>CM060947.1:26187815-26545315 GCA_030765055.1 Mantis religiosa
ACGACTTACTATGCTGTAAGTACTTTAAGGTCCGGGCTTTATAGTAAACCGCTAGCAGTTCTCATAAACACATGAGACAACTACCTTAATGACGACTTACTATGCTGTAAGTACTTTAAGGCCCGGGCTTTATAGTAAACCACTAGGAGTTCCCATAAGCACATGAGACAACTACCTTAATGACGACTTACTATGCTGTAAGTACTTTAAGGCCCGGACTTTATAGTAAACCACTAGGAGTTCTCATAAACACATGAGACAACTACCTTAATGACGACTTACTATGCTGTAAGTACTTTAAGGTCCGGGCTTTATAGTAAACCACTAGGAGTTCTCATAAACATATGACACAACTACCTTAATGACGACTTACTATGCTGTAAGTACTTTAAGGTCCGGGCTTTATAGTAAACCACTAGGAGTTCTCATAAACACATGAGACAACTACCTTAATGACGACTTACTATGCTGTAAGTACTTTAAGGCCCGGGCTTTATAGTAAACCACTAGGAGTTCTCATAAACACATGAGACAACTACCTTAATGACGACTTACTATGCTGTAAGTACTTTAAGGCCCGGGCTTTATAGTAAACCACTAGGAGTTCTCATAAACACATGAGACAACTACCTTAATGACGACTTACTATGCTGTAAGTACTTTAAGACCCAGGCTTTATAGTAAACCACTAGGAGTTCTCATAAACACATGAGACAACTACCTTAATGACGACTTACTATGCTGTAAGTATTTTAAGGTCCGGGCTTTATAGTAAACCACTAGGAGTTCTCATAAACACATGAGACAACTACCTTAATGACGACTTACTATGCTGTAAGTACTTTAAGACCCGGGCTTTATAGTAAACCACTAGGAGTTCTCATAAACACATGAGACAACTACCTTAATGACAACTTACTATGCTGTAAGTACTTTAAGGTCCGGGCTTTATAGTAAACCACTAGGAGTTCTCATAAACACATGAGACAACTACCTTAATGACGACTTACTATGCTGTAAGTACTTTAAGGTCCGGGCTTTATAGTAAACCACTAGGAGTTCTCATAAACACATGAGACAACTACCTTAATGGCAACTTACTATGCTGTAAGTACTTTAAGGCCCGGGCTTTATAGTGAACCACTAGGAGTTCTCATAAACACATGAGACAACTACCTTAATGACGACTTACTATGCTGTAAGTACTTTAAGGTCCGGGCTTTATAGTAAACCACTAGGAGTTCTCATAAACACATGAGGCAACTACCTTAATGGCGACTTACTATGCTGTAAGTACTTTAAGACCCGGGCTTTATAGTAAACCACTAGGAGTTCTCATAAACACATGAGACAACTACCTTAATGGCAACTTACTATGCTGTAAGTACTTTAAGGCCCGGGCTTTATAGTAAACCACTAGGAGTTCTCATAAACACATGAGACAACTACCTTAATGGCGACTTACTATGCTGTAAGTACTTTAAGGCCCGGGCTTTATAGTAAACCACTAGGAGTTCTCATAAACACATGAGACAACTACCTTAATGGCAACTTACTATGCTGTAAGTACTTTAAGGCCCGGGCTTTATAGTAAATCACTAGGAGTTCTCATAAACACATGAGACAACTACCTTAATGGCAACTTACTATGCTGTAAGTACTTTAAGGCCCGGGCTTTATAGTAAACCACTAGGAGTTCTCATAAACACATAAGACAACTACCTTAATGACGACTTACTATGCTGTAAGTACTTTAAGGCCCGGGCTTTATAGTAAACCACTAGGAGTTGACAACTACCTTAATGGCGACTTACTATGCTGTAAGTACTTTAAGGCCCGGGCTTTATAGTAAACCACTAGGAGTTCTCATAAACACATGAGACAACTACCTTAATGGCGACTTACTATGCTGTAAGTACTTTAAGGCCCGGGCTTTATAGTTCGGACCACTATTAGGTACAATTAATAGAAATTATTTATTCATTCACACTAGTCGTGTGTAGAACGCACTATGAAAGGGTAGAGCCAGAGTGAAAAATTCAATGTCATAATCTACTAGGGGAGAAAAACGACCCTTTTCAGAGTCCGTCAGAAATTTGTCACTTCACACAAGATTTTTGTTTTACACATGTATGTATTCCTTTAACATTTGATTAATTTTCCATATATTCCTTTAAAATTTAATTAATCACTCGAGGAAGAGAGTACCGTTTCAATCTCAGAGAAAATGTTGGCAATGTAGTACAACAGCATCTATACATATTTGCACTCTCTCAAGTTTTACGGAGAGTATCGTCGCCAATGTTACTTATTTCGGTTCGAATAGATTCCTTTAGAACATCAATTGTCCGTGGCCTATTTTTGTACACTCTATTACTTAGATACCCCTACAAGAAAATATCCGGTGAGGTTAGGTCAGGGGATCTGGGAGGCCACAGATCTTTTGCAATTATTCGATTATCAAAGAAACTGGTTACAAATTCCATGTTGTCATTATATGTATGACACGTTTACTCCATCTTGCTGGAAATAACCTTCCCTGAATTCGATATCATCCAGCTGCTCCACAAATGTATTGAATATACACATATAAACTTCAGTGCCTACAGTCGTATAAAAAAAAGAAAGAAATGGGACCAAAGATTCGTAGATGCTGGTGGAGGACACTTACAACATTTTCTCTGAGATATAAATAGTGTAATGTAATATCCCAATTGTGTATTATATTCTTACAAAGTTACACGTGTGTCCTATTGTTAGGTAAAAACTTATGGCTTATTGAAATGGTTGAGATTTATATGGATCATACAACATTTCACAAACATTGTTATAATAGAACTGGGGTAGCTAAGGTGAGAATTGCGAGCCACATGCAGCTATTTCGTTATTCTTGTGCGGTTCTTTTAACACTAGAAGGCCCGGCGAGTACGGTCTACCGAGAAGGATCAACCCGTCATTTTGACGGGCACAGCTTTATTTTCCCTTTTTAAAATAGTAAACAAAGTTTAATGCATACCAGTTTATGTTATATTATTAATAAAGTTTAAATTTATGATTTATTTGAAGAATTACATGATAAAATGAACATTTAATCCTAATTTTTTTTCCAAATATACGCGATAGCCAAATATAAAATGGACAGCTTCCCTTAGCAAACACATGTTTCAACATAAAATTTTTAATACCACAGTATATAATATAAAAACACTTATAAACCGGGTTTCGTTCATTCAAAGCCACCTGCAGCATCGTAGCACCTAACAAATGTGTATTCAGCGTCGCCTAAACATGGTCCACAAACATACTTGATGCTAAGTTGTATATAACTGACGTCTACTTACTTTTTCATCTGTTACTTCCTTATAGAGTACCCATGCATTAATAGCTGCCAAGGCCAACACATTTTTAAAAAACCTTGCATAGCTCACCTTCTGTATACATATTTCACTGTGTACAGTCCAGCCATTTGATCGACGACATGGTGTTATTGGTGTTATTGTAATACGCCACTGATTCTGGTAGCTTTTTAGGATGTTGTTTATTTATAGTGACTATGTCATGCATTGAACTAAAAAAAAACACTTTTTTGTTTTTTTTTTCCCCTGAGAGCATGTGAGACTTAGGTCAGCTGACTTATATTGTAGAGTTATGTGCAAAGGTGCTGTAGCATATTTTTCTGATTGAGGGATTTACCTTCTACATTTCTTCACTGTGCCCACAATGTTTGTACTTTTACACTTCAAACTTTCTGCAAGCATTTGGTTGTGGAAAAATTGTCACATGTAATATTTCTTCCTGCGAAAACAAAGGGCTGTGTAAGACGCATTGCCACATGCTCTACAAGAGGACCCCTATGAGGCGCTGATCGTCTTTGCCCAGGCGAGGAAAACCATTCACCAGATAGTTTGAATTTGCATCAACTACAAGCCAAAACTTAATTCCAAATTTGTTCCTGTTTATTGTTCATATATTGAATAAAAGATCATCTAGCCTTGCAAGGAAACAGTTGCTCATCTACAGTGATATCCTCACTTGGAACGTAACACTGCAAGGAATTGGCAATAAGAGGATTCCAGACAGGAGTAGCAGCTGCAAAACGATATGTACTTAAATCTTTGAGAACATGTGTCCTTGTCATCAAATTGCATAAACCACAATTTTTTTTTCTGCTCATCGTGTTCCTGAAAAAATGATGGTCCTAGGTATTCGACCATAACAACTTCAGCGGAAAGTTTTTTCTCCAACACCTCTTAAATACATAAGTGGTAGCACGAATTGCGCCACTTGGGCAATAAAGTGTTCTTATTCATCGACATCGGATCTGCAGAGTGCCATAAACCAATCAGGTAGGAAAACAACGGAAGTGGACAGATCTGAAGGCTATTGTTCACACTTCCGTACCCATCAAAATGACGGATGGCGGTCCTTCTATGAGGAGTTGCTTGGGCCAGTTTTTAGAAAGGTCCAAAATATTTAATTCCTTGTGAATTCGTTTGTCATAGGTATTTATTAAATGTCGTAGAACATTAGAAGTTGAAGCAAATATAATTGGTGGCGATCAAGGGTTACCACAGCTCCACGTTGTGCGCCAATTTGAAGCAAAAAAGATTTGTGAACGATGACAAATATGATTGGCGAGCAATGAGGTTTCTCTCAGGGTATGCGTGGATGGGTGTGAGAAGGAGATTTTCACAACACTGGAATGCCCGTCTCCAAATTATTTATTCACTGCTTCTTCTTTTCAAACATCGAAATGGAAGCTGCCGACCGAGGGTTACCAATCTCGGTTTAGAGTTACTGAATGCAAATTGTTTATTACTCGATAAATTTTGATGACCCGACAAATATTCAAGACAGAACAAGTTGACCGCTCTAATAGGCTTCACGTCTCAAACTCTTGTCTCAGCGGCTGCACGCCGAAGACCCTTCTGATCGGCTTCATGCCGAAGAATGTTTATAATGGCTTCCTAGCCGCGAACTAGCCACATCGGCTGCACGCCGAAGAGTGCCGTCTAACCACAGCTGCGCGTGTGTATATATCTCTAACTTTCACTCTAAAAACTCTTTTTCAAACAAAGTCCCTTTGTGGCTGTTTTGGTCGACATTGTAAATGATCCAAAGAATTCCCTGTTCATACACGTCAAGTGACAATTCCTTTAGAAACCGTCTAAGGACACTGTTTCTTACACGGCTTTGTTATACACTTTCCCCAACTCAACTGGCCTTGCCCCTTGTCGTAACAAAGAACCATCATTCCTTTGACATCTATCATGATTCTTTGCTTCTGGCAATACATAATTTCAGTATCAAAATGTAGAAAAAAGCATGAGCAAGAAATGTCTTCTAAACCAGTGCATCCGTCAAAATGACGGATGCGCTCCTTCTAGTATTAACGCCCTTTCACTGAAATAGTGAATTACTAAATTTATTAAAAACAAATGACAATGTGTAGTAGAAGACATGTGAATTGTAAGCAATGAGGTGTGTAAAATGGGTCATAAAGTAACTCCAAATGCGAGAGAAAGCCTGTGAATCATGGACAGAACACTTTGGCTCTCATTTCAGTTCCTGTATGGACCCTATGATACTTGAAGCTAGAGTTTAAATTTCCTAGCTCGATTATAAACGAGTTGTTTTATTAAGTGGTTCTGTCGCTTGCTTTTAGTGCTTTTTTCCGGCAGAGAGGTCGTTAGCAGCGTTAGTCATGTGGGCTGGTCGGCCGTACCGTAACGTACCGGCTGATTCCTTTTTTTGTACTCCCGATGAAGGGCGTGGGGTTAGATACGAAATTACTCACGACACTAGTGCTACACGTGATGGATGAGGCGACAAAAACCTTGCAGGAAAAAGAACGAATAAGTAGGAAGAAAGAAAAGGGAGAAAAGATGGACGGCTGCAGCAGAAAAATGTGGAGGTTAGAGCATAGGTTGCGAAAGAAAGTGAGATAAATAACCAGAATGAATTACAAACACGTTCTGATGGAAAACTTAAAGCCGAATGCCGGCCTCATTTCCATGCTTTCTAATATCAGAACTCCTTCTCTTACTGGGCCCCCAATACTGCAGCAAAAAGTAACTTCCAGACTTCTACTGCATTTTCTCTCTTCGGATGTGTTACTTATTGTTTCTTCTGAGTCATATTATGATATGATAAAGGATATATTAGATTTTTACTGTGTATTTCCAAAATTTTACAATTTAAATCTTTAGGTCATCATATTTGTCTTTATGTTGTTGCTACCTTGCCTTACATGACACCCTGCTCTTCTGCTCTGTCAGGTAGCTCTTAACCTCCATGTCTCCTTGTTACTTAATTAGTCCCTTTCTTCCCCCACATCTTCCTTTCTTAAATTCTCTACATTTATTTGCCTTTACCTTGTTGCTACCTTGACTTACATGACACCATGGTCTTCTGCTCTGCCAGGTAGCTCTTAACCTCCATGTCCCCTTGTTACTTAATTAGCCACTTTCGTTCCCTCACCTTCCTTTCTTATATTCTTTACATTTATTTGTCCTAACGTTGTTGCTACCTTGGCCTACATGACACCCTGGTCTTCTGCTCTGTCAGGTAGCTCTTAATCTCCATGCCTCCTTGTTACTTAATTAGCCACTTTCGTTCCCTCACCTTCCTTTCTTATATTCTTTACATTTATTTGTCTTTACCTTGTTGCTACCTTGGCCTACATGACACCCTGGTCTTCTGCTCTGTCAGGTAGCTCTTAATCTCCATGCCTCCTTGTTACTTAATTAGCCACTTTCGTTCCCTCACCTTCCTTTCTTATATCCTTTACATTTCTTTGTCTTTCCCTTGTTGCTACCTTGGCTTACATGACACCCTGGTCTTCTGCTCTGTGAGGCAGCTCTTAACCTCCATGCCTCTTTGTTATTTAATTAACCACTTTGTTACCCCTCATCTTCCTTTCTTATATTCTTTACATTTATTTGTCTTTACCTTGATGCTACCTTGACTTACATGACACCTTGGTCTTCTGCTCTGGCAGGTAGCTCTTAACCTCCATATCTCATTGTTTCCTAATTAGCCCATTTCTTCCCCCTGAATTTCCTTTCTTATATTCTTTACATTTCTGCCACATTTACATATTTTACTTTCTGTAAGAACACACCAGTACACCTTATTTTCTTTTCCTCCCTGCCCGTTAACGTTTTTAAAGCTGTAAAAATATAGTCAGACTAAAAGATTCAATGCTAGCGCCGGGATTTGAACCAGGGATCTTCTGGTTGAAGTCCAGCTGCTCTAACCCTTGAGCTACTATGGCCAACGTGACTCCCACCTTACCTTCCTGCATGCGACAGAGCGCAAACCACACGAAACGAGTGTATCTTAATATTGCTTTGATTTTCAAAGTTAACAGTAAATAATTACCTCATACATGACCTAACAATCGACCAACAAATAGATAGAATCAGAGTTTCTCTAAACCCTGAGGAACAACGCAGTGATTCGGCAGAAACTGCAGAGTGAATGTAACAGCGAATGAAACATGACCAGTGCAGCCCGCGCTATTGAGGAGAGGCAATGTAAAATGACGGTAGAGGGGAAAACCTAGAGGAATCCAATGTTGGTAGCCACGCCTCCAACAGCATTCTGTTCGTGGTCTAGTTATAGTCATTCCCTATCTCCTCAAAGTGTCTTGAAGTGCAAATTTCTGTGAAAGCTTGAAATATAACTAAACAAATTAAGTCATTAAATATTTCTTCAAATGAAACGCTTTTTCTGAAATAAACGGGGTTATGCAGTGATCTTTGCTTGAGCTTTTCAGTTCTCTATTAATTTTTGCTAAAATCACTATTTTTAGCCTTTTAATTTACTTCCTATAACGTTAAGTCATATTAAACGATGAATGAAATGATATTCAAGTGAGTACAGGGTACATAGAGCTTAGAGTTACCAGACATTCAACTTTCAGCATAAGGGAAAACCTCCAAAGTTAAGTCATATCAGACGATGAGTGAAATGATGTCCAAATGAGTACAGGGTACATAGAGCTTAGAGTTACCATACATTAATATTGTACTATTGCAAGAAATGTTGCAAGAAGCGCACAATAAGAAACGGAAGTGGCTAGAAATGTTGTGCATGTAAACATCAGATGTGTACCAATTGAATTAGAAGTTACAACTAATTAATTGAACAAGGAACGTGACAGAACTTAAATGTATGTGAAGATACCTCCACCGACTAATTTTACCATAACGACGACGTTTAAGCCATAACAATAGCTGTACTTGTATATTTGCAACGTTAATTTCTGCTAAGAACGTAATACAAATGATGCTAGTGCCACACAGGTTTGTATAATTTTCCACATTTAATTCCAAAGCCACCTTGAACATAAATTTTTCCACGGATATCTTTAGAAAATTTCCACTCACGTATTTCCAGAGTCGTGGAAACGGAAATTAAACCAAGGCCTGCTGTGATACAAATGAGCACATGTCTGATATTCAAGAGAGAGAAAAAAGAGAATGAGAGACATATACGTGGCGCCTTCTACTAATTTGCATGACCCACTTGAAATCAATATCATTTCTACACGTGTTGCTTATGAGACAACGCTTGCCAATAAATATCGCTGCCACGCTGCAATCTGCTAAAATCAATGAGCGGCACGAGTTCCATTAGAGTTGGAACACATGTGGTTTGAAAAATCACTTTTTGAATCACACGGCACATTTACTTTGTTTCTATAGTGAAAGAAATGAAATTCGCGCTGTGTGTCCGTGATTGTGATTTTCCATTTAGATAACAAACAAAAGACTGGCTGCCCTTTACAGCTGCCGCTCGCTTTTCATACACGTGCCTTTGCTTTAGCCACATTTTGTTTAATTAACTCAACCTGATGAGTCGAACCACTTCATGAGTAGTGCTGCAGTTTACACTCTACTCGAGTACTTCGTGTGAAGTACAATACTTCCTCGTTTTACGAAAATAATTTATGTAGAGATTTCAGGGAAAATGTCGATTTGAAGGTGAAATTCCATCTTCGCCAGAAAAAAAAACGCTATTGAAAAAAACTGCTCTGTGTGTATGATTTCTATAATTTTTCTATTACAAAGCTTCAAATTCATGCTTCCGAAACTCGAATCAGAGAAAAAAATAGGAAACATGCTCAATTCCTTCTCGGGAAGCAAGCCAGATGAAAAGACGATTAGAAATCGACCTTTCGGCAGTGTGCATCTCTCCCAACATCAGAATATTTATTAAATGTTATAACCACAAATAAAGCGCTGGATATAACACAACGATAATCTAAGACAAAATACTATCAAACTTCCCATTACTGAACAAAAGACTGTTTTCATTAATTTAAATGCCAGGTCAGTAGATGGCGTGAGTATAGAAAATTAATTGAGTCAAAGAAACGTAACTATTTAACTTGATTATCAAGCTGTGTTGATCTTTTCTTCTTAAATGAACGGAATTCCATTTTTAACGCCAGTTTCAAAGAGGACCTAAACTAAAATCCAGCATCACGATTACGCGTGTTCCTCTCGGAGGAAATGGTCAAAGCCTCCTTAACTCCCCGCTCCCTTAACTGTTGCATATTGCCAAGATATTCGTCTCCCGAAAGCTGGCTCTATGGTTGTTATCAAAACAATGCTCTGCCAGTCCAAACTCCTCAGGTTGCATTAAACGAATACTTCGTTCATGTTCGATTATTCTAGTAGCGATGGTCCTTCCGGTTTGTCCTATATACGGTGTCCTACATTCACAGGGAATGCGGTAAACTCCCGGAACTTGGGAGTCCAGTTTGTCTTTCACTGGTCTCAGCAGATGTTTAATCTTCGGAGGTGGCTTGTGGATGATCCTGATGTACTTGGTGAGAATTCTGCTAATTCTGCCGGATAGGTTGTAGGTAAACGGGATGTAGGCTGTAGCGGTAGGCTTATCTGACGCTTGTTGTATTACAGGTTTCCCTTTCCTAGCTTTGGTGATCGAGGCTACTGATTCTACCGGATAGGTCGCCGGTAAACGGGATGCAGGTTGTAGCGGTAGGCTTATCTGACGCTTGCTGTATTACAGGTTTCCCTTTCCTAGCTTTGGTGATCGAGGCTGATGATTCTGCCGGATAGGTTGCCGGTAAACGGGATGCAGGCTGTAGCGGTAGGCTTATCTGACGCTTGCTGTATTACAGGTTTCCCTTTCCTAGCTTTGGTGATCCAGGCTACTCATTCTTCCGGATAGATTGCCGGTAAACGGGATGCAGACTGTAGCGGTAGGCTTATATGACGCTTGCTGTATTACAGGTTTCCCTTTCCTAGCTTTGGTGATCGAGCCTTCTGATTCTGCCGGATAGATTGCCGGTAAACGGGATGTAGGCTGTAGCGGTAGGCTTATCTGATGCTTGCTGTATTACAGGTTTCCCTTTGCTAGCTCTGGTGATCGAGGTTACTGATTCTGCCGGATAGATTGCCGGTAAACGGGATGTAGGCTGTAGCGGTAGGCTTATATGACGCTTGCTGTATTACAGGTTTCCCTTTCCTAGCTTTGGTGATCGAGGCTACTATTCTGCTGGATAGATTGCCGGTAAACGGGATACAGGCTGTAGCGGTAGGCTTATCTGAAGCTTGCTGTATTACAGGTTTCCCTTTCCTAGCTTTGGTGATCGGGGCTACTGATTCTGCCGGATAGATTGCCGGTAAACGGGATGTAGGCTGTAGCGGTAGGCTTATCTGACGCTTGCTGTATTACAGGTTTCCCTTTCCTAGCTTTGGTGATCGAGGCTACTGATTCTGCTGGATAGATTGCCGGTAAACGGGATGTAGGCTGTAGCGGTAGGCTTATCTGACGCTTGCTGTATTACAGGTTTCCCTTTCCTAGCTCTGGTGATCGAGGCTACTGATTCTGCCGGATAGATTGCCAGTAAACGGGATGTAGGCTGTAGCGGTAGGCTTATCTGACGCTTGCTGTATTACAGGTTTCCCTTTCCTAGCTTTGGTGGTCGAGGCTGCTGATTCTGCCGGATAGATTGCCGGTAAACGGGATGTAGGCTGTAGCGGTAGGCTTATCTGACGTTTGCTGTATTACAGGTTTCCCTTTCCTAGCTCTGGTGATCGAGGCTACTGATTCTGCCGGATAGATTGCCAGTAAACGGGATGTAGGCTGTAGCGGTAGGCTTATCTGACGCTTGCTGTACTACAGGTTTCCCTTTCCTAGCTCTGGAGATCAAGGCTGCTGATTCTGCCGGATAGATTGTCGGTAAACGGGATGTAGGCTGTAGCGGTAGGCTTATCTGACGCTTACTGTATTACAGGTTTCCCTTTCCTAGCTTTGGTGATCGAGGTTGCTGATTCTGCCGGATAGATTGCCGGTTAACGGGATGCAGGCTGTAGCGGTAGGCTTATCTGACGCTTGCTGTATTACAGGTTTCCCTTTCCTAGCTCTGGTGATCTGCAATTTACGTCCACCAACGTGAGGTATATCGGATGTTGAATGAATTTGTCCATGGAGTTTAGAGTTACCCGACATTCGTCTTTAAGGATAAGGGAAACCCCCGAAAAACCTTATCCATTTAAATCACCCTGGCAGAGATTTGAACTCGGGACCTCTTGAATGTGAGGCAGACACGCTACCATCTACGCTACCGCGGCGGACATATTCCAATATTAATGAGTTAAATTTTGCGTATTCTTATGTAACAAGTCATTCAGATGTGTTTTTAATTTTTTTGTAATTGAGTGTATTTTGTAGTTCCAAACATCATTCTCGTTATTTCAAAATAAATATGTAACATTCCACTTCAAATTCCAATCACAAATTTACTACTCTTTATTGTTATAATTAAACATGCGCAAACAACTAGCGGACAACGTTTATCCAATGGACGTTGGTACAAGAGGTTTCAATTAACATTATCCCAGGAAACAACTGAATATAAAATATTGTCTTACAAAGGGCGCAGAATAATGAGATTAAGCCTACAATAACTTGGCTTAGAGCATGAAATCCTACTTCAATCTCTTGGTCGCCTGTCTGATAAGAATCAGGCTAACCCTGTATCTGTCAGAATACGTAGGATGGATGATGAGTCCGAAGTGACGAAACGAAACTTGATAATAGACAGTTGTTTGAATGAATGGCGTAGGAAACCGAAAACGTTTAAACAATGTTGAAATTGCTTTCCTCGAAGTGTAGTACATATATTGTCAGCTGCATATCGGGCAGAAAGGATGACCACAATGACTGAGATAAAGTGACTACATTAGCACGATAATCCAACGCAAATTATTGTTGTGAAAGTATTTTGTTTGGAGCGATGAGTCGTTCATCAGTCAGACGGAATGTGCAGCTTTGTTAAAATATAACTGCACAAATAAACTCAGTGAAGACTGATTGTGACATTAATGTAAAATACAAACCGATGAGACAGGATGCCCATCATTTTGGGAACACCGAGGCTTGTGCGATCGCGCTTCATTTATTATCACCATGCACGTACTTGAACGAGTCACTAGACTTCAGTTGTACCTACATCACATAGCGACCAAAACATCTATTACTTAAAGTCTACTGTATTCCCTGGTAACTAAAATAAGATAATGTTTATCTTGAAGTAGATAGAGCAATAAGTGTCTGTACAAGAGTATAGAAATTCATGTGTGCTTCACATAACGACCAAAACATTTGACTATCACTTAAAGTCTACTGTATTCCCTTGTAACTACAATAAGATAATGTTTATCTTGAAGTAGATAGAGCAATAAGTGTTTGTACAAGAGCAGGGAAAGTCATGTATACATCACATAACGACCAAAACATTTGACTATCACTTAAAGTCTACTGTATTTCCTTGTAACTACAATAAGATAATGTTTATCTTGAAGTAGATAGAGCAATAAGTGTTTGTACAAGAGTAGAGAAAGTCATGTATACATCACATAACGACCAAAACATTTGACTATCACTTAAAGTCTACTGTATTTCCTTGTAACTTCAATAAGATAATGTTTATCTTGAAGTAGATAGAGCAATAAGTGTTTGTACAAGAGCAGAGAAAGTCATGTGTACATCACATAACGACCAAATCATTTGACTATCACTTAAAGTATACTGTATTCCCTTGTAACTACAATAAGATAGTGTTTATCTTGAAGTAGATAGAGCAATAAGTGTTTGTACAAGAGTAGAGAAAGTCATGTATACATCACATAACGTCCAAAACATTTAACTATCACTTAAAGTGTACTGTATTCCCTTGTAACTACAATAATATAATGTTTATCTTGAAGTAGATAGAGCAATAAGTGTTTGTACAAGAGTAGAGAAAGTCATGTATACATCACATAACGTCCAAAACATTTGACTATTACTTAAAGTCTACCGTATTCCCTTGTAACTACAATAAGATAATGTTTATCTTGAAGTAGATAGAGCAATAAGTATTTGTACAAGAGTAGAGAAAGTCATGTATACATCACATAACGACCAAAACATTTGACTATCACTTAAAGTCTACTGTATTTCCTTGTAACTTCAATAAGATAATGTTTATCTTGAAGTAGATAGAGCAATAAGTTTTTGTACAAGAGTAGAGAAAGTCATGTATACATCACATAACGACCAAAACATTTGACTATCACTTAAAGTCTACTGTATTCCCTTGTAACTACAATAAGATAATGTTTATCTAGAAGTAGATACAGCAGTAAGTGTTAGTACAAGAGTAGAGAAAGTCATGTATACATCACATAGCGACAAAAACATTTGACTATCACTTAAAGTCTACTGTATTCCCTTGTAACTACAATAAGATATTGTTTATCTTGAAGTAGATAGAGCAATATGTGTTTGTACAAGAGTAGAGAAAGTCATGTATACGTCACATAACGACCAAAACATTTGACCATCACTTAAAGTCTACTGTATTCCCTTGTAACTACAATAAGATAATGTTTATCTTGAAGTAGATAGAGCAATAAGGGTTTGTACAAGAGTAGAGAAAGTCATGTATATATCACATAACGACCAAAACATTTGACTACCACTTAAAGTCTACTGTATTCCCTTGTAACTACAATAAGATAATGTTTATCTTGAAGTAGATAGAGCAATAAGTGTTTGTACAGGAGTAGAGAAAGTCATGTATATATCACATAACGACCAAAACATTTGACTATCACTTAAAGTCTACTGTATTCCCTTGTAACTACAATAAGATAATGTTTATCTTGAAGTAGATAGAGCAATAAGTGTTTGTACAAGAGCAGAGAAAGTCATGTGTACATCACATAACGACCAAAACATTTGACTATCACTTAAAGTATACTGTATTCCCTTGTAACTACAATAAGATAGTGTTTATCTTGAAGTAGATAGAGCAATAAGTGTTTGTACAAGAGTAGAGAAAGTCATGTATACATCACATAACGTCCAAAACATTTGACTATCACTTAAAGTCTACTGTATTCCCTTGTAACTACAATAAGATAATGTTTATCTTGAAGTAGATAGAGCAATAAGTGTTTGTACAAGAGTAGAGAAAGTCATGTATACATCACATAACGACAAAAACATTTGACTATCACTTAAAGTCTACTGTATTTCCTTGTAACTACAATAAGATAATGTTTATCTTGAAGTAGATAGAGCAATAAGTGTTTGTAGAAGAGTAGACAAAGTCATGTATACATCACATAGCGAACAAAACATTTGACTATCACTTAAAGTCTACTGTATTCCCTTGTAACTACAATAAGATAATGTTTATCTTGAAGTAGATAGAGCAATAAGTGTTTGTACAAGAGTAGAGAAAGTCATGTATACATCACATAACCACCAAAACATTTGACTATCACTTAAAGTCTACTGTATTCCCTTGTAACTACAATAAGATAATGTTTATCTTGAAGTAGATAGAGCAATAAGTGTTTGTACAAGAGTAGAGAAAGTCATGTATACATCACATAACGACTAAAACATTTGACTATCACTTAAAGTCTACTGTATTCCCTTGTAACTACAATAAGATAATGTTTATCTTGAAGTAGATAGAGCAATAAGTGTTTGTACAAGAGTAGACAAAGTCATGTATACATCACATAACGACTAAAACATTTGACTATCACTTAAAGTCTACTGTATTCCCTTGTACTACAATAAGATAATGTTTATCTTGAAGTAGATAGAGCAAAAAGTGTTTGTACAAGAGTAGACAAAGTCATGTATACATCACATAACGACTAAAACATTTGACTATCACTTAAAGTCTACTGTATTCCCTTGTACTACAATAAGATAATGTTTATCTTGAAGTAGATAGAGCAATAAGTGTTTGTACAAGAGTAGACAAAGTCATGTATACATCACATAACGACTAAAACATTTGACTATCACTTAAAGTCTACTGTATTCCCTTGTAACTACAATAAGATAATGTTTATCTTGAAGTAGATAGAGCAATAAGTGTTTGTAGAAGAGTAGACAAAGTCATGTATACATCACATAACGACTAAAACATTTGACTATCACTTAAAGTCTACTGTATTCCCTTGTACTACAATAAGATAATGTTTATCTTGAAGTAGATAGAGCAAAAAGTGTTTGTACAAGAGTAGACAAAGTCATGTATACATCACATAACGACTAAAACATTTGACTATCACTTAAAGTCTACTGTATTCCCTTGTACTACAATAAGATAATGTTTATCTTGAAGTAGATAGAGCAAAAAGTGTTTGTACAAGAGTAGACAAAGTCATGTATACATCACATAACGACCAAAACATTTGACTATCACTTAAAGTCTACTGTATTCCCTTGTACTACAATAAGATAATGTTTATCTTGAAGTAGATAGAGCAATAAGTGTTTGTAGAAGAGTAGACAAAGTCATGTATACATCACATAACGACTAAAACATTTGACTATCTCTTAAGTTCTACTGTATTCCCTTGTAACTACAATAAGATAATGTTTATCTTGAAGTAGATAGAGCAATAAGTGTTTGTACAAGAGTAGAGAAAGTCATGTATACATCACATAACGACCAAAACATTTGACTATCTCTTAAGTTCTACTGTATTCCCTTGTAACTACAATAAGGTAATGTTTATCTTGAAGTAGATAGAGCAATAAGTGTTTGTACAAGAGCAGGGAAAGTCATGTATACATCACATATCGACCAGAACATTTGACTATCACTTAAAGTCTACTGTATTCCCTTGTAACTACAATAAGATAATGTTTATCTTGAAGTAAATAGAGCAATAAGTGTTTGTACAAGAGTAGAGAAAGTCATGTATACATCACATAACGACCAAAACATTTGACTATCACTTAAAGGCTACTGTATTCCCTTGAACCTTCAATTTATATTTTATGATGATAAATGAAATTTCCAAAGAATTTAAGAGACTACTTTCGCAAAATTCTTTTGAATTTTCAGTCACCGCGTTTGTTTTCCCTCGTAATCATTACTGACTCTGGGTGTCGTAATATTTTTGGATTTATTACGAAACTCTAAAAATGACGCAAACTTACGGACAAAATTGATTTGCAGTATTTGAAAGTTAATTACGCGATTTCAAGTTTTAAATAAATATCTTCCGAAAAAGCATTAACTATATCGGACCATTTAATACTTTCAATAATAGTTTAACTTCTGTATTTACTTTATTGACTGTTCAAGTGACTAAAATGATCTGCTCCAGCTAATTTATCAATCTGTTTATATCTAATATTTCGAAATTGTTCTTTCGTTTTGGTTTCCAAATTACGTTTAGGCCTTCCAATGATATCCTGGTCATAATTTAAACAGTTAAGCTAATAATTATCAGACCTTTTACTACCATAAATTGTATCTTGTATTGTCCATAAATTGTATTTTGTTAGTGATGAACATGGGGAGAGATTCTCAGGACATTTCTGTTATGTAACAAAGATATCCGGGCCATTGGAATGAAGTAATGCTTACGGATTTCTGTTGGTCTTTGTATAGGGATTCTGCGGAACTCCATAACAAGAGGCAAGCTAAAAGACGAAGAAGTCAATAGGCCACCACATGATTCTCTTCAGACACGACTATCTGCGAAGTATTTTTCCAACAATTTAGAACTCTTAGCATGTAATTACCAGTTAAAAAATCAAATGCACTTTCATTGTTGTTAGCATGTATGTAATTAAAATGTGAGACAGGAATTTGGGACTATTCGTCGTTAATTTGTCTCCATATTAATCAGTCACACGTTCGGGCGCAATTAGTTACGGGATTTCTATGTTTGAAATTAGAATGCACGTTGACTTTTCGAAGATCCACTTCGAGAAGCCAGAAATAACAAATTCGTTGTATTTTGATTTGTTTCTTGATGATTGTACTTGGTTAACTAAGAGTCATGAGACATCTGTTTCTCAGGCGTGGTTCGGAATAAAGTTTCGGAGAAGTCAAATTTTGTAACTATTTAATTGTATTATTTAGATTACATTTTGCTTGAACTTCCTTTCCCAGTCACTTCCAGCACTACGATAAATCCTTACTTTGTTACACTTAAACAGATTCAAACTATTACTTAAATGTTCTTGATTTTGCACTACTATTCATCACACTCCACCATTACAACAAATCTCTCTATCCTCAGATTATTGACTTCTCGTAACTATCCTTACCCCTCTCTTAATTTTGTGATTGGCCGACTTAATGCCACGTCACAACACTACGTCATATTACGTCATACAATTATTACTTCGGCCAATCATACAATTACATATATTTTTATAAATTTAAGTTACCAAATATATTTACATAATTATTTTTTTATAAATTTATAAACTTTTCATAATTTTTCTAAGTATAACTCGAAACTACTGTTACAAATGTATCCTTTTCTCTAAATCCGTTAATATGTAATACTTCTACCTTGTGTATATCATAGAAACTAGTGCTAATAAAAATGCTTCATTTTCATATTTGTTTTTCTCAACCCAAAATTAGTAGGAATTCCCTCATGAAGTGGTCGAAGCATTCAAAAATTATTTTTGATGCCCAGTGTAATTTATCAGTAATGAAGTTTATCCGACAATACTAGCTTTGTCACCCGGAAAAAACCAAATTGTGGTCAACATTAGTACATTTGGCATTTGTTTACGCCATGATAGTCATTTGTTTGTCGGGCGCATGAATATTTTACTTGGCGCCGGTTATGCGGCAAACTGGTCATGTGACTCGCTAGCGTGCAAGAAAGTAGTTTTTTTCCGGTTAGTTAGTCAGACATGTTTGAGACAAGAACATTGATGTGATGTTTTTCGTGGTGTGGCTGAATGCAACGTTGTTTCAGTGAAAAGACGTTTTTTAGTTTATCTAAATGTTAATGTATTGTCTTCTTTATGATTATTCATACAAGAAATGTAGCGTGTGCAATAAATTTATCCAGAGATATGAATACAGCTCTATCGAGTACAGTCCACAAAACAGTTTCCTTGATTTCTGCTAAAATCAAGTGGTCCTCCAAATTAAATTAATCACGACACGAACAGCATTTATAAACAGGATTTAAATATTTAACGTCTTTTTTCAGAACTGTAGAAAACACTATAAAAAGCTAAAGGTTTTAGTGTTATATTTGTGCTTTGGGCATTCAGAGGAAATGTTTATCTCAGTAACTTAAAGAATAGTTGTTTTGAAGTATGGGTAGAGAAAGTGATGTGATAGTAGCTGGTCGATCGGACCACGTCTGCAACAAATTACAGTTCACATCATAAATAAGCAGAAGGGAAGTGCGAGAGCACTGCTAGCATACTAATGGCTGGTTTTCCTTTCGTGATTTTCCGGACGTGCAGCGCGGTCGTCAAATAGCCGGATAAAATGTTTTGTTGTAGCTCGGCGGGGCAATGGGGTGTGAAGAGCCCGTCTCCCCTATCTATAAAGGTGAACGACAACAAGGGACAGCTCTGCTATCTATTCCAGTGTAATGGACAGCGGGGCACTTTGTCGACGTGGACAATGGAAAAACTTCTGCAGTAATCATCGGGGCACCTGCGTCTCGCTTCAGGGCCCCGTTTAGGGCGGGGTACTTTGTGGTCCTGGATCCCTGTACTGCAGGCCTGGGGAACAGTACTCCAAAGTGTGAACAGAATAGTTTATCCCCTCCTTGCGTGGAGTAGTTACCCTCAAACATACGTACACACACTCCTACCGTTTTCCGTATTGTTAGAAGTAGCGGAATAGATTGACACTTTTAGAGTACTGTACCCCAAGTCTTGTCCACTGTTATCACGTGAATATTGTGGTCTAATCTACTCTGCAAACTCTTCAAAATACCTAAACTTTTCTCACACCACTGGGGCAGATTTGACACGCGTATGTAACTAGGTACCAGAATGAATGTGTTGTAATGAAATTGGGATAAACCATGAAAATAAAATAAGAGTTTAAATTAATTGTTCTTTCACACTTGCCGTCTTAGGCTAAAGTATGGAAACATAGAATCAGACTGAATAATTCAATGCCATAGCCGGGATTTGAACCATGGATCTTGTGGTTGCCGTCCAGCCGCTCTAACCATTGATCTACTATGGCCAGCGTGCCGACAATACATTAAATTCTCCAACAGACTCGTGTTTTCCCCGTAAACCACTAAGGAGTGCTCATAAACACATGAGACAACCACCTTAATGACGACTTACTATACTGTAAGTTCTTTCCGGCCCGGGCTTTATAGTTTGGAGCACTATTAGGTAAATTAATGGAAGTTAATTGTTCTGACACACTGGCCCTGTGTAGGCTAAAGTATGAAAAGATAGAGTCAGACTGAAAAATTCAATGCCATAGCCGGGATTTGAACAACGGATCTTCTGGTCTCCGTCCAGCCGCTGAAACCAATTGAGCTACTATGGCCAACATGCCAACATGACAATAAATTCTCCAGCTCACTCGTATTTTTCCCAGTAAACCACTTAGGAGTTCTCACAAACACATGAGACAACCACTTTAATGACGACTTATTATGCTGTAAGTACTTTAAGACCCGGACTTCATAGTAAACCACTAGGAGTTCTCATAAACACATAGACAACTACCTTAATGACGACTTACTATGCTGTAAGTACTTTAAGACCCGAGCTTTATAGTAAACCACTAGGAGTTCTCATAAACACATGAGACAACTACCTTAATGACGACTTACTATGCTGTAAGTACTTTAAGACCCGAGCTTTATAGTAAACCACTAGGAGTTCTCATAAACACATGAGACAACTACCTTAATGACGACTTACTATGCTGTAAGTACTTTAAGGCCCGGGCTTTATAGTAAACCACTAGGAGTTCTCATAAACACATGAGACAACTACCTTAATGACGACTTACTATGCTGTAAGTACTTTAAGGTCCGGACTTTATAGTAAACCACTAAGAGTTCTCATAAACACATGAGACAACTACCTTAATGACGACTTACTATGCTGTAAGTACTTTAAGACCCGGGCTTTATAGTAAACAACTAGGAGTTCTCATAAACACATGAGACAACTACCTTAATAACGACTTACTATGCTGTAAGTACTTTAAGACCCGGGCTTTATAGTTAACCACTAGGAGTTCTCATAAACACATGATACAACTACCTTAATGACGACTTACTATGCTGTAAGTACTTTAAGGCCCGGGCTTTATAGTAAACCACTAGGAGTTCTCATAAACACATGAGACAACTACCTTAATGGCGACTTACTATGCTGTAAGTACTTTAAGACCCGGGCTTTATAGTAAACCACTAGGAGTTCTCATAAACACATGAGACCACTACCATAATGGCGACTTACTATGCTGTAAGTATTTAAGACCCGGGCTTTATAGTTAACCACTAGGAGTTCTCATAAACACATGATACAACTACCTTAATGACGACTTACTATGCTGTAAGTACTTTAAGGCCCGGGCTTTATAGTAAACCACTAGGAGTTCTCATAAACACATGAGACAACTACCTTAATGGCGACTTACTATGCTGTAAGTACTTTAAGACCCGGGCTTTATAGTAAACCACTAGGAGTTCTCATAAACACATGAGACCACTACCATAATGGCGACTTACTATGCTGTAAGTACTTTAAGACCCGGGCTTTATAGTTAACCACTAAGAGTTCTCATAAACACATGATACAACTACCTTAATGACGACTTACTATGCTGTAAGTACTTTAAGGCCCGGGCTTTATAGTAAACCACTAGGAGTTCTCATAAACACATGAGACAACTACCTTAATGGCGACTTACTATGCTGTAAGTACTTTAAGACCCGGGCTTTATAGTAAACCACTAGGAGTTCTCATAAACACATGAGACAACTACCTTAATGACGACTTACTATGCTGTAAGTACTTTAAGGCCATGGCTTTATAGTAAACCACTAGGAGTTCTCATAAACACATGAGACAACTACCTTAATGACGACTTACTATGCTGTAAGTACTTTAAGACCCGGGCTTTATAGTAAACCACTAGGAGTTCTCATAAACACATGATACAACTAACTTAATGGTGACTTACTATGCTGTATGTACTTTAAGGTCCGGGCTTTATAGTAAACCACTAGGAGTTCTCATAAACACATGAGACAACTACCTTAATGACGACTTACTATGCTGTAAGTACTTTAAGGTCTGGGCTTTATAGTAAACAACTAGGAGTTCTCATACACACATGAGACAACTACCTTAATGACGACTTACTATGCTGTAAGTACTTTAAGGCTCGGGCTTTATAGTAATCCACTAGGAGTTCTCATAAA
The DNA here is from genome assembly GCA_030765055.1 of Mantis religiosa. Classification (NCBI taxonomy): domain Eukaryota; kingdom Metazoa; phylum Arthropoda; class Insecta; order Mantodea; family Mantidae; genus Mantis; species Mantis religiosa. The sequence goes on from CM060947.1 coordinate 26,209,559, forward strand.
CACATGAGACAACTACCTTAATGACGACTTACTATGCTGTAAGTACTTTAAGACCCGGACTTTATAGTAAACCTCTAGGAGTTCTCATAAACACATGAGACAACTACCTTAATGACGACTTACTATGCTGTAAGTACTTTAAGACCCGGACTTTATAGTAAACCTCTAGGAGTTCTCATAAACACATGAGACAACTACCTTAATGACGACTTACTATGCTGTAAGTACTTTAAGACCCGGACTTTATAGTAAACCACTAGGAGTTCTCATAAACACATGAGACAACTACCTTAATGACGACTTACTATGCTGTAAGTACTTTAAGGCCCGGGCTTTATAGTAAACAACTAGGAGTTCTCATAAACACATGAGACAACTACCTTAATGGCGACTTACTCTGCTGTAAGTACTTTAAGGTCCGGGCTTTATAGTAAACAACTAGGAGTTCTCATATACACATGAGACAACTACCTTAATGGCGACTTACTCTGCTGTAAGTACTTTAAGGTCCGGGCTTTATAGTAAACCACTAGGAGTTCTCATAAACACATGAGACAACTACCTTAATGACGACTTACTATGCTGTAAGTAGTTTAAGGTCCGGACTTTATAGTAAACCACTAGGAGTTCTCATAAACGCATGAGACAACTACCTTAATGATGACTTACTATGCTGTAAGTACTTTAAGGTCCGGGCTTTATAGTAAACCACTAGTAGTTCTCATAAACACATGAGACAACTACCTTAATGATGACTTACTATGCTGTAAGTACTTTAAGGCCCGGGCTTTATAGTAAACCACTAGGAGTTCTCATAAACACATGAGACAACTACCTTAATGACGACTTACTATGCTGTAAGTACTTTAAGGCCCAGGCTTTATAGTAAACCACTTGGAGTTCTCATAAACACATGAGACAACTACCTTAATGGCGACTTACTCTGCTGTAAGTACTTTAAGGCCCAGGCTTTATAGTTAACCACCATTAGGTCGATTAATGGAAATCAATTGTTCTTTCACACTGGCGATGTGTAGGCCAAAATATGGAAAAATTGAAAGGTTGCTGGAGGGCAACCAGAAGATACGTGGTTCAAATCCCAGCTGTGGCAATTGATTTTTCAGTCTGACTCTATTTTTCCAAAATAAGAGTATTTCACGGAACTATTCTCACTTTCTAACAAAAAAGTCACTATACTTCTCATAATACAGCTGAGTTATTCACATTGTTTTGGCGCCCAGGGTATAGCAAGCTTAAAGACCAGTTTCCAACAAGTTCGTCTCACACTACTGTTAAATTTCTACTGACACTTAATTCCCGTATCCAGTGCTAACCTTCATGTCCCTTGCTAAAAGCAGCTGGTAGAAGACTACACAAATGCAGGGTAGGGGAGCATACTCCGAAGGTGTGAACAGTAGTTTCTCCAATCCTTTCTACTGTACTCTAGATAATTTAAAATTGTTTCGAAATTGGTTTTGAAATTTGGGGTTTAAATTAAAATATAAATTATATGGAATAAGGAAAGATAAAAACATTAAGCAAATTTAGTGGGTCATGTAATAACGTAATATATGAAGTTGAACAACGGAATTGATGGTAACGGAAGTTCAAATCAATGATCTTGCTGAAGAAGCTTGGAGAGAAGTCATCTTTCGATCAACGTACTCATCAATATAGTATTTTAAAGGTTTAAGTTATAATTGAGATTAGTAGTGATTAAAGGATTCATATTGTATTGTGAAGTATCATTTTATTAAAAGTGGGGAAAATTGATTTATATCACATTTGGAAACATCGACGTTTTGTAAAATAAATTTAAATTATATATTGCGAAATTTAACTGATTCAGATTTTATTTCATTCACTAGTAAGCACGCTTGAAAAGAAATCTTATGACTCATACTGAAGCAGATACAATACAAGAATTAACAAATAGTTGTGGAATAGTCGACGATACCCTGGACGGCTGATAGACGACGATCGAACAGTAAATGAAGTGAGAGACCATTTCGTCATGCTACCAGGATGAGTCAAATGAAAACCTTAAATTTGTAGTAACATCGAAATTTCGCGCCGTTATCCTGTAAGTTGGAAAGCGTGCTACAAACAGCGGGCAGAATGGGTGTAGGTGGCAGCATGGTGCAGATGCACACATAGCGTCACAGTATCAGAATAAAGATGGCCACCCCACTTGCGACTTGCACCAGGGAAGAACAGCATTCTGTTGTTCGGTTTTTGCATATGAAGGTGTGAAACCTATTGAAATTCATCGACAAATGAAGGTTCAGAACGGTGATGCATGTTTTTCACAGTAACAAGTCTACAAATGGAGTAGGAAGTTCGCAAATGGCGTGGCTTCAGTGAAAGGTGCTCCACTTCCAGGTCAGCCACAACAAGTTGTGACTCCACAGAACATTGCAGCAGTTGAAGCCATAGTGAAGGAAAACCGCAGAGTGACACTGAATGACACTGCAGCATGTTTACAGATTAGTCATGGGTCAGCACACCACTATGTGCATGATGTGCTCCAGTTTCACAAAGTCTCTGCCACGGCAGCTGACTCCTGAAATGAGAGAACGACTTGTTGATGCTTGTGAAGCTCGCCGCTTTGTACGGGAAGGTGATAGCTTCCTTGCAAGAATCGTTACTAGGGACGAAACCTGGGTTCACTTCCACCAACTGGAAACGAAGAGAGCGAGCAAGGAATGGCGCCATCCCTCATCACCAAAACCAAAGAAGTTTCGAACAGAACCACCAGCAGGGAAAGCTATGCTGACTCTCTTTTGGGACAAAAAGGCGTCATTTTGGAGCATTACATGCCTAGAGGGATTACTGTCACCAGTGCATCATACACAGATCTCATCTGCGGCCTGCAATCAAATCTAACGACGTGGATTGATATCAGCAAGTGTCCTTTAGCAACATGACAATGCAAGGCCCGTACAATAGTTGCAACAACCACAGAGCTCGCCTCGGTAGCGTGGTGGTAGCATGTCTGCCTTACGTTCAAGAGGTCCCGAGTTCGAATCTCGGTAAGGGTGAGTTACATGGATAAGGTTTTTTCCAGGGTTTTCCCTTATCCTGATAGAGGGATGTTGGATAACTCTAAGCTCTACGGACCCTGAGCCCATGTGAGCATCATTTCATCCATTCCGTTGATCGTCCGATGTGACAACGTTGGAGGACGTAAATTACAAAAATAGTAATAATAATAATAATAATAATAATAATAATAATAATAATAATAATAATAATAATAATAATAATAATAATAATAATAATAATAATAATAATAATAATAATAATAATAATAATAATAATAATAATAATAATAATAATAATAATAATAATAATAAAGTCACAGACCTGCATTTTAAGTGTTTTCCTCATCCACCATACTCACCAGACGTTGCCCCAAGTGATTTCCATATGTTTGGACCACTCAAAGGCGTAATGGGGGCAAAGAAGTTCTTTTCCGATGATGAGGTAGGCCACGCGGTGCATGAGTGATTGTGCGGACTATCAAAATATTTTTTTCTAAAGGCATTTGTGCACTTTGTAAGTGCTGGAGGACTTACATTGAGCGTGGGGCAGATTATGTGGAAAAGTGATACAGCTTTGTATCACTTTTGCACAATAAATAATATTTAATAAAATATTTAATGTTTTCATTTGACTCAACCTCATATATATGACTTCACAACTTTGGAAACTCGTCTAAAACGAAGAAATCCTGTTCTAATAGGTACATAGATAACTATTAGTTGTGATATTTATATTCTGGCTTTTAATTCCAATGGTTGTTTTGGTTTTCTACATTAGATCACACATGAAGCTTGTACCTCCCAAGTCCTGAGGAGCACAGGGAATACAAAGAAAATTCCTACATAGAAAGCTCTGGATGGCAGGCAAGTGTTCTGTCTTCCATAAATTTGCCTCTGAAGCTTTGTTTTGACATAGCGTTATTAAAGAGCAGCTAGCCCCAATATCGATTGTCCAACAACATAAACTTGTAATAACGATACCCGTTATTCATTTGTTGCAGCATGCATCTCGTGCAGTGTAAACACAGCTTAATTTTGCTCATCTCGTTGCAACATTCAATTCGGGCTGCCCACATAATCACTGACAAACAAATTATCAACGGTGAATACAAAACGGGGGGCTCATAAATATTCACATTATCGACTGGCAAGCCCTTTCTTTGCAGTAAACCGGTAACCCAGCCAGTTTGTATAACGCTGCCGCTCTGTATAATTAAGGTTTGGATTATTTTTTATTTGTCGTCGGACACACACAAACATACCGCAGAGGGCTTCTTTGATGCGTACCCAAGCAAACAAATGCCGTGTACCCAAACATACCAAAGTCAACAGGCGTACGATGGCGTTTTTGACAATTTGCCCTGTCCATTTCAACATCTCTTTGTGCCAAGTTCCCTGAACGTATCTGCCGTTCTGGCTTTGAACAAAACGTGGAAATTAACACCCTATCATGACGTAAACAAACGTTTTAAGGAAAATTACGATCTAGGGTTTTACAGTAAATGTTCCACAGTCACATTCAGTTATATAGTGTGTGAACCATGTCAAACTGAACCATTTAAATAGACCATAACTTTTGAACCAATAATAGGAGACACATGGCACTTTGGGAGAATATAATACACAATTGGGATATTACATTACACTATTTACATCTCAGAGAAAATGTTGGAAGCGTCCTCCACCAACATCTATACATGTTTGTACTCGTCTCGTCATATTCTCTGAAGTTTTACGGAGAGTATTCTCGCGAATGTTACTTATTTCGGCTCCAATGGATTCCTTGAGAGCATCAATTGTCCGTGGTCTATTCTTGTTCTTGTAAACTATTTTAGATACCCCTACAAGAGAAAGTCCGGTATGGTTATGTCAGGGGATCTGAAGGGGGGTCCACAGAACTTTTGAGATTATTCCATTACACTGGACAACAATGAAAATGTTTCGGGCTTAAGAATAATGATTTACATGTATTTCCATCTACTGAATTCGAAAATAACCATAAAAAATAGATTATCTCTTTGTTTGAAGATAAAGTGACATTTCATTTTTATAGTGAAGATTTTAGATCTGGGGGATTTTTATTTTGGAGTTGGCACACCTGTCAAAATACCGTAGATGATAACTACTAGCATTTGGTGACAAAACTCCTGCAAAAATACCGTAACCTTGGATGCAACATGTCCCTTAAAATCCATTTTCTTCACTCCCACCTAGACTTTTTCCCTCCTAGTTGTGGAGCTGTTAGTGATGAACATGGGGAGAGATTCCATCAGGACATTTCTGTTATGGAATAAAGATATCAGGGTCGTTGGAATGAAGTAATGATTGGTCTTTGTATAGGGATTCTGCGGAACTCCATCACAAGAGGCAAGCTAAAAGACGACGAAGTCAATAGGCCACCACATGATTCTCTTCAGACACGACTATCTGCGAAGTATTTTTCCAGCAATTTAGAACTCTTAGCATGTAATTAGAAGTTTAAAAAATCAAATGCACTTTAATTGTTGTTAGCATGTATGTAATAAAAATGTATCATTTTGTCTCAAACCGTTAATATCTAATACTTCCACCTTGTGTATATCATAGAAACTAGAGCTAATAAACATTTTTCATTGGAATATTTGGTTTTCTCAACCCAAAATTAGTAGGAATTGCCTCATGAAATGCTCGAAGCATTCAAAAATAATTTTTTATCCAGTGTTACCAAAGAAACTGATTTCAAGTTCCATGGTGTCATTAGATGTATGGTACGTTGCTCCATCTTGCTGGAAATAAGCTTCTCACAATTCGATATCATCTCCGTATTATATCATACCATAAAAATAAACAAATAAAACAAATAAATAAATAAATAAATAAACAATTGGTAGATGTATATATTTTAATTACACAGATTTGATATTGCATTTATTAACAAAGTTAAACCTATCACGGGGTTAAACCTAAAAATAGATTCCAATTCTAAATGATAAATTATCCAGCGATAAGCAAAAGGTTTTTTTCGTCCTGTGCAAAGTATTTCTACAAGAGATGTTGTACCTCTTTGCCTCTAAAATCATATTTCCTATTCTCGTACTCTTTTGAACCTAAGCTGTATTATCAAACAGTAAAACGAAGCCTTTAAGACACATACAAACACATACAAACAAACAAATACGCCAGCCTTACGTAAATGACAAAAAAGTGCACATACATGAAGAATTCTGCACTTGTGTACAAAGTTATACATAGTTCAATATTGTATTAGATGGTATCATGAATCAGGCCCAGTTTATTGTGTAATTTAAGTCCTCCAACGTTAAGTCATATCGGACGATGAATGGAATTGGTGAAATGATGCTCAAATGAGTCCAGGGTCCATAGAGCTTAGAGTTACCCGAGTTGTTTCGGGTGCCCGAGCTACCTGACCCAATTATTTTGGAGGATTTTCCGGGTCGCTAGGCGAATACCCGGTAGGTTAATTACATCCCCCGAATTTCCTGTCCCTACATTTCATCTCCAATATCATCTCTCATCTGGTGGTCTCTTTCATGGTAGAAATGTCGGCGGTAGCCTCGGCGGTGCATGGCGGGATGATATGCTCTGAGGAAAACTATACTCCTTCCTCCACAGGAGAGAAATTCTCCGAGAGGCGAGACGCAGGGGGGTGGCCGAAGGTCCCCACACCCTCCCTGGACAGGTTTATGACAACCCATGTCAGTACAGTTACAGAGCATTCAAAAACATTCTGACGGCTTCTACTTTTGTGAATGAATCTTCTCGGTTTTAATGTACAGAGTGAATAGGGCGCATGATTTTTTAACGGTCTGCTCCTTGTATAGCAATCTTCTCTGCCACACACATTCGCTGTCCTTGTCCCACAGCACATTCATTTCAGGGACTTTCTTTGCGTTGCCGTACTATACTTCTTGCCCCGGTAGGTCGGTTGCCGATCTCAGCTCCTCTGCTGTATCCATTTCGGGACCGCCAGCCAGGGACCTTTGGGGCTCGTATCGCTTGTCTGGGTCCATTAGGGCTCGGCTGCTGGGCTCGTTGTTGTCCCGCTGTAGGGGAGCGAGTTCGTTGTCCTGGCCTGTCGGGGGAAGTCTTTATCCAGTAAACTGTAGGGACCCTGCCCTCTGTACTGTCGTGACTCCTTGGTTCGGCTGCCGTCTGTCTCCTTCACCTCATCCTTCCTCCCGGGCTGCCCCACTTGAGGTCATGGGAACAATGGGCCCAGCATTGAGCCTGCGTACCGAATCCTCTCAGTAATGAAATCCCGATCTGGTGGTTTGGATAATGTATTGGATATCTCTGGTTTGCCAGTGGTATTTGCAGGTTACCATTGCTTACATTACGAGCATATAGCAGTATTCAATTGTTAATAAACAATCACAAAATGGAGATAACAAAGTTTGAACTTAGAGTACTTCTAAAACATTACTAGAAACTAGATTATAAAGTCGCTGTCGCAGCTCGAAGAATATGTGAAGTGGAAGGAGAAGATGTCGTTAGTGAGAGTGTGACACAGTGATGGTTCCAACGTTTCAAACATGGAGACGAAACACTAAAGATTTACCACGTTCTTGAAGACCTAAGGTATGGAATATTGAGGATACACACCAAGTTTTGCGAGAAAAGCAGCAAAATGGTACCCTAGGCTTTCAGAAGAACTTACTACACCAAAAGATACCATACATGGCCAAATTAAGACACTTGGAAAATTATACTAAGCTGTAGACCTTCACATCATGAACTGACACCTCCACAGGCTGAACGTAGGGTGAATATCTGTCGTCAACTTATATGTAATCCCATTGATGATCGAGAACTGTCACATGAGATAAACAATGGCGATATTATCCAAATGCGTCGCTTAAAGGAATCAGTTCAGTCCCAAAGTAATGTGCGTTTAGTGGAATTTTGAAGGTGTGATTCACTGGGAATTGGGAGGAATCAAACTGCTACCACACCCAGCATACAACCCTGATCATGCACCGTAAGATTGTCATCTTTTTCGATCCTTGACGCAGATAACAGCACAAAACTCCGTTTTTTTCCACTTTCAATCACAGCTATAACACTGACCATTTATACGGCTGTCAACAATGAACTGTATATTATAGTGCATTAAATTTTTCTGTACAACCTTTAAAATAATAAAGTTTATTGCCCAAAAAGTTGAAACCAAAAATGTCCAAACCTTCGTGGGAATTTACCATACTTATCAAACGACCCTCGTATCACTGACCCGTTACATCCTTGTTGGCATGACAATTAAGAATTAAATTGTAAATTTAGCTTACACAGCCAAATATACTTTAACCAACAGTTCAAGAACTGCAAAAAAAATGTATTTTATTTTATTTAATCGTAATTAACGAAGTTTTGTCTAAGAGTGACACAAAGAAGGGTCAAATACCGCATATCCCGTGACGTAGTGTAATTTGGTAATTGTGGGGGCAGAGCGCAGCGTGGAAGGGGAGCTTTGCACGCCCCAGTTACGTTTCCCTGGCAACTGTTTTCACCTACCGCGTCATGGCTTCAGATCCACTCCATTTACATCTCGAGAAGCAAAAGGATTTGGCAGGAATAAATATAGCAAGATTTTGAAAATTAATTTCCCGTAGCCGATATTGGTAAAGAGTTATGGCAATCGCCATTTACTGGCGTTTATCCAAACTCACACAACTGGAGTGAGAAAGTGCAAATGGCTCAACAATGTGACCATGACTTACCTTACGCCATATTGTCACGTGATTAATGTTCCGCGCTTACTCTCCCATAAAGAAATAAGTTACAACCTTATTCAAGAGCTAAAGCTTTCCTCTACATTCTCAATGCAGGAATGGCACATGAAAGCTCCCGTATAATAGAAACTCGTCCTGAAAGTGAGATACAGGATTCATTTGCACAGTTCCTATCAATATCAGCTATTCCAGAGTATTCCTTCACCTGGCACTTTTTCTAATCACTATAACATTCTTTTATGCTTCACTTATACGCCACATAAACACATTTTTATCTTCGGAACAATTACTCAAAAGCACAATGCTTACTCGATTATAGCGGTGTCCATATTTCCTTTTCACTGCTGCATCTAAAGAAAAGTTCCCACTCTGTACCGGGGAATCAAACTCAGGATTTCTTAACCGAAGTAAGCATGATACCTGCCACACCACAGAGGCAGCTGGTATCTTTTGCCTTTCATATTCTACATTTTTCTTTATTTAGTCCCCTAACGTAAAGTTATATCCGACGATGACTGAAATAATCTCCAAATGAACCCAGAGTACATAGAGCTTATAGTTATTAGACATTGTTCTTTCAGGATAAGAGAAAAACAACGTTAAGTCATATCGAACTATGAATGAAATGATGTTCAAATGAGTACAGGGTACATAGAGCTTAGAGTTACTACACATTCGTCTTTCAGGATAAGGTAAAACCTCCAACGTTAAGTCATATCGGACGATGAATGAAATGATGTTCAAATGAGTACAGGGTACATAGAACTGTGAGTTACCAGGTAAAAGACAGGATAAAAGACAGAAATGGCCTCGCAATACCCGGTCTGACGACATGATCCAGTGATTCGAGAACATTGTTTCGGAGGATCGCTGATTGAGCATTTTCAGATCTGTATGCAGGATTGGGTGCCCAGATCCCACGGAAATGGCAATTTTGGAAGCGATGCCTGCAACTGTCTTTGTTTACACATGATGTTCTGTCTTCATTGAACTGTCACTCCCAGGAACGTACATTAGACACATCCATGGTACCATCACCACATACCTCACTTAACTGTCTTGGTTTGTTGTCACACGATGTTCTGTCTTCATTGTACTGTCACACCCAGAAACGTACATTAGACACATCCATGATACCATCACCACATGCCTCACTTAACTGTCTTGGTTTGTTGTCACACGATGTTCTGTCTTCATTGAACTGTCACACCCAGGAACGTACATTAGACACATCCATGGTACCATCACCACATGCGTCACTTAACTGTCCTGGTTTGTTGTCACACGATATTCTGCCTTCATTGAACTGTCGCACCCAGGAACGTGCATTAGACACATCCATGGTACCATCACCACATGCCTCACTTAACTGTCTTGGTTTGTTGTCACACGATGTTCTGTCTTCATTGAACTGTCGCACCCAGGAACGTACATTAGACACATCCATGGTACCATCACCCCATGCGTCACTTAACTGTCCTGGTTTGTTGTCACACGATGTTCTGCCTTCATTGAACTGTCGCACCCAGGAACTACATTAGACACATCCGTGGTACCATCACCACATGCCTCACTTAACTGTCTTGGTTTGTTGTCACACGATGTTCTGTCTTCAGTGTACTGTCACAACCAGGAACGTACATTAGACGCATCCATGGTACCATCACCACATGCCTCACTTAACTGTCTTGGTTTGTTGTCACACGATGTTCTGTCTTCATTGAACTGTCGTACCCAGGAACGTACATTAGACACATCCGTGGTACCATCACTACATGCCTCGCTTAACTGTCTTGGTTTGTTGTCACACGATGTTCTGTCTTCATTGAACTGTCACACCCAGGAACGTACATTAGACGCATCCATGGTACCATCACCACATGCCTTACTTAACTGTCTTGGTTTTTTGTCACACGATGTTCTGCCTTCATTGAACTGTCGCACCCAGAAACGTACATTAGACACATCCATGGTACCACCACCACATGTCTCACTTAATTGTCTTGGTTTGTTGTCACACGATGTTCTGTCTTCATTGAACTGTCGCACCCAGAAACGTACATTAGACACATCCATGGTACCATCACCACATGCCTCACTTAACTGTCTTGGTTTGTTGTCACACGATGTTCTGTCTTCATTGAACTGTCGTACCCAGGAACGTACATTAGACACATCCATGGTACCATCACTACATGCCTCGCTTAACTGTCTTGGTTTGTTGTCACACGATGTTCTGTCTTCATTGAACTGTCACACCCAGGAACGTACATTAGACGCATCCATGGTACCATCACCACATGCCTTACTTAACTGTCTTGGTTTTTTGTCACACGATGTTCTGCCTTCATTGAACTGTCGCACCCAGGAACGTACATTAGACACATCCATGGTACCATCACCACATGGCTCACTTAACTGTCTTGGTTTGTTGTCACACGATGTTCTGTCTTCATTGAACTGTCACACCCAGGAACGTACATTAGACACATCCATGGTGTCGTCACCACATACCTCACGTAACTGGCGATGAACTTCAAGAGGTGTCACACCACGAAAATGAAGAAAACGAATGATTACACGCTGTTCTTACAATGAAAGCGTCGCCATTTTAAGTATCAGAAAAATTCCTAACTCTCGTCGCTGCCACTACAGTTCTATGCACTGAACAGTGCTGCCACCTGTCATGCAGTCACAAAGAGTCCTCTTGTATTTAAGAAAAAAAGCAGAAGTTCCTATCTGGTGTCAGTCCTGAAAAGATAGGTGCTTTAACTTGAACGCACGTCGTAGTACTATGGTACATCTGTGTGTGCGACTTGAACGTGCGAACTGTGATCTATTTGGAAGTGATACCTGAACGTCGAGTATGCAGTCGTGGTAGAACAGAAAATGAAGGTAGCTGATTGATGAATGAAGGTGTTTGACATACGAATCTACGTTCAAAGGTATTCATTAACGCCTAAAGCTACAGATCCGTTTTCGCTATCAAAGCCCTTCAGCTGAAGTTATCTATGGCGCCCAACGTTCTGAGGTTTTTCTAAATATATGTAGTATATGAAGCAACACGTGAGTGTGGGTTACAAATTATCTAACAGCGCGGTGAGATCTGAGGTAAGCCTGTAGTACTGTTAGTAGCGTTCGTAAAGAGAGCTGCCTGTTGAGTATCAAAGCTCTGTCTATATTCACATGTCTCAAATACTTTGTGAAGGATATCTGTAGCTATTTTACTCACTTTTGCACCAAGTATTTGTTACAAACTTATATCCCTCTATCCAGTATATGTTTATCGAGATAAATATTTTAAATATATGCTTAAGTGCTTCCCTGTACATAAAATAGGAACAGGGTAACCTATAAGAAATTTCATATCATCGACAAGGAATTCCTCTCTAATATGGTTAACTCCATGTAAAATATTGCTTATTTACAACATTTGGAACAACTCCGATGGACGCAACGAAAGACGAGGACACTGGACGAAGTACGAGGGTTGGCTAAAAATCCCAGGCCTCACAGAGATCGCGGAACTGGGCTAGTTTGACAGATACCATCATATAGTTTAACTCTAGATCCCTGAAAAAATAATTCTCATTGATCCCCAAAAATTAATATTTTGGAATAAGGTGCTTTCTGAAACGACTGATTCACTTATTCTTGGAGCTAAATATTTTCGAGACATTACTTATTTGTTTTAGTTGTCCAATATTTATAATTTTCTGAAACAGAAATGTATTGTCACCAGAAAGTCGGAACTCCCGATAGAACCGGCCGGCAGTTTGGCCAGACGGAAGCATTCAGCCCACGCCCACCCATTTGTCTCGTGTCACTAACTGAAAGGATGATTAGGAGAGCGGCACGAGCCCTGTACAGTCTATTTCCCCTCCCACCAGACGTCTGGAAACCTCGGGATAATTGTGCGCGCCGCGAACCTTCCAGAAACGGTGATCTTCCCTATATAAGGCCTGCAGTTGGCAAGTCAGGAGAGTCCCGCCTAACTCCTCTCTTTGAGGAAAGGCTCCTACTCCCAATTCACATATTCGGTTTCCGTCGGGGCCATTCCACCACCTTGCAGTTACTGCGCTTGGCGGAGAAGGCTCCTCTGGGATTGCAGGACAGCCTCAAAACCATCGCTGTGCTCTTGGACGTGGAGAAGGCCTTCGCCACCACGTGGCACCAGGGGTTGTTGTTCAAACTCAAAGAAGCACAACTCCCCCCTCCCTACCTGTCAATACTCACGAGCTTCCTCAAGGACCGCACCTTCAGAGTGCGGGTCGAGGGAAAGCTATCCTCTGTCAGACCCATAGCGGCTGGAGTCCCGGAAGGCGTGTCCTCTCCCCGCTACTCTTCGCCGCCTACATGTCTGACCTACCCTCGGAACCGCGCACTGTTTTGTGTCAGTATGCCGACGATGCCCTCATACTGGCGCAGTACAAGAACGTCCACTACTGTCTCCCTCTTTTACAGCGTTAGCTCCACGCCATTGGCAGATGGAGTGAGAAGTGAAGGTTGGCCATTAGCCCGCAGAAGAGCTCGGCTCTTATGCTGGCTAAGACCCGTAGCTGGCGCCCAGAAGGGGACCTGCGGTTACGGCGGAGAAGAATCCCCTGGGTTCGAACCGCCAAATACCTGGGAATCCAACTGGACCGCGGCCTCACTTTCACTCCGCATGTCAGGTCAAATGCCGGCCTCGGCCACGCTGCACTCGGGCAACTCTACCCTATCTTTAGATCCACCATGCCCATCTGCCTCAAACTGCGGGCATACCGTGGCGTGTAACCCTCCGCCCGGGAGAACCAGGGCAACCTGCACCTGCTCTTGGCTCTTGGTCAGGAGAGTCCTTGGCGAGCAGCCGTGAGGAGCGCCAAGTGAGCGTACGGACTGGAAGACGGTGTACGTGTATCGGAGGAGTTGTACGTAACTGTGAGCGTGCAATGGACCTGTGACAGACGAACTGGTGAATTGTAATTGTGTGTGCTACGTAATTCTATGTAATCGGCAAGTGTTCCAACTGTAATTCGGTGGAAATAAAGAAGATTTTGAGTTTGTGCAACTGGACTTTTAATTTCACGAACCCACAAAGTTACAGTATTATACATTTTCTTACTGCTTTTTTATATAAATAGAGCGGAATTTTAATATCGCTACTACGTACCGACCAGGTCTTAAAAGATTTTGTTATGGCTTAAAGTTACATTTCCCTTATAACTAAGAAAATTAGGATGAGGAATAATTTTAATTCGATGTAAATAAAATATATAGTATAATAGGTTTGTAATAACATGTTTGTACAGGAGTAGAGCTGTTGTTTGTTTAATTTAACTTGTGAACCACGATTCCTGCATTTTTTGATAAATCTAATATCCAATTTGTAAATGAAACACTAAACCTGGTTTACCAAAGGTAGAGATTAAACGAATTTCAGTGCATGAAGGAAAAACTGTGAAATAAATTCAAAAACAACAAAAGGAATAATAATTCACGTTAGACGCAGGGCTTAAGGCTTGTAGAGAGACGTCAGTGGCGATGACGTTTATAATGTGGATGGTGGGAAGAGATTAGGTGGCGGTTTGGTCCAGTTTGAAAACAGCTGGAGTCAGCAGCAAAGCCCTGACGTCAGACACACGCTTCTAACTGTCCAAAAGATTCCCGTGAGGGTGGCGCTGAGGTTTCATCAACACCGTTCGTCTCTATTACTTCTTCTGCCGTTCGACTTTTGTCACTGCAATTGGAAAACAAATTACAGTCTAACTATAGTTAATGTTCTCAGCTAAATAAAAGTAAGGCCTTTATCTCCTCAGAAATAAGATAACCATATCTCCAGGGCATAAAAAGGAAAATAGTTTTCGAAAAACTATTTCAAATTATAACGAAAAACATTTTCGCATTGCCCTAAGGATTTTAAAGAACTTTTACGTCTACAAGGACTTATTTAGGCTACAGAAAGCAACACAACGACCTTTTTTCACTTTACACATATATCCAGAAGTAGTGGCACACTTTTTCCATTACAAGCTTCACCCTACCAGTAAAAAACTAAATACTAAATTTCAATGTACCAAAAGCACCTACGTATATTTTTAAAGGAGCAGAGATGGAGCTATATACGCAAAAAAACCTTGCGTTCTGTGGAGCCATACATTTATCACTTGGATCAAATGCAGATCCAATAACCATTTAAGCAAATAGAACCGTTCATTTGTCTCACAGTACAAGCCAATAAAAGAAGAAAAGAAAACAAATTCTTACCCGGTACCCATTCCCGTCTTAAATAAATAAAATAAAAAAAATAAAAAAATAAAGAAATAAAATAAAATAAAAAAATAAAAAAGTAAAAAAAAGCATAAAATGAAGTAAAAAAAACATAAATAATGTGATCAATGTGATCATTATTTTTTACGGAAGTAAATAGCCCCTAGAAATCTTTGGAACAACAAATGAATATGTCTAAAAAGGAACAATGTTATATTTAATATATTTAAAGGACATAGAACTTTATACTTTATCATTCTTTGATGGCACGCCTATTAAAGCTAGGTGGATGATGTAAAAAAACACGTTTCAAAAATTAAAAAGCCCCAAAAATTAATATTTTCTCCCCCTAGTGTAAGTATAGTACCATATAGTTTAGATTTTAGCCTTTTAAAGGCATCCACCCTTTGCTCTCAGAGCCGCTACACAAATTCTTGGCATTTTGGAGAAAAGATCGTGTAGTTTTTTTGTAGATATTGCACTTCAACATCTGTAAAGCATTCCAAAGATCTTCAACATTAGAAGAACCCAGTTTTCTAACAAGTTCGGCCCATAAGAGTTCTATGGTAATTTAATCGGGTGATTGACTTAATCAAATCATATTTTCCAGTTCCCCACATTGCTCTTTTCTATTGATATACCATCTGGCAGCACTAATTGAGTAACCATCATAACAAAAAGGAGGATTATGAATGTAATAATGTCTGTATTTTCTAATGTACAAGATTCTGGAGCAATTTCAATGCACATTCATTATAAATCTATCTTAAAAGAACTTGAAAAGTAACAAAATACCACAAATGGAGCAATTACATACCTCCTTTCCCGTAAGGAAGCTTTCTCACTTAGACAAAACACAATCGTATTACACAGTCAACTGTCTCAGTTAGTTAACTTCTTCCTTCCAACAAAACAATAGACTATCGTCACCAAGCGAACAGATTTTGAAATACAAATCCGAACCACCCTCTCTTACCTTCGTAATATTTTGTAAACTTCTTAAGTTTTCTCAATTATAAAAGATCATTCAAGATTAAGAAACCTTCAAAGAATCTTCCAATAAAGTTCTATGCATACGTTTCATTTATCATGCAAGTGATATATAATAAATTATTAGATATTAAAGGTTTCATTTGTTATTTATAAAAATGATTACAGAGAATCAATAAAACGTAAGCTTCTCTATATTAAAGGTACCGTGGGGAGAGGAGAGGCTCTTGAAAATCTTGCAACTTTAGAAGGCCACAAACTTCAATAAAAGTTCAGTTTTCATTCAACATTGTTTTTAGTTATGTCCTCTAAATATAGTGTACCTTTACTAACCATTCTCTTTTAATTACAGGATGCCTGAAACCCTTTGGTAGAATGCAGTGACTTCTGTCCTTCCTATAGGTGAGTACTAAAGAAATTAAAACATTCATTTAAAATAATACGTGTGCGTGCTTTTGTGCAGTTGTACCTCCCGAAAACTAAAATGTAAATTAGTACTTTTTATTGACTTTGATTGTTGCTTTGCTTGGATTAGAGATATACAGTGAGATCCATATAAATCTGAACCACTTCAATAGGGCATATCCTCGCTAATGTTTGAGTGAGTGGATGTGAGTTTTATGAAAATGGACAAAATCGAGTATTGAGCCGTCACTAAATATTTGTTTTTGAAAGGCAATACGCCTACACAAATCAAAGAAAAGTTCGAATCTGTGTATGGGGACTCTGCATCATCATTTATCACAGTTACATTTTGGGCAGCTGATTTTAAACGTGGCCGTAGGAGCTTGGGAGACGATGATCGTTCGGGACGTTCAAAAACTGCATCTACCAACGAAAATATTGCCAAAGTCCACCAAATGGTGCTAGACGAACGCCGAATTAAAGTGAAAGAGATAGTAGAGGCTATGAACATGACAAAAGAACGTGTTTGTCACATATTAAATCAACATTTAGATATGAGAAAGCTGTCCGCGCATTGGGTGCCGCGTTTGCTCACGTTAGACCAGAAACGTGTTCGAATGAACATTTACAATGCATTTTTGGCACAGTATAGGGGAAATAAATCAGAAATTTTGTGTCGATTAGCTACTGTAGATGAAACTTGGATACACCATTATACGCCCGAAACAAAAATACAGTCTAAACAGTGGACTTCAAAGGGGGATCTGGCTCCAAAAAAGGAATAAAAAACTGGTTTTTTTCCGGATGGGAAAGTGATAGCGACTCTTTTTTTGGGATATTCATAGAGTTATTTTAATCGATTATCTTCAGAAAGGAAAAACCATTACAGGAGCACACTGCGCATCATTACTTGGCAAACTAAAGTCATAACTTGCGGAAAAACGGCCACATTTGCAGGAAAAGAAAATCCTGTTTCACCAAGACAACGTAACGTCTCACACCTCATCGGTTGAAATGGCGAAAATCCACGAATTACGGTTTCAACTCCTTCACTCACGAGATCTAGACCGAAGCGACTTCTTTTTGTTATCTCCTCTGAAAATTGCGCCCAAAGGACAGAGATTTTCGTCAACTGAAGAGGCAATCACTTTCGTGAATAATTATTTTGCAGAGAAAACAGCCAAATACTATTTAAACGGGTTACAGAGATGGGAGTATCGCTGGGAGAAGTGTGTAGAGTTACAAGGAGAATATGTTGAAAAACGCCGAGTACTCTTTGGACGGGTTACAGAGATGGGAACATCGCTGAGAGAAGTGTGTAGAGTTACAAGGAGACTATGTTGAAATACGCCGAGTACTATTTGGACGGGTTACAGAGATGGGATCATGGCTGGGAGAAGTGTGTAGAGTTACAAGGAGACTATGTTGAAAAACGCCAAGTACTATTTGGACGGGTTACAGAGATGGGAGTATCGCTGGGAGAAGTGTGTAGAGTTACAAGGAGATTATGTTGAAAAACGCCGAGTACTATTTGGACCGGTTACAGAGATGGGAGCATCGCTGGGAGAAGTGTGTAGAGTTACAAGGAGACTATGTTGAAAAACGCCGAGTACTATTTGGACGGGTTACAGAGATGAGAGTATCGCTGGGAGAAGTGTGTAGAGTTACAAGGAGACTATGTTGAAAAACGCCGAGTACCATTTGGACCGGTTACAGAGATGGGAGCATCGCTGGGAAAAGTGTGTAGAGTTACAAGGAGACTATGTTTAAAAACGCCGAGTACTATTTGGACGTGTTACAGAGATGGGAACATCGCTGGGAGAGGTGTGTAGAGTTATAAGGAGACTATGTTTAAAAACGCCGAGTACTATTTGGACGGGTTACAGAGATGGGAACATCGCTGGGAGAGGTGTGTAGAGTTACAAGGAGACTATGTTGAAAAACGCCGAGTACCATTTGGACCGGTTACAGAGATGGGAGCATCGCTGGGAAAAGTGTGTAGAGTTACAAGGAGACTATGTTGAAAAACGCCGAGTACCATTTGAACCGGTTACAGAGATGGGAGCATCGCTGGGAGAGGTGTGTAGAGTTACAAGGAGACTATGTTTAAAAACGCCGAGTACTATTTGGTCGGGTTACAGAGATGGGAACATCGCTGGGAGAGGTGTGTAGAGTTACAAGGAGACTATGTTGAAAAACGCCGAGTACCATTTGGACCGGTTACAGAGATGGGAGCATCGCTGGGAAAAGTGTATAGAGTTACAAGGAGACTATGTTGAAAAACGCCGAGTACCATTTGGACCGGTTACAGAGATGGGAGCATCGCTGGGAGAGGTGTGTAGAGTTACAAGGAGACTATGTTTAAAAACGCCGAGTACTATTTGGACGGGTTACAGAGATGGGAGCATCGCTGGGAGAAGTGTATAGAGTTACAAGGAGACTATGTTGAAAAACGCCGAGTACCATTTGGACCGGTTACAGAGATGGGAGCATCGCTGGGAAAAGTGTGTAGAGTTACAAGGAGACTATGTTGAAAAACGCCGAGTACCATTTGGACCGGTTACAGAGATGGGAGCATCGCTGGGAAAAGTGTGTAGAGTTACAAGGAGACTATGTTTAAAAACGCCGAGTACTATTTGGACGTGTTACAGAGATGGGAACATCGCTGGGAGAGGTGTGTAGAGTTACAAGGAGACTATGTTTAAAAACGCCGAGTACTATTTGGACGGGTTACAGAGATGGGAACATCGCTGGGAGAAGTGTGTAGAGTTACAAGGAGACTATGTTGATAAACGCCGAGTAATATTTGTATCTTTATTAGGTCTGAAGCTTTTCAGGCCACCCTCCTAATTCAAAAGTTCCATTTAGCATTCTCGCATTGTTACCAAACTTTCAGATATTAAGCAATTTTAACACCTAAACTGATCGGCAAGAACAAGATTGTTCCCCAAGGTATCTCCCCTCACTCACAATTCCCTCTTTGCCTTTGTTAAGAACTGTATTGGAACATTAAATTATTTAGGGTGCAACATGGAAGACGTCAATTCTCTGATTGTTTTTCCAGTCAGGAAACTTGACACAGAGTGCATAGCTGACAATGCAGAAGAAAAACAGTCCTCCCAATCTCCGAAAAGACCTCCTCGCTCTCTCTCTAATTGGAGGTGGCCAGGAGCTTCAATAAAGTTGATACGTGAGAGATGTAGAGCTCTTCAACTCCTGATTGAACTGCTCCTTGACCATTACCTGGAATGGAATACATGCAAATGTGGCCTCAACTTTGTTACTACCTGCCCATTTGCATTAAGGGATTGCCCTTCTGTTAAAAGAAGAAAAACGCTATCTGCTGGTAATCGCCGATGATAATGTCTGCTTTATCTAGCCGTCATTACAGGAAAAAAATAACTTCAAGCAGAATTTTTGTTATCGCCTTCATTTGCATGAGCCAATTTTTGTCCTTATCTTTCAAAAGTTCTACATGTAGTATTTAGGAATTGCTAAAAATAAAAGAACACTGTTATTACTTCCTTTACTGGGTATCCCAAGTAGAGGAAATCTTTTATTGCAACAAAAAGACTCGATACAGAGACCTTATCAGAAATATGAGAGTTTGTGAATAGATAATCCATTTATAGAAAAGGGGCCGCGTGTACAGAACTTAAACTTGTTATTCTAACGTAAATTAGTTGTCGTTCCACACTTACAAGTTTTGGAAAGTTAGAAACATATTGAAGAATTGAATGTCAAGGCCGGGATTCAAACCACGCATCTCCTGGTCTTCTTTTTCTTCACTCCAAGGGCTAGACAATGCTGCCTGTTCCGGCTTAAAACACGTCTGACCATCGTTTTCGTGGTCTTCTCGGATGTCTCTTTCCTCTAGGTTTATAGCTTTTAACTCTACTTGGGATCCTATCTCTCAGCATTCTCTCAACATGCTCTCTCCATTCATTTCTATAATTTATTATTTTTTCTTTTAAAGAACTTATTTCTAAATTTTCTCTTACTTTTTCATTTGGAATTTTATCTAAAAGAGTACATCCCTTTACTGTTCTTAAAATCTCATGTCGGCAGACTGTATCTTGTTTTTGTCTGCTTTTGTTAATGTCCATGTTTCAGAACCAAAAACAAAAGCAGGCACAGCCATTACTTTATAAAACTTCATCCGTGTTTCTTTTCTGGTTTTAGTTTATAGGCTTCTATTTATTATGCCACATATTTGTTGAAACATTGGTAATTTATTTTTAAAATAATTTTCATATTTATCACTGACATATGTTGCCAAATATTTAAAACCCCTAATTTGCTCTAAGATAATATCATCTATTACTATTTTGGTTCTTATGCTGTCTTTACCTCGAAACGCCATTGTTTATGTTATATTTGTGGAAATTTTGAAATTATAATTCTTACATAACTTCTGTAAAATATATACTGCTCTTTGCAGTTCGCATTCAGTTTTACTTATAATTATTTGGTCATCCACAAATAGCATAGTCTTAAGAATAAAATTTGGTGCAAGATGAATGCCTCCGTTAATCTTAAACATCCACTCTCTAATCAGATCATCTATTAAATTACGAATAAGATAGGAGACAAACTGCAACCCTGTGTTACACCTTGATTTGTATGTATCCATTTACTATACATTCCATTTCCAATATGTATGCTGATTGTTGTATCCTTATATATAGATTTTAGAACTTTAATGAGATGATTTGGGTAGCCTCTTCGAGTCATGATTTCCCACAATTTTTTCCTATTTACATGATCAAACGCTTTTTCATTATCAATACAAGCTATATGTGTTTCCAGATTAAATTCTCTTCTTTTTTCTATTATCTGCTTAACTGTAAAGGTAGCATCTGTACAGGATCGTCCTTTTTTAAAACCAGTTTGTTCTTCTAAAAATAGAACATCTTTAATAAGTTCTACCTCTTTATTAGCTAAACCACGAACATTCCAGGTTACCAAGAGTAGTTTTTTCCATATTCCAAAACCTTTATCCTTTTTCTTGCCAAGTTGTCTTAGTTGTTGTCCATCCGGCTAATTACCTTTAAGCTTTTTAGTTGCCACCTGAGTGCCTTCAGACTTGCAGGATTTTTAATCAAGGATTTCTCCCGTAGAGAAGCGTCCTGGTCTCTGTCAAATTTCTATAACCATTGAGCTACCATCACCAACTTGTCACAATGACATTAAATTTTAAAAATGTCTCCTATTTTTAGTACTTTCAACATTATATGTCACCAAAGGTATTTCTTCAATGTCTAAATAATAAAATGGAAGTTAGTTGGAGAATTGAAAGAACAATGGCAAAGCAAGTGGTAATGTTTCGGAATGCAAATGGCTTAAGTAATAGAGATACAGTGCGATCCACATATATCTGAACCATTTCATTAAGCCATAACTTTTGAATCAATAATAGTACACACGTACAACTTTGAGGGAATATAATACACAATTTGGATTTTACATTATACTATTTACATCTCAGATAAAATTTTGCAAGTTTACGCAGAGTAAAACTTTACTTAGTTGTAAAGTTCCACTTATAAATTAACCTACTAAAGTAGCATTTTAATATTAATGATAGAATTTCACTTCAGCTACTGGATGAATAAAACAATCACTAGGCATACATTTCAAGTATATTTATTGTAGTTCTAGATTTAGCAATGAAATGTAAATCTGTAGCCATAGCTACAACTTCTCTTTTCAGTTAAGTTGTATTAAACGTTATTTCTCTTAATTGATGTAAATAAATCACTGAATCAATTGCCTTAAAGTGTTATTCAAGGTATATCAACAATGACAACGACTATCCAACATCGATTCTCTCATATTATAAATTAGCCAAAGGCACACATCCAGACGTTTTCCACTTTTTCGATGTATTCTTTCTTCTTTGAACACAAAACAGGCACGCATACCTGTGTCAGTATTCTCTGCTTTATTCATGCTCTACTACAAACAGTTTGCAATTTCAAAATTGCTATCAATAAACAATACAGCAAAATATGTACAATTTTGTCTTAAGAAACGAAAATTCCAAAAAAAAAAAAACATCTGTCACATTACATCCCAGGCGACCCCAAAGTGAGATTTGTAGGTGGAGAACACGGCGCTGGGGTGGGTTTTCTCCGGGCCCTCCGGTTTCCCCCACCATCTCATTCCACCGGTGCTCCATCTTTAGCTCATGTATCATCAGTGTCACCGCCTGCGGTGCCTTATGTAGTAAAAGCGAGCGTTAAACACTACACACATTCCTGTCACATTACGTAACACTAAACTGGTATTATTTATAAAGGAAACAAAATTAATTCAATTTTATATTTTAATCTGGGTGTTAGTTACTTGATTGCCCAAAAGAAGCTAATAAATAAGAAGTACAGTGCGATCCAAATAAATCTGAACCGTTTTAATAGGCTATAACCTTTTAACCAATAATATGACACACATATAACTTTGAGCGAATATAATACACAATTGGAAGATTACATTACACTATTTAGATCTCAGAGAAAATGTTGGAAGTGTCCTCCACCAGCATCTATACATGTTTGTACTCGTCTCACCGTATTCTCTGAAATTTTACGGAGAGTATCCTCGCCAATGTTACTTATTTCCATTCGAATGGATTCCTAGAGAACATCAATTGTCCGTGGCCTATTCTTGTACACTCTATTTTTAGATACCCACACAAGAAAAAAGATTTGTGTGCCTAAGACCACACGACAGACTTGGAAACTTAAAAACTATTCAATATAAATGATTCTTAAAAATTATTTTAAAAATGTAATGCCATTTACGTATTATTACAATTAATTTATTGATGTTTCACATTTTACTACTCACAATAACCCGCCTCGGAGGCCTAGATGGTAGCATGTCTGCCTCACGTTGAAGAGGTCCTGGGTTTGAATCTCGGTCAGGGTGAGTTACCTAGATAAGGATTTTCCGGGGTTTTCCTTATACTAAAAAACGAATGATGGTAACTCTAAGCTCCATGTACCGTGGCCCCATTTGAGCACCACTTTCACCCATTCCATTCATCGTCCGGTATGACAAAAATGTTAAAGAACGTAAAATACAATAAAAAATACTCACAATAAAGAGAAATTGTCACTAAAATAACCAGATGAAACATTTCTTTCACGAATTCCTAACACTTGATTCCAATTAGCACACTCGTTTTATTTTTCGTTATTATTGTTTTAATTATTCAAATACAGAACTTGGGTGATATTATCTGTTCCTTTTTACTATTATTATTCTTTAAAATGGAATTTGACATGTTGTCGACTTGTTAAATGACAGAAGTTTATCTGACCGGATCGGTTACCGACACTTCACAGACGTTTGTAAGAACGGCCCTAAGACAGTTATTTTTTTAATGAAACTCCTATAGGGTTTCTGAACTTTTCATTGTATTTCAAATATGTTAAAGCATACCTGGATGCGTATTGTTGATACGCTGTTGAGTGCGACAGAAAATCTACGGTGTATAGCGGTATGGACAACATAAGACTGAAATAACAAATGTGTGAAGGGTTAGTTCGCATTGAGCCGACTTGAGCCGATTTCACCCGAATGTGGGTCACATATTCGAGCGTGACGGCTCACTTTAATTCACTATCCACAAAAAGTGCTAAACGCAAGTGCTCACTTCGAAAATCCGGTGAGGTTATGTCATGGGATATGAGGAGCCACAGACCTTTTGAGATCATTCGATTACACTAGGGAACACGTTTTTTGTACCCGAAACAAAATAGGCTAATTCTTATGCAAAAAGACTCATTGATTCCAAAAATGCCTCTTAAAATGCTGTATCACGTAAAGTTTTTGAGATATTCTTATTCTTTTATATAACATTACAGAAATGAGGTATGATACCAACTCATATTGGCTTAATTTAAAATAATAGCCAATGACTCTTCTAAATACAGCTTAGAGGCAGTGTTGCTTCATAATGGCAATTTACTACCTACAATACCTTTATTTCATGACATAGGAATGAAGGAGACATACGATTCCATGTCCATAATTTTAGATGCTATTAGTTATCAAAACCATGGCTGGGAAATTTGTAGTGACCTCAAGGTAGTTGCATTACTAACGGGACTGTAGGGAGGTTTCACAAAATATTGCTGTTTTTGTGCTTTTGAGACAGTAGGGCAACTGACAAGCATTTTATGGTAAAAGAGTGGGGGAAAAGGGAAGACTATACCCCTGGAGCAAGCAATGTTAAGTATGTGCCTCCAGTAGACCCAAAAAAAGTCCTCCCCCCATTTCACATAAAGCTCCGGTTAATGAAGAATTTTGTTAAAGGTTTGGACAAAAGTGGAAGTGCATTTGAGTATTTAAGAAGTATCTTTCCCAAAATAAGTGAATCTAAATTGAAGGAAGGTATATTTGTCGGTCCTCAAATAAGACTACTTCTTAAAGACAGTATTTTTTAATCAAAGCTTAAACGTGTTGAACTGGCAGCATGGAAATCATTTAAATCAGTGGTGGAAGACTTCCTGGGCAATAACACAAAATAAAATTATGAAACTTTAGTCTCAGAACTATTAAGGAGCTACAAAGAAATGGGTTGCCGTATGTCACTTAAAATCCACTTTTTGCACTTTCACCTTGATAGTTTCCCTACAACCTAGGTGCTCTAAGTGATGAGCAAGGTGAACGTTTTCACCAGGAAATTTCTGAGATGGAAAGACGTTACCAGGGTATCGCTGGGATTCAGCCATGTTCGGAGACTATTGTTGGTTGCTCAAATGGGAGAGTCAATACAAAAAAAAAATCAACAGTGAAACAATTCTGAGATAATTCTGGTAATGGTTTTGATCATTATCTTGTGTTTATTTATTTTAATAATAATTAATAAAAGTTATTATTATTATTTTCAATGTTATTTGGCAATCAAATACCTATTATTTTCAATTAATCAAATATGAGTTATCACATCACATTTCTGTAAGTTTTCATAAAAAATTATGAATATCTAAAAAAGCGTCACGTGATACAGAATTTTGAGTGGCAATTTTGGAATCAGCAGATCAGTTTACATAAGAATTTGTCTATTTTGTTTCGGGTATATAAAAATATATATATATATTTTTTTTTTTTTTTTTTTTTTGTTCCCCAGTGTTATCAAAGAAACTGGTTACAAGTTCCATGGTGTAATTTGATGTATGGTACGTTGCTCCATCTTGCTGGAAATAACCTTCTCTCAATTTGATATTTCCGTAAAACTTCAGAGAATATGGTGAGACGAGTACAAACATGTATAGATGCTGGTGGAGGAGACTTCCAACAATTTCTCTGAGATGTAAATAGTGTAATGTAATCTCCCAATTGTGTATTATATTCTCCCAAAGTTGTGCGTGTGTCCTATTATTGATTCAAAAGTTATGGCCTATCGAAATGGTTCAGATTTATTTGGATCGCACTGTATAATGAACCATAATTTCTGAAACGAGTAGCTAGGTGTAAAAACAGGCCACATTCTGTCTGTAATACGGATTTACTTAGTGAGATAATAGAAGACATTGATTAATAAAAGTTAGAAAGAATACCCGATTCCTTTTCTTCTAGCAATTTTCCTGTTAATTTGCCCGAAGGCAATATTTTTAAGGAAAGAGCTAATGGACTCTTGTACTTGCCTCCCTAGCCACAGTGTCCATTGTTAGGTTGGCACCCAAGCCGAATGAGATTGAATGCAGGAAAAGAAATCAACGTGTGGAAAAGTCTATTAACCAAGAAGAGAGGCAAGGAGGGGGCAGGAAAGATAGGTCGCATTTCTCTCAATCACGCTTCCTTCGTCTTCAAAGAACAAAAAAATAAAATAACGGGGGGAAAAAACAAGAGGAATCAAAGGTTTCTCTTCCTTCACAGCCTCCTTTCATTTACTACCGTCAGTGGCGTGGTGAATTCCCACAGAAATACATTCTTCATTAAACTTTGGCAGAACTCTCTTTTCGTGGGATAGAAAAAGTCTTTCATCGCACATAATCAATATGTTTTGAGGTATATTCCAGAACTCTGTAGCATTTCTATTTACCCATACTATTTCTCAAATACACAAGCCTACATAAAGAAAGAAAAATCAGGATTGACAACATTGCTTGACATGTACAGTAAAATAGTTAATCTATATTTCACGGTAAATAATCACAGGATAAATAAAATCTTCTAATATTCCCAATAAATAATGGCTGTTCAATAAAGAATGATGATAATTTTTACGGCCATAATTTTTCGCACTCAACTTCATCTTACATTCTGTTAGCTTAATGTGAAACAAATACGCCGTAGTAGTGTCATTGTTGGTACTCCTGGTTCCCGCCTGTGAGAACCAGGCAAGTTCAGACATGTTCAGTGTCACCTACCGCTGTAATGGAGGTAACACACGAGTAGCAATATGCGGCTTTAAAATTCTGCTTTCGTTTCAATAAATCTTCAGTTGAGGCCTATACAATGTTACAGGAGGCCTATGGAGAGTCTGTTCTTCCCTACAGCACAGCTCGAAGGTGGGTTAAAGTATTTAAAGAGGGAAGACAATCAATACCAAACGGAGGTGAACTCGGTGCTCCAGTTACTGCTCTTACGGAAGTAAACATCAACACTGCTGCTGCCATTGTGAGAGAGGATCGAGGAATTACTTTAAGATCACTTTCTGAAATACTAAACATTTCATTGGGTGCCACCCACACTTTGGTGACAGAAACATTACACACGAGACGTGTTTGTGCGCGATGGGTTCCAAGACTGTTAATTACCGAACAAAAGGACATTTGCATGCATGTCTGCATGCAGTTTAAGTTGATGTTAGAGGAAGATCAGGAGCTTCTTTCAAACGTAATCACTGCTGATGAAACTTGGCTACATCAATTTGATCCAGAGAGCAAACAGCAAAGCTCAGTGTGGAAATCTCCTTCATCACCAACCCCCAAAATAGCAAAAGTGGTTGCTTCTGATGGGAAAGGTATGGTCATCTCATTCTTTGATATTCATGGAATGTTTTACCAGCATGTTGTACCTGCATACACATCAGTAACTGGACAATACTACAGGGATGTCCTGAAAACATTGAAAGTCCAATGACCACATTTCCGTGAAGCAGGCTGGATGCTGCACCACGATAATGCGCGGCCGTATATTGCCAATGTTGTTGCTGAATATCTTGCAAAAGTGAAGTGCATTCCTCACCCTCCCTGTTGTCCGGATTTAGCCCCATGTGACTTTTTTCTATTCCCTAACTTGAAGAAGCGCCTTCGTGGGAGGCATTATCCATCATCAGAAACAGTGGTGAAGGCTGCGGAGGTGATTTTCAAGGATCTTTCTAAAAATGGTTTGCTGCATGTCTTTGAAGACTGGCAGAAACGCTAGGACAAGTGTATCGCATGCAACTGAGACTATTTTGAGAAGGACCATCAAAATTATGAGGATGAGTAAAGGTACGTTGTCAAAAAAGATTGTGAACTTTCTTTATTGAACAGTCCTTGTAATTGGGGAATTTAAATTCGTGTCATCATGCTGTAACTGCAGCATCGGATGAAAGAGCAGCTCAAATCCCAGCCATACCACTTCAAAGTAAGTCCATATTTTACTCATATTTTATTTAATATCATTGTTGTAAAGCAAAATATTTATGTAGATTAGACGTACAGAAAACCAGTAATGTGCTATCAATACATAATACTGAATGATTTCACCCTTTAATTAAATGCAACTAAATACTGTAATTAAACAAAATGTTACATATTTAAATAAATGGACGTTTCATTCCAGTATACTATATAGTATTTCAAAGGCCCTAGCTTAAGCTATGGTTTTTTGTGACTCGTTAATATGTTTGGTTTTCTCCTGTTAGAATGTTGCACACAAATAATTCCACTAATACACCTCAGTAATTTATATAGCCAGGAGTTTTTTGTTCGTAGCTGATAGCTAGAGCGTGAAACCACTTGGACTGCAGAGGGAGAACTTCCTTATAGAAGTTTTATTTGGTTGTCTGATGTTAAATGTATTGCCTCCGAAACAAAAAGGACCACCCTGTCCTGATTAATTACAGCACATAGCTCATCCGATTCAGTGGCGGGGTTGGCTTCCTACACGCCGGTTATTGCTTTGTTACGTCAGTATAGCTCCAGTTAAGGGCATCCAGTGGTAGCAGTTGCCTTAAACACACCTTATTTTAAGTGGGTGACGAATATGGTTGGTCGGTTGACAAAAATAAAACATGTTTTATAATTATATTTTATACATTTGTTTATTCAACACTGGGAAAGATCTAATGTTTATTCCAATATATGGATATTAATTGTTCATTCACTCTAGTCCTGTGTAGGACGCACTATGAAAGGGTAGAACCAGACTGAAAAATTAAATGCCATAGCCGGGATTTCAACCACGGCTCTTCTGGTTGCCGTCCAGCCGCTTAAACGTTGAGCTACTATGGCCAAAGTGCCAACATGACATTAAATTCTCCAACTGACTCTTCTTTTCCCGGTAAACCACTAGGAGTTCTATAGTAGCACAATGGTAGTGCGGCAGGACGGAAACCAGACGATCCGTGGTTCAAATCCCGGCTATGGCACTGAATTTTTCAGTCTGACTCTACGGTTCCACAATTTAGCCCACACACGGCCAGTGTGAAAGAACAATTAATTTCCATTAATTGACCTAATAGTGGTTAACTATAAAGCCCGGACCTTAAAGTACTTACAGCATAGTAAGTCGTCATTAAGGTAGTTGTCTCATATGTTTATGAGAACTCCTAGTGGTTTACTATAAAGCCCGGACCTTAAAGTACTTACAGCATAGTAACTCGTCATTAAGGTAGTTGTCTCATGTGTTTATGAGTACTCCTAGTGGTTTACTATAGAGTCCGGACCTTAAAGTACTTACCGCATAGTAAGTCGCCATTAAGGTAGTTGTCTCATATGTTTAAGAGAACTCGTAGTGGTTTGCTTTAAAGCTCTGGACTTAAAGTACCTACAGCATAGTAAGTCGTCATTAAGGTAGTTGTCTCATGTGTTTTTGAGAACTCCTAGTGGTTTACTATAAAGTCCGGACCTTAAAGTACTTACGGCATAGTAAGTCGCCATTAAGGTAGTTGTCTCATGTGTTTATGTGAACTCCTAGCGGTTTACTATAAAGTCCGGACCTTAAAGTACTTACAGCATAGTAAGTCGTCATTAAGGTAGTTGTCTCATGTGTTTATGAGAACTCCTAGTGGTTTACTATAAAGCCCGGGCCTCAAAGTACTTACAGCATAGTAAGTCGTCATTAAAGTAGTTGTCTCATGTGTTTATGAGAACTCCTAGTGGTTTACTATAAAGTCCGGACCTTAAAGTACTTACAGCATAGTAAGTCGTCATTAAGGTAGTTGTCTCATGTGTTTATGTGAACTCCTATCGGTTTACTATAAAGCCCGGGCCTTAAAGTACTTACAGCATAGTATGTCGTCATTAAGGTAGATGTCTCATGTGTTTTTGAGAACTCCTAGTGGTTTACTATAAAGTCCGGACCTTAAAGTACTTACGGCATAGTAAGTCGCCATTAAGGTAGTTGTCTCATGTGTTTATGTGAACTCCTAGCGGTTTACTATAAAGTCCGGACCTTAAAGTACTTACAGCATAGTAAGTCGTCATTAAGGTAGTTGTCTCATGTGTTTTTGAGAACTCCTAGTGGTTTACTATAAAGTCCGGACCTTAAAGTACTTACGGCATAGTAAGTCGCCATTAAGGTAGTTGTCTCATGTGTTTATGTGAACTCCTAGCGGTTTACTATAAAGTCCGGACCTTAAAGTACAGCATAGTAAGTCGTCATTAAGGTAGTTGTCTCATGTGTTTATGAGAACCCCTAGTGGTTTACTATAAAGCCCGGGCCTCAAAGTACTTACAGCATAGTAAGTCGTCATTAAAGTAGTTGTCTCATGTGTTTATGAGAACTCCTAGTGGTTTACTATAAAGTCCGGACCTTAAAGTACTTACAGCATAGTAAGTCGTCATTAAGGTAGTTGTCTCATGTGTTTATGTGAACTCCTATCGGTTTACTATAAAGCCCGGGCCTTAAAGTACTTACAGCATAGTATGTCGTCATTAAGGTAGATGTCTCATGTGTTTATGAGAACTCCTAGTGGTTTACTATAAAGTCCGGGCCTTAAAGTACTTACAGCATAGTAAGTCGTCATTAAGGTAGCTGTCTCATGTGTTTATGAGAACTCCTATCTGTTTACTATAAAGTCCGGGCCTTAAAGTACTTACAGCATAGTAAGTCGTCATTAAGGTAGTTGTCTCATGTGTTTATGTGAACTCCTATCGGTTTACTATAAAGCCCGGGCCTTAAAGTACTTACAGCATAGTAAGTCGTCATTAAGGTAGTTGTCTCATGTGTTTATGTGAACTCCTATCGGTTTTCTATAAAGCCCGGGCCTTAAAGTACTTACAGTATAGTAAGTCGTCATTAAGGTAGATGTCTCATGTGTTTATGAGAACTCCTAGTGGTTTACTATAAAGCCCGGGCCTTAAAGTACTTACAGCATAGTAAGTCGTCATTAAGGTAGTTGTCTCATGTGTTTATGAGAACTCCTGGTGGTTTACTATAAAGTCCGGGCCTTAAAGTACTTACAGCATAGTATGTCGTCATTAAGGTAGTTGTCTCATGTTTTTATGAGAACTCCTAGTGGTTTACTATAAAGTCCGGGCCTTAAAGTACTTACAGCATATTAAGTCTTCATTAAGGTAGTTGTCTCATGTGTTTACGAGAACTCCTAGTGGTTTGCTATAAAGCTCGGGCCTTAAAGTACTTACAGCATAGTAAGTCGTCATTAAGGTAGTTGTATCATGTGTTTATGAGAACTCCTAGTGGTTTACTATAAATCCCGGGTCTTAAAGTACTTACATTATAGTAAGTCGCCATTAAGGTAGTTGTCTCATGTGCTTATGTGAACTCGTAGTGGTTTACTATAAAGTCCGGGCCTTAAAGTACTTACAGCATAGTAAGTCGTCATTAAGGTAGTTGTCTCATGTGTTTATGAGAACTCCTAGTGGTTTACTATAAAGCCGGGGCCTTAAAGTACTTTCAGCATAGTAAGTTGTCATTAAGGTAGTTGTCTCATGTGTTTATGAGAACTCCTAGTGGATTACTATAAAGCCCGGTCCTTAAAGTACTTACAGCATAGTAAGTCGTCATTAAGGTAGTTGTCTCATGTGTTTATGAGAACTCCTAGTGTTTTACTATAAAGCCCGGTCCTTAAAGTACCTACAGCATAGTAAGTCGTCATTAAGGTAGTTGTCACATGTGTTTTTGAGAACTCCTAGTGGTTTACTATCAAGTCCGGAACTTAAAGTACTTACGGCATAGTAAGTCGCCATTAAGGTAGTTGTCTCATGTGTTTATGTGAACTCCTAGCGGTTTACTATAAAGTCCGGACCTTAAAGTACTTACAGCATAGTAAGTCGTCATTAAGGTAGTTGTCTCATGTGTTTATGAGAACTCCTAGTGGTTTACTATAAAGCCCGGGCCTTAAAGTACTTACAGCATAGTAAGTCGTCATTAAAGTAGTTGTCTCATGTGTTTATGAGAACTCCTAGTGGTTTACTATAAAGTCCGGACCTTAAAGTACTTACAGCATAGTAAGTCGTCATTAAGGTAGTTGTCTCATGTGTTTATGTGAACTCCTATCGGTTTACTATAAAGCCCGGGCCTTAAAGTACTTACAGCATAGTATGTCGTCATTAAGGTAGATGTCTCATGTGTTTATGAGAACTCCTAGTGGTTTACTATAAAGTCCGGGCCTTAAAGTACTTACAGCATAGTAAGTCGTCATTAAGGTAGTTGTCTCATGTGTTTATGAGAACTCCTATCGGTTTACTATAAAGTCCGGGCCTTAAAGTACTTACAGCATAGTAAGTCGTCATTAAGGTAGTTGTCTCATGTGTTGATGTGAACTCCTATCGGTTTACTATAAAGCCCGGGCCTTAAAGTACTTACAGCATAGTAAGTCGTCATTAAGGTAGTTGTCTCATGTGTTTATGAGAACTCCTAGTGGTTTACAATAAAGTCCGGACCTTAAAGTACTTACAGCATAGTAAGTCGTCATTAAGGTAGTTGTCTCATGTGTTTATGTGAACTCCTATCGGTTTACTATAAAGCCCGGGCCTTAAAGTACTTACAGTATAGTAAGTCGTCATTAAGGTAGATGTCTCATGTGTTTATGAGAACTCCTAGTGGTTTACTATAAAGCCCGGGCCTTAAAGTACTTACAGCATAGTAAGTCGTCATTAAGGTAGTTGTCTCATGTGTTTATGAGAACTCCTGGTGGTTTACTATAAAGTCCGGGCCTTAAAGTACTTACAGCATAGTAAGTCGTCATTAAGGTAGTTGTCTCGTGTGTTTACGAGAACTCCTAGTGGTTTACTATAAAGCTCGGGCCTTAAAGTACTTACAGCATAGTAAGTCGTCATTAAGGTAGTTGTCTCATGTGTTTGTGAGAACTCCTAGTGGTTTACTATAAATCCCGGGTCTTAAAGTACTTACAGCATAGTAAGTCGCCATTAAGGTAGTTGTCTCATGTGTTTATGTGAACTGCTAGTGGTTTACTATAAAGTCCGGGCCTTAAAGTACTTACAGCATAGTAAGTCGTCATTAAGGTAGTTGTCTCATGTGTTTATGAGAACTCCTAGTGGTTTACTATAAAGTCCGGTCCTTAAAGTACTTACAGCATAGTAAGTCGTCATTAAGGTAGTTGTCACATGTGTTTATGAGAACTCCTAAGTGGTTACCGGGGAAAACACGAGTCAGTTGGAAAATCTAATGTCATGTTGACACGCCGGCCATAGTAACCATCAGTAACAACATAGTAAGTGTCTTTCACCAGCATCTATACATGTTTGCACTCGTCTCACCACATTCTTGCAGTTTTACGGAGATATCGAATTGAGAGAAGTTTATTTCCAGCAAGATGGAGCAACGGGCTATACATCTAATGACATCATGGAACTTTTAACCCTTTTCTTTGATAGTCCAATAATCTCAATGTCTGTGGCCTCCCAGATCTCCTGAACTAACCTCAGCTGATTTTTTATTGTGGGGGTATCTAAAATTAGAGTGTACAAGAATAGGCCGCGGACAATTGATGTTCTTAACGAATCCATTCGAACCGAAGTAAGTAACATTGGCGAGGATACTCTTCGTAAAACTTCAGAGAATATGGTGAGACGAGTACAAACATGTATAGATGCTGGCGGAGGACACTTCCAACATTTTCTCTGAGATGAAAATAGTGTAATGTAATCTCCCAATTGTGAATTACATTCTCCCAAAGTTACACGTGTGTCCTATTATTGGTCCAAAGTTATGGCCTATTGAGATGGTTCAGGTTTAAATGGATCGCATTGTATAAAGTGTTATATGTAATTTTAATAGTTAAAATTTAAATAACAAGTAGAGATGAAAATGTAATGTTCGAAAATTTGACCATTTATGACAATTCTGAAATCCTTTAAGGCAGTCAAATTGTTTAAAACTTTTGTTTGTAAAGTTAACAATTCTGTTATTGCTTCGAATTCTTAAACACCTCTACGTTTGCCAAAACGGTCAGACATTCGTTATTTTCTCCTCTTCATTGTAATGTCAAATCTATCACATGGCAACCAATTCTTAAAAGATTATGATATCAGTAATTCCTGCCGTCTTCTCTTATCTCGATTAAATACGAATTAAAGAAAATAGTAAGCTTATTTATGAAAAGTATGTTGGAAAATGGGGAGAGAAGGCCAGTGAATGTAGTACATCAGACTTTTCTTTTATTTGTTACTTCTTCGTCATATATTAGTGTTTTGTGTACAGTTTTGTCTTCCTTCAACATCCTATACGTTTAATATAAGTCTCTGCATTGGCTTATATCGAAGTGTATTCGAGACAATCGATACATAGCCCTGGGCTGATATCAGTAAGAGCATTAGACAGTTGAACATCTGTAAATAACAACGGATACAGAGAATTTACTCTGACAATATTTGTACTTCCTAAAACATATGAGAAGCATTTCCTTGCCAACAGTTTTGTCACAGAGTCAGACATCCAACCCTCAACTTGACATTATAAAATATATTCTCTCCCTCAACATTTGCTACAGCTCCCTGATTCTGTGACACACCCTCAATCAAAGTAACTTCTTTTACACTCGCCCGTTACATTTCGATTTAATTTCCTCGCACCCTCTTTGATCTTTCTCCAGCCCGTGTTTAATGGTTTGTTTTGGCAGTGTTATGCAAATAGCGTAATTCTGAATGAAACGGAGAGACGTTTGCAAATCCTATAATGGAACGAAAAAGTCCAAGTTAGAGGAACAAAGCTCTGCTGCTAGCGGAATTTGATTAGCGACTAGGTAATTGCTAGGAATGGGTATTTCAAAGGATGACAAATGAAACTTTTGTCTCATTAACACAAGAAAACAGTTCATGCACAGTTAGTTTTAATTCGTTAAACAATGGAAGAAGCACAAAAATACCTTTTCAGATATTTTTCGTCTCCACCTGAAGAACAGGGATAAACTTCAGACGAAATGCTTATGACTCTATGCCCCAAGTATGATAGTTGTCAACTTATAGTATTAAAAAGTTAACCAATAGAAACAACGAACCGTTCACAGTTATGCACTTATATACAGGCTGGCTCGGTTACCTGACTTGCGGCAGTTAATTCAAAATAATCTTCTGTCGTAACGAATGGCAGAACCGGCAATTAAAATAAGTAAACAGCAGTAGAGTGGCAGTGTCTGGTGTAAACTGTAATGCACATATCTGTGTTTCGTTTGGTTGGAAAGCACCTGTGAAGCCTTAAAACCTGAAAGAATCCTTACAATTTCCAATAAAGTAACTCGGTTCATAATATCCGTCTTACTAGTGGATTTTGTAGATATGCAAAGTGCAATAAACTTTTTTTTAACTTTGGAACTCGATTACGAAAGGCTGATCACCAGTAAAGGTAATTCCTCAGCAGTTAGCTTCAAAAACACTTATGAATACAAAGTATGAATGAGTATAGCCATATCAAAAATTCCATGCCATAGCCGGGATTTGAATCACGGATCTACAACTCTGCATGCGGTTGGTCAAAACCACTGAGCTACTATGGCCAACGTGCCGATATGACTAGCCTACACACGGCTAGTGTGAAATAAATGATTATTTACTTTAATTTACCTAAAAACAGTGGTTTAAGTATGAAGCCTGTGACTTAAGTACTTGCCGCATAGTAAGTCAGTACAAAAGCTGCGTGTCCCATAGCATATGAGAACTCCTAGTGGTCTACTGGGAAACATACGAGTCAGTTGGAGAATTTAATGTCATGTCGGCGTGTTGCTCATAGTAGCTATGAAGTCTGGGACTTAAGTACTTGCAGCATAGTTAGTCGTCACAAAAGGTGTGTGTCTCATAGCATATGAGAACCCCTAGTGGTCTACCGGGAAACATACGAGTCAGTTGGAGAATTTATTGTCATGTCGGCATGTTGGTCATAGTAGCTATGAAGCCTGGGACTTAAGTACTTACAGCATAGTAAGTCGTCACAAAAGATGCGTGTCTCATAGCATATGAGAACCGCTAGTGGTCTATCGGGAAACATACGAGTCAGTTGGAGAATTTATTGTCATGTCGACATGTTGGTCATAGTAGCTATGAAGTCTGGGACTTAAGTACTTACAGCATAGTAAGTCGCCACAAAAGGTGCGTGTCTCATAGCATATGAGAACCCCTAGTGGTCTACCGGGAAACATACGAGTCAGTTGGAGAATTTAATGTCATGTCGGCACGTTGGTCATAGTAACTATGAAGTCTGGGACTTAAGTACTTAGAGCATAGTAAGTCGCTACAAAAGGTGCGTGTCTCATAGCATATGAGAACCCCTAGTGGTCTACCGAGAAACATACGAGTCAGTTGGAGAATTTAATGTCATGTCGGCGTGTTGGCCATAGTAGCTATGAAGTCTGGGACTTAAGTACTTACAGCATAGTAAGTCGTCACAAAAGGTGGGTGTGTCATAGCATGTGAGAACCCCTAGTGGTCTACCGAGAAACATACGAGTCAGTTGGAGAATTTAATGTCATGTCGGCGTGTTGGCTATAGTAGCTATGAAGCCTGGGACTTAAGTACTTACAGCATAGTAAGCCGTCACAAAAGGTGCGTGTCTCATAGCATATGAGAACTCCTAGTGGTCTACCGGGAAACATCCGAGTCAGTTGTAGAATTTAATGTCATGTCGGCGTGTTGGCTATAGTAGCCATGAAGCCTGGGACTTAAGTACTTACAGCATAGTAAGCCGTCACAAAAGGTGCGTGTCTCATAGCATATGAGAACCCCTAGTGCTCTACCGGGAAACATACGAGTCAGTTGGAGAATTTAATGTCATGTCGGCGTGTTGGTCATAGTAGATATGAAGCCTGGGACTTAGGTACTTACAGCATAGTAAGTCGACACAAAAGGTGCGTGTCTCATAGCATATGAAAACCCCTAGTGGTCTACCGGGAAACATGTTGGCCTGTCATGTCGGCGTGTTGGTCATAGTAGCTATGAAGCCAGGGACTTAAGTACTTACAGCATAGTAAGTCGTCACAAAAGGTGCGTGTCTCATAGTATATGAGAACCCCTAGTGATCTACCGGGAAACATACGAGTCAGTTGGAGAATTTAATGTCATATCGGCATGCTGGTCATAGTAGCTATGAAGCCTGGGACTTAGGTACTTACAGCATAGTAAGTTGATACAAAAGGTGCGTGTCTCATAGCATATGAGAACCCCTAGTGGTCTACCGGGAAACATATGAGTCAGTTGGAGAATTTAATGTCATGTCGGCATGTTGGCCATTGTAACTATGAAGCCTGGGACTTTAGTACTTACAGCATAGTAAGTCGCCACAAAAGGTGCGTGTCTCATAACATATGAGAACCCCTAGTGGTCTACCGGGAAACATGTTGGCCTGTCATGTCGGCATGTTGGCCACACTAGCTCAGATGGTTAGAGCATCCGTGGTTCAAATCCTGGCTTTGTCTTTGAATTTTTCAGTCTGGTTCTACTAATTCAAACCTTAGCCTACAGATGGCTAGTGTAGAAGAAATTATTTCCAATACAAGGAACGTAAAATAGTGTGGGCCAAATATCAAGACTACTGAGATGTGGCAATTTGTTATCTGTTATGTCACTACCTAAAGTTCAGTTCAATATTACTTCCTTCCTTCTTAATGAACCTCTCAAAGTCCCCAAAAGGACAAGGATTTTCATATGAGTGACTTAATTTTCTATTCCGTTGAGTGTACACGGGCACAAATAATTTTCCACACACTACCATAACTAAGATGTGTCTCATTCATGATCATTTGGATCGTTGCTCGTCTGTCTTCCAGTATTAAACACTCCACTTTCTTCATTGTGACAGCTGACGGTCTACCAACTGTCAGGGATATGTAACCCACCGTGCAGACACCTTAGACATGCGCAGTTCGTCCACACACTACCATAACTAAGATGTGTCTCATTCATGATCATTTGGATGGTTGCTCGTCTGTCTTCCAGTATTAAACACTCCACTTTCTTCACTGTGACAGCTGACGTTCTACCAGCTCTTGGCTCATCTGTCAGGGACATGTGACCAGTTTGAAAATCCCCTTTCCACCTCACAATAGTGTCATACGATGGGTAATCATTTTCATAAACAGCCGTCATCTCATCATGGATTTCCCGGACAGTTTTCCCCTTCAAATGCAGGAACTTGATCACACTACGAGCCTCAATTTTCTCCATCTTACACCTCAGACACTTCTGGCACTCACTGTAAAATAGCAAAAGGACTCATATCACTGAAACTACCAAATATCCCTACGGATTATTAATGACTCTGAAACGTGTCCATTACTCTATCATCGAAACTACCGGTTGATAAAACTTTACGACAGCCCCTCATATTATATGATCACATATACTTCTGAATTACGAGGGCTATCCAGCAAGTAGATTACGTTTTCGTCTGTTTCCGCTAGGGGCGGGGCTAGCGCGGCCATCTTGGGGTCAGAGCGTTGCGCAGCTCAGTCGGCATCTAGCCGTGCTAGTGAGAGGTTCGTGCTGTGCTCCGTTCAGATACTGTGACGGTTTGAAATGTCTGCGTTAATTGAAAATCCCACGAGCTGCGAGGTGCGTGCAGTAATAAGGTTTCTGACTGCAAAAAACTGTAAACCGATAGAAATCTATCGGCAGCTTTGTGAAGTGTATGGGGACAACATTATCACTGAAGGTGGAGTGCGTCAGTGGGTCATCAGATTTAAAAATTTCCGAACCAATGTTCACGACGAAGATCGAAGTGGGAGACCCAGCATAGTGACTGCCGAACTTGTCGAAAAAGTCGATGCTAAAGTCCGTGAAAATCGAAGGTTCACAATAACGGAACTTTCTTTGAGTTTTCCACAAATTTCGCGAAGTTTGTTGCACGAAATCATCAGCGAAAAGCTTGGTTACCACAAGTTTTGTGCAAGATGGATTCCAAAAATCTTGACAGAGGACCACAAAAATCAGCGAATGGCTGCAGCGTTGAACTTTTTGGACGTTTAACATAAGGATGGTGACTCTTTACTCGATCGCATCGTTACTGGTGACGAAACATGGGTGAAACACGTGAACTGTGAAACGAAATTGCAATCAATGCACTGGGGGCACACAAGTTCTCCCCAAAAACCCAAGAAATGCATGCAAACAATGTCGGCAAGGAAGATGATGGCGACTGTTTTTTGGAACAGAAAAGGTGTGATTTTGGTGGACTTCCTGGAAAGAGGCACTACAATAAACTCTCAAAGGTATTGCCAAACTCTCCAAAAACTCAGAAGAGCCATTCAAAACAAGCGCAGAGGAATGTTGAGCTCTAAGATCTTGTTGATTCACGACAACGCCCGGCCCCACACGGCAAATGTCACTCGTGAAGTTCTTGAATCTTTTAAGTGGGAGTTGTTTCCTCATCCGCCGTACAGTCCCGACCTGGCACCGAGCGACTTCCACCTATTCCCAGCAATGAAGAAGTGGCTGCCGATGCAGCGTTTTGATGACGACGCACAGCTGCAAGAAGAGGTAACGAAGTGGTTGAAGGCGCAGGCGGCCGAATTTTTCGACGAAGGAATTTCCAAGCTCGTACATCGCTACGATAAATGCCTTAATTTGAATGGTGACTATGTCGAAAAGTAGTATTTGAGTGTGGCTTTCATCTGTATATAATAAAATTTGTTTCCTATACTTTGTTTACTTTTTATTCCAAAACGTAATCTACTATCTGGATAGCCCTCGTATATATTTGAATTTTTCAGATATATCACGGTTCGGTTCCAGATTTAATTCATTCAGCGATGGTTCGCTCGCTCGTGCTTGACTGGTTGTATTAAGCCAGATTTTTGCTGTGTGCACACCGTTTAAGGTACATTGATTGTACCTTGGGATTGAAGGGACAGCATGCAATGCCTAGCACGCTGGTGTTTTGTTTCTGATTAAAGATTAGTAACAGTTTGATGCCAAACATCTTAGGAGAATTATGTGGAGCTCAGCTTTAGCTGCTGTCAGTATTAGCTCCTGAGTTATCTTGGGTGCCCGCAAGCCATGCGGGGTACCCGATGTAAGCTAGAGTGACGTCTAGTGGGGTCATGATCTCCCAATGATCTGACAAGGGCGCTTCTATGGTTGGATAAACTGGCGTATAATTTTGATGCCCGACACCTAATTTCATCCTCCACGTGTGGAAGATCCGAGGCTTCATGAAGCAACCTGGTAGGAAAGTAGCTGCCTAAAGAATAGATAGACCGTTGTCCTCTATTCTCTGTACATTGAAGCCATGCCAACCAGCTATCTGTGGCCATGCCCCGGATCTCGCAGGCATATAGCATCACGGGGATCACCAGCGCTCGGAAAAGATATAACCTCAGGCCAAGCGGCATCGAGCTCGACCCCAGCATTCTGGGAGACATTCAAGCCATTCCCGACCATCAGTTTGGATTTCGTCCTGGGCACTCGACAGTCCAGCGATGCTTATATGAAGAAGAATTTTATGTTACACTACCGCTCATTTGTTTAGCATAGCAAGAATGTAGTCTGTGCTAGTCGTTTGTTTAAAAGAAAGTTAATGCAAGCAATAGTATTGCCTGCATTAAAATAGGTATGTTTTAAACACTATTGTTAACTGCATTAGGTTTTGTGGAACCTTTGAGTTAGCTCTACGAGGACACAAAGAGTCAGCTACGTCAAGCAATCCTGGTATTTTTCGAGGACTGATAAACTTCAGTGCAGAGCTAGACTGTGTTCTGGAAAACCTATCTGGAGAATGCTACAGTGTTTAAGGGGACCTCCAAGACAATGCAGAACGAAATCTTGCAATGTACACTTGAAGTCTGCCATGAAGAGATATCAAGTCCATTTTTAGCTGCATAAATAGAAGAGTGTTATGCTCTAGAGTGTTTCTGAAATACGCATGTTGTGTTATACGCTGTGAATTAGCGTTAACTTGTGTATGCAGCAGTCTATAGTGGTAGGCTTAAACAACCGTTTGTTACTTTAAAAAAATTAAATTGCATGGATAAATTTGTGAACCACCGATTTTCGGAGCCACCAGCCGCCCCTGAGGTCAGGTGTCTTTTTTACTCTATGGAGTCTTGAATGTTGCATCCAAACCATCACACCGCAACACGCGCTAGCAGATGACACAAGAACATAAAATATCCGTTACAACCTTTATAATTTAATCAATATTTGATATTGCTATTGCACAGCTTCGTCATGGACCCAGCATTGGATCTGCATTTTTAATTGAAATGAAGGTATACTAGAAAAACGGTTTTCAACTAAAATCAAATTTCAAACATGGGCTTCATGAGTGACATTCATGAAGTTTTGCTGCAAATTAGCAGTTAATTGTTCAAACAATCTGACATATAGAAAACTCTAATTGACGAAGAATAGCGGAGCTGATCTATACATTTAGAATTGCATCATGCGTTACAATGTTTTGTTCAAGAGTGCTTCAAAGCCCACATAGAGTAATAAATATTGTCAAAACACACCAAGTACACCTACTGATATTTATATGTCTGGTAATCAAAAATATTTTAGTTCTATCTGGAATGAGTAGTGTCGACCAATTCAACGCCTTATTATTTCTGTTTCCCATCACCACTGACGATACATTATAGACTTTGTTGTCGGTTCTCTGTTGATTAGTGAAGTTATTGGTACACTTTTTTCACGAGAGCCTTCAATCGTTATATCTACTTCGTTAAAAGTGAAACAGGATACTTCATAAAGAGAGTTTCCCCTTCATTTCCCTCTGAAGTTCTTTGTTTATTTTTTGCAGAAAATAATAAACGGCGAGAGGCGCAGCGTTTGATGATATAACAAAAATCCGATCTGTGCTGCAGAGTTATGAAGCTCTAATCCATAATCTGACGCAACAGTGGCCTGCCTTTTGAGTCCTATACCACTGTTTAGTATTATGTAAACAACCGTCTATTATTTATAGGTCTAAAACTAGTTTTTGAGTGAACAAGATAGCTCAGGTGGTCCACATACGGTAAGTCACGGGTTCCACCCCGTGTTTGTCTATTTGTTATTCTTACTGCTTTTAAATGTACGTCCTCCAACGTTAAGTGAATCGGACGATGAATGAAATGATGTTCAAATGAGCAGAGGGTACATAGAGCTTAGAGTTACCAGACATTCATTTTTCAGGATAAGGAAAAACCTCCAACTTTAATTCATATGGGATGATTAATGAAATAATATTCATATAAGTACAGGATACATAGAGCTTAGAGTTACTAGACATTCATCTTTCAGGATAAGGGGAAAGCTCCAAAGTTAATTCATATCGGACGATGAATGTTAAATTGTGTCCATTCTGCATAGAACTTAAAGTTACCAGACATTCTTCTTTCAGGATAAGGGGAAAGCTCCAAAGTTAATTCATATCAGACGATGAATGTTCAATTGTGTCCATTCTGCATAGAACTTAAAGTTACCAGACATTCTTCTTTCGGGTTAAGGGAAAATCCTGGTAGAAACCTTATCCAGATAGATCACCTTGGCCGATACTCGAGCAGGGGAGCTCTTGATCGTGAGGCAAACGCGGTGCAATCTACACTACCGAGAATGGCTCGTTGGATTGTAAGAAATATTTTAAGTTCAGGCTGGTTACGGAATAAGATTTAATTAATATTTTAGGGTGAAATTGTTTTAGAAGTTTAAATGTCTTACTTAATTTAAATTTTTAGTGTAGTATTTCTTATCTGTATCAGTTCTGTTGTATTTTATAATGATTATATTTTCTTACATATTTCTTTATTCCTTGCATTCGGATTTGGAAAAGAATCCTTTCTATTTTACCCATACCTCTTATTTCAATGCTTCAAGGTTGAAACTGAATCATTTAACTGATGCTATTAAGATATTTAGTTCTGATAAAGAACCTCTCACCCTCAACGTCATTATTAAATGTATTATAATTATGGTGGAACAAGGCTATAGTTATCAATGAATACTACTTCAACTATTAGAACTACCTATGTTTAATTCACATCCTAGTTTCCTATAACTTCTCTTTTTCCTAAAATAATAGAGGAAGGTATCTGAAATTTGATGAGCAGTTATACAAAAAAAAAAAAAAAGTAATTTCAATCTTCCTGTATTCGAGCAGGAGCTACCGTTTGACTTAACCCCTTGCTAGCAGTTACCCAGGCAACCCGCTTAACGGGTCTGCCAAAGTAGTTGCCGCCAAACAACGGCGTTACTTCCGAGCTCCAGCTCAAATTAAATAGCACATGCATGTTTACTTTTTTATCCCTTTACCTGAGATAGGCATTAGAAATTATTGCATGCATCGCCCAGTGTAATACAGCTACTTAAAATCAAGGAGCTAGTTGAGTTTCTTCTTGTTCTTCACTCCATGGTATAGGCATATCACACGCTCCATCTTCATAAATATCTCCAGCGTTTCCTGGGTCGTCCTCTGCCTCTTCTTCCTTTAGGATTATAGTTTAGTACTGCATTTGGATATCTTCCATCCTCCATTCTTAATATATGTTCATGCAATTGTTGCCTTCGTTCTGATATTTTGTCATGGATTGCTTCGATTTCTAATTCCTTTCTAATATCTTCATTTCTTATTTTGTCCAATATTGTACAACCTTTAACTCTTCTTAAAAATTTCATTTCTGCAGTCTGTATTTTATTTAAATCCTTTTGTTTTGGCACCCAGGTTTCGCTTCCATATAGTAAAGTTGGGAGAGCCATTACCTTATACACTTTCATTTGTCTATCCTTTCTCACTCTGTTTTTAAAAGTTCTTTGGATTGTCCTACATATTGCTCGGAATTTGTTTACCTTTTCTTCTATATCAGCATTTTTTCTAAAACTTGTTTTACATCCCAAATATTTAAAACTAGATATTTGTTCTAAAATCTTATTAGTTGAGTTTTTCTGAACTAAAATACTGTTAGGTAGAAGAGATTCAAATAAACAGCGTTAAAAATAGTTCTTAGATGAATGGATTACATTAGATTATGCTGTTTCGGCACCGCAAATGGCTCACCGGTCTTGGTCGATTGTACGTATGCCCCCGATTGGGGCATTACAAGGAGAAAGCACGACATGAGAGGAGACAGAAGGAGCCTTCCGTAGGGGAGGGAGCCCGTCCCTTTCAGCTGCTCTGGGTCGAGCTCTGCGGACCCTTAGCACTCCTGGTACTTGTGACGTTACTAGAGGAACCTCGGGCCTAACTGCCGTGCCTCTCCCGAATGGGAGTTGTTCGGATTGGGTTGGACTCGAGGGGGCAGTGAGTTCCCGACACCCGTAGGAGATCGGGTACCTCCGGCATGGCTTTGGCCGCTCGGAGGGGGCAGAGGGTTGCCTAAGAAGTCCTGCAGAGCTAATAGAAGGTGTGGTAGATCACCCGACGACACAACCGAGGTTATTCCGTAGTCTTCCCTGTGGGGTTGACGTGCAAATGTAGCGTATCCCCTTCCATTCCGTCTTAGTGTTGTTGTAGATGGGGATGGGGTTTAGACACCAGATATTGCCCTATGGAAAGTGCCCTGGAGTTTCCGTCACTCCCAGGTTGTTGGAGACCGCAGTCTCCGGACACTTGGGTAGACCTTGCGATGAAATGCCCTGAGGAGACAATAGTGCAGAGGGCAGGTTACCTCCAATTGACCAGTTGGAAACTTTCCAGCAGGCTAGTACAAACCGCATGCCACCCAGTGGCCCTGAAAAGGTCCACCAGACTGGTCTGGAGACCGGAGAATCGTTCTATCGGGGGAGGAAGTGATTACCAAGAGCATATCATCCTGCCATGCACCACCGAGACACCCGCCGATACGTCTTTCCCGAAAGGAGATATATGAAATGATAATGGAGATTAACAATAGGGATCTAAGTAAGGCAGCTGTCGCTGACCTCCCTCACAAACCAGGGAGGGAGTTACCGAGCTGTCCTCGAAGGTCGTCAGGCACCTCCATGGGGATTTCCACAGAGCAATACCTAGAGAATAACAAGCC
Source organism: Mantis religiosa (assembly GCA_030765055.1). NCBI lineage: Eukaryota > Metazoa > Arthropoda > Insecta > Mantodea > Mantidae > Mantis > Mantis religiosa. The sequence continues at coordinate 26,254,546 of CM060947.1, forward strand.
CCCCATCTGGTCCTGTGGACTCAAGAGGGGATGGAAATGGATACGCCACTTACGTGCGCCAACCCCAAATGGGGAAGCTACCGACCAACGTAGGGTCGTCTGGTGATCTAGCACTATTCTACTAGCTATGCAGACTAGTACGTGGGAATATATGGCTTTCCCCAACCCCATCCGGAGACATACCCGATCTCCTATGGATATCGGGAACCACTTCCCCCTCGAGTCCAACCCAATCCGAACAACTCCCCTACGGGAGGGACTTGGCAGTTCGGCCCGGGGTTCCACTAGTAACGCTAGAGGTACCATGCATGCTAGGGGTCCGCAGCGCTCGCACCCCAGCAGCTGAAAGGGATGGATCTCCGCCGGTACAGAGGATTGGGTTGGACTCGAGGGTCAGTGTTTTCCCGACACCCGTGGGAGATCGGGTACCTCCGGCCAGGCTTTGGCCGCCCGGAGGGGGCAGAGGGCTGCCTAAGAAGTCCTGCAGAGCTAATAGAATGAGTGCTAGATCACCAGGCGGCCCCACCGAGGTTATTCGGTAGTCTTCCCTGTGTGGTTGACGTGCGAAAGTAGCGTATCCACTTCCACTCGTCTTTACGTTGTCGATGGGCGGGATTTTAGACTCCAGATATTGCCCTAGAGAAAGAGCCCTGGTGTCTTTATCGCTCCCACGTTGTTAGAGGCTGGAGCGTTAGGACTCTTGGGTAGACCTCGCGATGAAGTGTCCTAAGGAGCCACAAAAGTGCAGAGGGCAGGTTACTTCCAATTGAGCAGTTGGAAACTCTCCAGCAGGCTAGTACAACTGGCATCCCACCAGTAGCCCTGAAAAGGCCCACCGGATTTGTCCGGAGACCGCAGATCGTTCTTCCGGAGCAGTAAGTGATTACCAAGAGCATGGCAAGTAGCGTATCTACTTCCACCCGTCTTTACGTTGTCGATGGGCGGGATTTTAGACTCCATATATTGCACTATGGAAAGAGCCCTGGTGTTTTCATTGCTCCCATGTTGTTAGAGGCTGCTTCCAGGTTCGGACTCTTGGGTAGACCTCGCGATGAAATGACCTAAGGATCCACAATAGTCCAGAGGGCAGGTTACCTCCAATGGAGCAGTTGGAAACTTTCCAGCAGGCTAGTACAACCGGCATCCGACTCAGTGGCCCTGAAAAGGCCCACCGGATCCGTCAGGAGACCGGAGATCGTTCTTCCGGAGGAGGAAGTGATTACCAAGAGCATATCAACCTGTCGTGCACCGCCAAGACTCCTGCCGACACTTATACCCTGCAAGAGACTACCAGATGAGATATGAAATGGAGGGACCGGAAATTCGGGGAATGTAACTAACCTATCCAGCATTTGCCTTTCGTCCTCGGAAATCTCAGAAAAAACAGTGGGTCAGGCAGGTCGGCCACGGGAATCGAATCCAGACCTCCTGAATGCGCAGATTTCTACCAAATTTCCCTCCCAAATTAAGCTGCACCTTCATCTTGATTTCTCAAAGGTCTGGAAGATTTTCATTCCCAATGAATTGTATATTAATTAGAAAAACACAAAATAAGACGTTCAAAACCAAAACAATGAATCTCATTAAAATTTGTAACTTTTCTCAAACAAATTTTTGTAGCATTATAAACTTCCTTATCGCCCCCTCGCTCTCCAACAAGTTTTAGCTCCGGGGTGTATTAAAAGGAAAACAAATCCACCCCTTAGATGAACTTAAGAATAACATTCGCAAATTTCCTAAGTAGGTTTTGGAAATGTTTGAACAACGAAGAGAGGTAGTTTAAACATCTCTGTGCTTCGTTTAAGTGAATAGCTTATTTTTTAGTGTTACTGCTGTGTGTATGAAAAACCGTGCTATATTTACTTTGAAATTCCTCTCGCCCTGTTGCCAATAAAGCGGCCAGCCTCGCCGGTTAGTCATAACCTGCCAATCGGTTCCATAAAGCAACTTTCGCCCCATATTTGAGAAAACTTACGAATAATTACGGTACAGAATATGTTTCATAATTAATAATGGATTTAAGGAGTTGATTTGATAAATTATTGAGCTGTTTTATATATATATATATATAATTATGTTGAAGATTTAGGAGATTTAATAGTTGAAATGTATTTTAGTATAATGTTAATTTGATATTTTATGTTAGTAAGATAAATAAATTAAATTATAAATAAATTAAATTCAATTGTTTGGTTTGGTTGTTGAAGGTTATTGTAATGGTTTAATTTTGAATTATATGAAGGTTATTGAATGCATATTTATTGTTTGTGTAATTTGTTTGAATTGTATTGTAATTTTTAAAGGTTAATATCATAGATTAATTATTTTTTTAATTGTTAAGATTTGAAATTTAAATGTTTATTTGATATAAAGTAGAATTGTAAAAAAATATTGATTGGTGTGGAAGTAAAAATGATGATTGAATTTTTTTGTTTATATACATTGATATAATGTATTTTAATTTGTTTAAAGAATTTGGAGTAAATAATTTGTAAAGTTTGTGATTTTTATAATGTAAATTTTATGAATTATTTTTATATAAGTTTTTGGTTAAATGTTTTGTGAGTTTTTAAGAAGGCCTTTATCAGTTGAAAAGGTAAATTGATAAGTTTTAAATGTACTAGTTACCAGTACATTAAGTATCGGTTTCCGGTATTGTAGTTTTATTTTGTAATTGTAGCTGGTTGCCAGTTATTTGTATACTGGATTCCAGTAAAGTTTTATTAGTTAAATCGTAAACTTTTAAATTGGTAGCTGTTGAATTTGTTTTAATTTTTTTCTTTTTTCTTTTTGTTTTTTATTTTATTATCTGAAAAATGATTGTTTAAATTGTAATTTTGTATTTATTTGGCAGTTAATAAATTAGAATTTGGAAATCATGTCCCGGTATACGAAATTAGGTACCGGGATTAGATTTTCAGGTTTTATTTATTTATTTAGTGCAGAATATAACAACATACAACAAGACATGCTTCAACAAGATAGGAAAGGCAGATGACACCATGTACACAACCTGCATGGAAGAAGATACTCCGGAACACGCTTTATTTGAATGTACAAAGTATACACAACAGCTTGAAGAAGAGAGGAAAGAATTAGCAGGAAAATTTATGTGGAACATCATTAGGAAGAGGGAAAATCTTAAAATACTAGAAGAACTGGCAGCAGAGACGGTCTCAACAATAGTAATGGATGAATACAATCAACAAATACAGCAACGACGAGTAAGGGGCATCACCTTGATGTCTATTATGTGTTTCAAATGGGAAGGAATTTGTCCTAGGGCGCTACTGGACGAGCAACCAATCGCACTCCTGTGGTGTTAGTCAAATGCAAAGGATCTACTCCCATTAGTCCTGGAACCGTAGCACCAAGGACCCGGGGTTCCTTCTACCCGGGAGCGATGGATACTCCGGGGCTCTTTCCGTAAGGCAATACCTGATTTCTTAAAATGCCCGCCCCCCCGCCCCCCGCTGAGCACAACGTCAAGACAGGATTGAAGTGGATACACCACTTACGCGCGTCAAACCCGCAGGGAAGACTACCGAAAACCTCGGTGGAGCCACCTGGTGATCTAGCACACCTTCTACTAGCTATGCAGGCTACTACTACTACTACTACTACTACTACTACTACTACTACTACTACTACAGGGGGATTTTAGGGCTTATTTCGCCCTATGGCTGCTTCAGGGGTGTATCCTCTTCAGCCTTGACTTTATTTAGAGTTGAGGGAGGACGGCTTTTTTTTTTTTTTTTTTTTGCTTTTTTTTGCTTTATTAGGTTATGTATGCATGTGTTAACAATTTGTCACTTTCGTTATTGGCTAGTTCCAATACTGTTGGTATTTATATTTTATTTGATATCACATATATACATACTTTTTGTCTTTAATATATTCTTTTCTTTATTTTATTATATATTTATATTTTTTATTTTTTTTATTTTTATATAGTTTCGTTTTGTTTTTAGTAGTAGCTTTTTTGTAATTTTTTTAAGTACATCTTTTTAACAGTCTTTGTGGTATGTGTACAGTTATGGTAAGTACACTATCGTCATTTTTCAAGCTAGAAGTATTCGGAGATGTTCTTGAATCTCGTCTTCCTCGGCTTCCTTGATCCTGGCGTGGTGTTGTATCTGGAGTGACGATTGGTGGGGCCGTGGTCTTCGCCTTCTTGTAGTTTTCTGCTGCTGCAATCAGCTGTCTACTCTCGGACGCGTTCGCGATGTACCTGTACATCCGGTTTTGTATGTGTTCAAGTGGGATTGCCTTACTGATGTAATACACTTCTTCGTTTCTGTGCCAGGGTACGAGTTTATTGGCTATTCTTAAGCACTTTCTCTCCATTCTCTGCAGGCTAGTACCCGGGACTTTTAGGCAACCCTCTATCCCCTCCGGGTGGCCGTAGCCTGGCCGGAGGTACGCAATTCCCCGTGCGTGTCGGGAACACACTGCCCCCTCGAGTCCAACCCAATCCGAACAACTCCCCGGCGGGAGAGGCTCGGCAGTTCGGCCCGAGGTTCTTCTAGTAACGTCAAAGGTATCACGAGTGCTAAGGTTCTGCTGCGCCCGCACCACGGCTGCTGAAGGGGACGGAACCCTCCCCTACGGGATACTCCTGTGGTGTTGTCATATTGCATTCCCGCTAAGTGGTGTGTGAGGAGCGCCAACCTAATCAATCTGTATGAAACACTATTCGCGCTATGACAAAAATTCAGATTTTGCCAAAACTGATCCATGTGGAAGGTAGAGAGTAATACATCTAACATAACCATGAAAACCCCATATTTTTAGCTCAAATAGTTTTATTAATACAAATAAATAAACCACTATTACATGTATTATAACAATAAATCGCGACGTAAACACTGTATGAATATCATTATTGGTTGACACGTATATTTGTAATTACTCAGAGCTGAAACATAAATATTTGACATGACGTGATAAAAGAATTACTTCGAATAATCCAATTCGAGCAAGAGGAAACAATACATTTCCTGCTGCCCTGGCAGAACGTCTGGTCACATATCTTTGTTTATGAATGGTTCGTAATCTCTATTTACTCTAGAGTTCAAAGTGGTTGGTGTGTATGTATGTACATATACTTTAATTACTCAGAACTGAAATTTAAACTACTGACATGACGTGATAAAAGAATTACTGTGAATAAGTAAAGGTGTTAAATTCGAGACAGAGCAAACACTTCATTTCCTGTTAGCCTATGAAAGTGTTTATTTACTCTGGACAGTTAAGATCAATATCATTCAGTTGTTCTTTACAAAATATAGTAAGAGTTAAATAGTGCAATGGCTTCTTGCAGTGAATTTTGTGGCGAGTCAAAAGGCAGGTATTGCGTAGTCAGGCTCTAAGTATTATTTTTAAGGTATGGACGTTCTTCTAAAATTTTCGGAAACAGAAACTAAAAGTGGGTAATTGCAAAGAGTACCTCCGTTTAAAAACACGGAAAAAGTGTATCAGCTGGATCAACTTGCAATTGAAATGGATCATGAGGTAATACGCCTCCCACCTTACCACAGCCAATATAATCCAATTGAGTTGTTGTGGGCTCAAATAAAAACGGGGGTTGCAAACAGAACAAATACCATTAAACCTACCGACGCTGAACGACTTGTTCACGAAGAAATTGATAAAGTAACACAACAGGACTGGTAAAACTACGTAAGGCATGCAAAAAACCTTCAAGAAGACGATTTTAAAAAAGAAATAGCACGGGACGATATTTTGGAACCTATAATCATAAATTTGCAGACTCAGACGATGAAGACAGTGACAATGACGAATTGTCTCTTAACGGAAGTGACATTGACAGCGATATGGCTGAGCCACTGACAGTTTCATTGGATTAGAAAAACAGGTAATTCATAAACTATAATTGTAGTTATAGTATTTAAAAATATACATAATTTGCGAAAATGCTTTTTCAAATTTTGATTTTGGCCACTGCATCATTGTAAAAGTTCGTAAAATATAATTTGCTTGCCCTTACGTCTGCCCAAAGAAGACCTGCATGTTGTATGAGTTTGCGAGAAGAGGGAAGTATAAAAGGAGTGGGGTAACAAGCTGGCAACGCTGAGTGTGATACGGCATCTGATTAGCTGGACTCCAGAACCCCTCCCATTTGAATCGCATAATAGGGCACTGTGACTAGTCTTAATCTATTGTACCTATGCCAGAAAGTGGGGCACCCCGGAGAGGAAGGATGAGATAATAGGATTGTTGCGAGCATTGTTGCTGCCGAAGTGAACAAAGAGACGGATAGGGCGACACATAATAGTAAGGGACAACACCTAGTAAGAACATCACCTAGTCGAAGGTTTAATAGAAGAGGACAATCTAGGATTCAACAGAAGGATTTGAAGCGACAGTAGAAGAGAACACCAACACAGGAACAAAGCATATATGGATTTATTAGGGAGAGTAAGGTAGAAGTAGTTTAGAATATGAAAATTGTAAGCTACATTAGTAGCAATTAGATCAGTTAGGTTAGATTAGATAGGATAGTGCAGGTTAGCTTTCTGCAAAATTTTCGTGATTACCATATAATCATTATGTTTGAGTAATAATAAAATTGTTATAACTGTGTCTTGGTATAGCATGTAGAGGCCATGACATGAGCAATGCAGAATTTAAAAAATAGTGAAATACCACACACACCGAATGTCGTGGTTACAAATGGTATGGCAGTTGTTGATTTAACACGCGTGTTTGAAGCTATTTTAAAGTTACATTCCACCAACATTGATACTGCACCTTTATTTCTTGGTGATAATATCCCAAGAAGACACCGAACAGTATAAGAAGGCGCTGGGGCTGTCAGCTGCAGGAAGATGGACAGCTTTTTCCATCATTTTTTTCCTATCGGCGAATTTGTTAGATCTTCCAGCATCTCCAATGGCATCCTCTTTTTATCTTGTCATCCATCCTCTACTAGTTCTATTTCTTGCGGGACATCCATGGCAGCTTTGTTCCAGTCTTTCATCCGTTCCTATGTTCTTTTTCTCTTTTTTGACTCGATTTCCATACTATTTTATAATCTATTCTTTTCGCACCACATTTTAGATTGTGCCATAGAGCCAAAGCCCCATTTCTTCAGGCTATATTTACATTATAATTTACTTAAAATAATCTCCAACACATTTAATCAATTTTAATAATTCAGTATTTATTTAATAACCAATTCCTTCTGACGCTTATAAGACATCCAATTTCATTGCATAGATTAATGAAGGACCATAAGGATTTACAAAACCATTATGGGTCCTCGAATATGAACACAGTCACAAGCAAGGCCTTGAGTTTTAGTTGTAGAGAGTACAATAAGGTAAAACACTGCCTATTTCACTATATAAACAGTTGCTGCACGCAGAATATAAAAACAAAAGCCGGTTATATTTTATGGCAAAGATTACACATAGATAGCAATGCTGTAACTGAATAAACGAAAGACAAGAGTGTGAAAGGAAAAATTCAGTTTTGTGTTATATTTGTTTCTTCAGAAAGAAAACAGAGTTAATTAAGAGTTCGTGGACTTTAAAACGGTAACTCCGCAGTGTCGTGTAAACCAACTGCTCTATAAAGTAACCTCTAAAGTTCACTTCATCCTGGAAAGTTTGTAAACTGAGAAACAGACAAAATCATTTAGAGCTATTTTATAAGAAAAATTACCTGACCCAGCGAACTTCGTACCGCCAATAGAAGTTGTCTGAAACATTAAACAAATATGGATTAGTTATTTACTATGCAAGTGGGGTAGAAGTTTAAATACAATACATTCATAATTAAGTTAATCAATTTAAAGCTTATTTTTGGTCTTTTTGTGGTACGTAAATATATAAATGATGGTTTTCAGGCGCGCGAACACCTGACGTATAATTGTGCATGAGATAAACAGGGAAAATCCAAGTTGATTCCGCAAACTTCCAACGCCTGCCCTTGAGATTTATTTATGGACATCGCAAAGGCCAAATGCAGGGGAAGTTGTAGACGCTTAAACTCAAAAGGTAAATCCGTTGGGATAATCGAAATACGCGTGATCAAAATATCCTCTCCTTTGTACTTTCCCTTGCCCCAATGACGTTATTCATTAGCTATTTCCCAGTTAGTATCGTTGTATTGCACAGTCGTGCTTGGTTAATGTTACGCAACATGATTACAACTGATCTTATTTTTTATTTTAAAATTGTGAGGTGGGAGTCTAGACAATTCTAATGAATTTAAAAAATCTGTGTGGGATAGTTGACTACGTCATCCTGGTTTATAACTTTGTCAACTGATTTGCATGAAAACAACTCTCCCGGAAGAAACAGACACTCTAGAACGCAATTATGACATACCAGTACGACTATTAGGATTAGCTGCGTCTCGCTGCTCATCAATGTGGTCAGCACGTGACGTAGCTCGTCACACATTTGACTGACTTCTACGACCAAGTCAGGTCATTTTCTCTTTGGCATGTAAAAGGTTTCCGCGAACTTTACAAAGTCACAAAGGAACTTAGTTAATTATTTGTCAATTCAATTCACATTCACGAATTCACAAACACAAATTATAAGGAAGGATTCGCCAATACTTGACAGTTTTCTGTAGTTAAACAGTTATAGTTTTATAGTGCGTTCAGAAATTAATTTTGTATCTAATGTATCATCAGGCTACAGAATAGAATTTCAGTTTCCATAACAAATGATAAACCTTATTTAATAAAATATGGCAAGTGAAATATCTTTGAAGGCTTTTGCAAGCAGTGGAATATATTTCTTTTGTTTGTCGAAAATAAAAGAAGGTGTCTGTGTTCCGTAAAAGTTTGCGTGTGTACTTTTATATTTAGTTAATAAATGGTTCGTTATCACTTCAGATTTTTTTTCTTCTACCCTTTTAAACCTTCTTTGGAATTGTAAAAATATTTAAAAAGTAAAATTAGGCAAGCCGGTCCAGCCGTTATCGAGTTTTTACGAAACTAACAAACCTTAATTTAGTTTTATTTAAAGATGAGGTCACACTAGTCAAAATTAATACTTAAGTAACCAAACAACTCAGAATTTTGTAAGAATTTCTGATACCCTGTGTAACAGCTGCTATAATCTGGGGTATCCTGTATCCTATGGGCCAAAAGTTTCACAGATACATTACCTGTTGTTTAATCTTCTCTGACATTTTCCCTTAAAGCGATTTCAGCGCCCTTTTGTGTGCTTCAATTCACACATTGTATTGACGTTATGTGCTTTCAAACAAATTTCGGCGGAACGTTGTCGAAATGATATTAAACGTCCAAATTTTTTATCGCAACTCTCTCTCCCTTTGAATGTCATTCAAAATGGATTCTGTCAATGCAGCAATTATTTATTTTTCACATGTTAACGATATCGCTCTTCCACCATTCAAATCAAGAAAAGGATATTTTTGTTTTCGTTAAGAGTGACAGCGCATCAAACAAAAGAAAGTTCGCAATTTGTTTTCGCCGTCAATATGTCTTGAAATGGGAACATAAATCACGTGATATCATGACAACACAAGCGAGGTCTTATTGAATACTGGAGGGAATCATTCCCGTTGATATTAGTATGCAATTAGGATACATATTGATGGCCACGACTGGCGAATTATTGGAGCTTTGTTCCATCGCAGACTAAAGCGAGCTAGACTCGGTAATCTCATTTCACGGGCTAGAGGTAAAAGAGATAAACTTGATTGTGTTATTTTTCCCTCCTTTTTCACCATACTATGCGCTTGTAATGCAACTTGCCTGTCTATTAGTTCTTCTTTCCTGCAATGATTTAATTTGAAGGGTTGTAAAACAACTGAATAATCATATTTGAAGGTACTTTATTTCCCAGATTATATTGCGTTTCTCTATAGGACCTATAGGTCCTTTAACACATTTCTTTATCTGTCTTTCGAACAGATGCTCTTAGTTGTACAATCGCCTTCTTTTAAATACCTTTATTTTTAATCAATTAAACCTAAGTTGCTCTTTGGGAATTAAAAAACGTATGCACCTGTAAGCTTAAAGTTAAAGGTCTCTTAATTCAAACAGTATATATCTACTTTTATTTAATTACAGGGATAAACTACGAATTCTATTTAAACAGTGTTTACAGTAATAACTTGTCCTTTAGTACACGCACCTTAAGTATATTAAGTAAATATTTTTAAATTAAAATACAGTAAAAGCTCTATAAAAAGGAATGCGGTTGTATCCAAAGGTTTCCGTCTAACAGAGGGCTGTGTTTGAATAGCTTGAGTTGAAGGACTGGTAAATGACCCAAGTCACCAGGTGGTGATGTAACCGCGTCCTACTCAATTATACATTAGACCGACAAACAGGAAGCTTTAGGGGAAACCGCAGGTTTGCTTTAGAGGATCGAACTGGGTATCTTGGACCATGGAGGCGGCTCTTGTCTAACTTTGTTTCTGGGCCAAAATGTTCGAGATGTATTTATGAAATTATGTACCCTTCTCTTAACTTACTTTACTAAAAGAAATGAGCTCCAGGGTAAATGTTTTGTAAATTCAGAACATGGGATTTGTTCATTTAAAATGTCTATACATACTTTTCATTCAGTATTAAGCCTTTTGATATTGCACACAGATCAAACATTTGCGACATAGATTATCAGTCATTTTTCCTTAATGAGCCATCACTTATGCATATTGTGACGACCTAACCATGGTTGGAAATGGATAAAGAACACATGGCCAGATAGTACACGGGGAATTTCTCAAAGTAGGGAATACATGCTTTGCGAGAGGCTGGTTCATTTCTACAAAAGGTATAGCTGACACTAACTAAAACTACAATTCACTTAAAAAGAATATTTACTACAATGAAGCAAGGTACATAGGTGGCCACAGCGGCCAATTACTTACCTCAAGAGGCTGCCAGCAAATCCATCCGTTCAGGCCGAATGATGCTACAAGAGAGCGAGAAACCGACTTACACAAACTTATTATCCAAAATGTGATGGAGTGGGGGAGTGACGTCACTCGTACTATTGAACTAAAATTAACTATTTGTATTAATTAAAACAGTCACTTGCGACATCTCTCCCTCGCTTCCTCGAAGATCAATGTTTACATTAACCTTAAAGCAATTTTACATTACATTTTTCTCAAAGACAATTTATTTTTATTATTCTTATTGTTTAAAGGTTTATTGTTTTGTTCACATATTTTTGGAAACAAATAACAATAATTGATTATAAAGTTTGAGTCCCCAGTGCAAAAACTTTTAGTTCGATAGTTTAGCAACAAGTAAAAGAATAAAAATCTGTCACTTGACACAGCCCCATTGAGTTTGATGCAACACTCAATTTTTAAAGCACTACTCACTCTACTCGACAGTGTATCAAAATATCGGTCGTCGCCAGGAGTCTATGCCATCTGTTGCGTCTGCAGAAAACTAATTGCAAAAGCGTCTCCTGCGTGTAAATTTCTCGTGGTATCTGAAAGTTGTATCGCTGATTTTAAAATTATCATCCACTTCCATGGATAAACATACACCGTTTAAGAGCATATATGGTTGTCATATCTATACTGCTTGGAGCGGGAGAATAAAGTAGATGTAAACAAAACTACGTGACCGTTGATCATAGTGTGCTTTCTTCACAATTTCCATGATACTTCCGCCGTGTAAATACTGCTACTGAGGTGTAGAGTCATGAGTTCGTTTTGCTCAAGCGTACAAGTGCGTACTAAGCATATTTCAACTATAAAACATATAATAATAGATAGTTCAGTTAGTTTGTAATTAAAGTAAATCATGCTGCACGCGCATATTGAAGCAGAGAGACGTATCCAGTTGTGAATAATGGTGGAACTAGCGAGTACTGTTAAACATACACGCGGAAAGCCTTTACGAAGTAGTGAAAAGATAAAAGATAATAATATTGAATGTATTTAACAAGTTCTGTGAAACTTTTCCAGAACTTGCTATCGATGAAGTGGTGTAGTTAACATCTGAGTTTACCGGTGTGTCGGTTTCCAGCATTTATAGTGCACGCAAGGAAGAAGCCACAACTCCCGGCAAGAAGAGACCACGTGCCAGGTCAATAAAGAAATGAGTGGTCAAGTTTTCAAATCCTAGTTTGAAAAGATTCCCCCAAATTACAACCGAATAGCATTATTGTGATGGAAAATGCTCCCTACTACAGTGTTAGGTTGGAACGCATATCAAACAAGTGGTACTAAAATGTTTATTGGTGGCACACAATTCAACGTTGTGGACGCCAATTTGAAGCAACAATATATGTGGCGAACAATGTTCCACTTGACAATACAGTTTGAAGCACTTTTGTTTAGCTCAGGGTAAAACAATGAGGTTTTTCACAGGGTATGCGTGGATGTGTGTGAGAAGGATATTTAATAACACTGGAATGCCCGTTTCCAACTTATTTATTCACTGCTTCTTTTTTTAGGACATCGAAATTGAAGTTGCCGACCAAGGGTTACCAATATTCCTGTTTAGAGTTACTGACGGCAGAATGTTTATTACTCGATAAACTTTATTCGTTCCTCACGTATATATGAACCGACAAATATCCAAGACAGAACAAGAGGACTGCCCTAATCGCCCTCACGCCTCAGACTGCTCTAATCGGCTCCACGCCGAAGACTCTTGTCCACAGCTGTGCGTGTGGGTGTATATATCACTTTCACTTTCTGAAAGCCCCCTTCATTCAACCAAAACTCTCTTTGTAGCTATTTTGTCGCCATTATGAATGGTTCAAAGAATATCCTATTCAACAAGTCAAGTGAGCTCCTTTAGAAATCTGCTAAGGACACTGTTTCTTACATTGCTTTTGTTATAACTACTTTCCTCCACAACCGCTATTCACCCCAGCTGCCCTTGCACGTGTCGTAACAAAGAACCAACATTCCTTTGACATCCATCATGATTCTTTACTTATGGCAAACCTTAATTTCGGTATCACAAGTTACATCACAACAAAGCTAGAGAGTAAAATATAGTTTTCCACGAGGGTCATATTAAGGCGGAATTGCAGGCAGTAGTCAAGTCTCTTGCATAAGAATACGAAAAATGCGTAATTGACGAAATGGCAAAACTTGCGGGTCACACTCTATTCAAACTGTCACCTCATCATTGTTACTTGAGTAGATCGAGCGACCCGGAGAGGACGGACGTGGGGGGTATCGAACCAATTTCCAGCTGAGATTAGAGGAATGCAATTGAACTAAGAAGCAGGTAATTTTCATGGATATTAATAGTGTGCTGCGTGATACTTGGCTCGAAAAAAGCGCCTTTATTGTTGAAATTTTATATTAATATTAATATTATACTTAACGAAGCGATTAAGCAGTTGGCCTGAATAAATACGTGTTTTTGTGTTGAAAATGCATATTCATATTATTAATACATATTAATATTATACTTAACGAAGCATTAAGCAGTTGGCTTGAATAAATACGTGTTTTTGTGTTGAAAATACATATTCATATTATTAATACATATTAATATTATACTTAACAAAGTGATTAAGCTGTTGGCTTGAATAAATACGTATTTTTGTGCTGAAAATGAACATTCATATTATTAATACATATTAATATTATACTTAAAGAAGTGATTAAGCTGTTGGCTTGAATAAATACGTGTTTTGTGCTGAAAATGCATATTCATATTATTAATACATATTAATATTATACTTAAAGAAGTGATTAATCGGTTGGCTTGAATAAATACGTGTTTTTGTGTTGAAAATGCATATTCATATTATTAATACATATTAATATTATACTTAACGAAGTGATTAAGCGGTTGGCTTGAATAAATACGTGTTTTATGTTGAAAATGCGTATTCATATTATTAATACATATTAATATTATACTTAAGGAAGCGATTAAGCGGTTTGCTTGCATAAATTCGTGTTTTTGTCTTGAAAATACATATTCATATTATTAATACATATTAATATTATACTTAACGAAGCGATTAAGCAGCTGGCTTGAATAAATACGTGTTTTTGTGTTGATAATTCATATTCTTATTATTAATACATATTAATATTATACTTAACGAAGCGATTAAGCAGCTGGCTTGAATAAATTCGTGTTTTTGTGTTGAAAATGCATATTCATATTATTAATACAGATTAATATGACACTTAACGAAGCGGTAACAGTACTGTCATTCCAAACGCACGTGGACATGCAGTGACACAAACTGGTGTTTTTTTTACGGAACTTTATCCTCTCGTAGGACACAGGATATATCAAAAGACCGACAATACAAAAACGTTTACCTTGCATTTAGATAAACTTCTACATCGACTCTAGCGCACAGCTCTTGCAGCTCGCCGCTGTAGTCGCTCTGGTTAACAACGTTGAGCAAGACTCAAGTGGAACTGTGCAAGCTAAGAGTGTACTCCATGTAAGCACGTCTTCGTTTCCGTTCTCAAACTTTACAGCCATGTACTCGAGCCTCCTCGCGCTTCCTCATAACAAAATACCTCGCGTTTTCTTTAATGTTGCAAAATAACCAATAAAAACACCAACAATGACAAAAACAAGTAACTAATACATATAAATGTGTTCACTTACAACACCATACACATTGAAACCTGTATCTACGATCTACGATCTACCCGTATCTACGATGACGCGGCTTGTTTACACGAAGAACTGATAGGCGGGCAGTGTGTACACAAATAGCCTGCAGATAAAGATAACACACAGATAAAGTTCTGCCGAAACAAACTCAGATAAATGGAAATTTCTAGTTACTTCTTGACTCAGAGAGACTGTTCGGGTTCTGGTTTATTTTCGAATAATCTAGAAATTATCAGCGAGGCGACGACTCGCTAGGACTCGAGTTGTAAGTTGCAAAACAAGATTTGTTGTTATAAGACATGCAACAAGAGTGTTGTAAGGAGGGGAAGTTGAGTGAGCTGTTTGTTATTTTCATCGACGTTGGTGTTGTCGATTGTGATAGGTAATGTAATTCTGCTACCACGCAGTGTGTTTCTAAAGAAATAAAGAACATTTATTATTTCGGCAAATTAGACTTTTAATTCTACGAACCCACAAAGTCGCAAGTGGTGTCAGGAGTGGGAAAATGGCCATGGAATCGGAATTAGAAAAGATTTTACAGAAAATGGAAGAAATGAAGAAGGCCAACGACAACCTTACCGCCGAGTTGAAGAAAATGAAGACGGCAAATGACAACCTCGCTGCAAAAACAGAGTCGGCAAATAACAGCCTAGCCGCGAAGCTAGAGACCTTCAATAACAACTTGGCAGCGGAACGGAAAGAAATGAGGCCGCGCCGTGGCTCAGTGGTTAGACCGCTTGGCTCTCACCAAGGCGGCCCGGATTCGATCCCAGGCGACCACAAAGTGAGATTGTGGTGGACAACACGGCGCTGGGGTCGGTTTAATCCGGGACCTCCAGTTTCCCCCGCCATTTCATTCTACCGGTGCTCCATCTTCATCTCATGTACCATCAGTGTCACCGCCTGCGGTGCCATATGTAGTACAAGCGGGCGTTAAACACTATACATTTTCACATTTGAGAGAAATGAAGGCGTCTAACGACAACATCACCTAGAAGATGAAACAAATGAAGGCCGAATTAACCACAGATATGAGAGCAGCGAACGACAGTCTGGCCACGGAAATGAAAGTGGCGAAAGAGGTTCTCACCGCCAAATTTGAGGAACAGTTGCCCGGCGTGAGGGATGACGTGACGGAGCTGGGCAAGCGGATGGGCCAAGTGGACGAGCGCGTCGAAGACCTGGCGAACCGTTTCAATGACCTGGAGGAAAAGCCGACAGTGTGTTTCAACGCAAATAAACAACATTTAGTATTTCGGCAATTTGGACTTTTAATTCTACCAACCCACAAAGTCACAATACTTTCAAAGCAGTTTTGTTTTTCAACATAATCTTCTCTAATATAAATACATTTTGATAGATAGAGTCAACATGAAAAATTCAATGCCATGGCCGGGATTTGAACCACGGATCTAGTGGTTTCCGTCCAGTCGCTCTGAACCTTTGAGCTACCATGGCCAACGTGCCGTTTTGACATTAAATTCTCCAGTTGACTCGTATATTTTCCCGGTAGAACACTAGGGGCTCTCGCATCCGAGATATACGAGTCAACTGGAGAATTTAATGTCAAAACGGCACGTTGGCCATGGTAGCTCAAAGGTTAAGAGCGACTGGACGGAAACCACTAGATCCGTAGTTCAAATCCCGGCCATGGCATTGAATTTTTCATGTTGACTCTGTGCAAAACCTTAGCCTATATATGGCTAGTGTGGAGAAATTATTAATTTGCATCAATTAACTAAAATACATACATTTTATCCAGCGATGTTCCAATTCCATTATCCTCTCTCTGTAGTGTTCCTCTGAAAGTGCTGCAAAGTACCCATTTACAGATGCAATTGCTTCTTCATTGGACGAAAAGCGTCTAACAGTGAGAAATTTTTCAGTTTTTGAAACAGATGAAAGTACTCTGGGGCGTAGAGTGGATGTTCCAGTAATTCATACTGCAGATTTCTCAATCTCCCCATACAATATACTGTATATTTCGTATCACGTAGTCGCCATATGACACTGCTGTTAGCGACTTTAAATAAACTAAAGAAAAGAAAATTAGCAATAATGTAACTTCTACAATATCTTCAATAGCACAAAGTAGATAGAGGAATAATAATTTGTGACAATAGTTTGTACAAGAGTAGAGAAGGTCATGTGAGGTCTCTGCACTCGAGAATAACTGCAGGAGGTCATGGAGACGTCCCACTACGTGGATGTATGCAAACAACGAGAAAACTCTCCAGCAAAGCAAACATCTGGTGATGTCTGTGGGTGTATGGTAATGAACCTCCGTCCTGATGAGCAGCAAAATTTTCCAAGCGAAATTCTGTACAGGCGTGGTACAATCCTTCATCAGCCCAACGTAGACCATTTGACTTTTACAGCTGACTTTCTCAGTTCAAATACCTCACACTCTTGCCATATACAGCGCGTCTGCTACGCGAGTCCAAACTAAGTTATGTGACATAGCAAATGCTCAACTTGAGTTTGAGCACCTAATATTTTATATTACGGCTGATGGTACAACACAACCCCAGGCACCCACATAATTAAATATCAGATAAACCATAAAAATTTATGTTTATTATAAGAAACTTGCGGTATCGACATTGAAGGATACTTCAAAATATTTCGCTCCACAAGTTTTCGATACATAGGTAGAGATTCTGCAAGTTTTATTTTATTATGCATTCATTTGTAACTCCTTATCTGCACACTTGTATCCTCTACGTATGTTCCTTAAAGAAGAGAGATCTTTAAAACATACAAGGCATGTTTTTTTAAGTCAGTACCGTTTTGGAATTAAAAAAAGACGTGCATAGATATCGCA
Organism: Mantis religiosa; assembly: GCA_030765055.1. Lineage (NCBI taxonomy): Eukaryota > Metazoa > Arthropoda > Insecta > Mantodea > Mantidae > Mantis > Mantis religiosa. The sequence goes on from CM060947.1 coordinate 26,271,957, forward strand.
ATAATTTTATTTTTACATGAAAGCCTGTACCTTAATCTAATTTTCTACATAATTTCCGTGAATATTGAGGCACTTGTCATAATGTGGCACCAGTTTTTGAATACCCTCCTCATAAAATTCTGCCGCCTGACGTGTTAACCACTCTATCACAACTGTTTTGACTTCGTTATCGTCTTGAAGACGCTGACCGCCCAGATGTTTCTTCAAGTGCAGGAACAGATGGCAGTCGCTGGGCACCAGATCAGGGCTGTATGGAGGATGATCTAGAGTTTCCCATTGGAAAGATTTGATGAGATATTTGGTCCGATTAGCCACATGTGGACGGGCATTGTCATGCAGCAAAACGATACCCTTACCGAACTTGCCACGTCTTTTGTTCTGGATTGCACGGCGCAGATTGTTCAGTGTCTTACAATACGACGCTGCATTGATTGTCTCATTACGAGGCAGAAACTCCACTAGCAATACTCCTTTTCTGTCCCAAAATTTGTGCACATGATTTTCCGAGCAGAAATTGTTTGCTTAAACTTCACTTTTGTGGGTGATGATGAATGTCGCCATTCCATGGATTGTTGTTTCGATTCTGGTGTGACGTAGGCCACCCATATTTCGTCACAAGTAACAATTTGGTCTAAAAAATCTTCACCTTCATTGTGGTACCGCTCAAGGAAAGTCTGTGCACTGCCTAAACGTTGGGTTTTGTGTAAATCCGTCAACATTTTCGGAACCCAACTTGAGCAAAATTTCCGGTACTTCAAGTTCTCGGTCACAATGCGATACAAAACACTACGAGAATATTGAGGAAAATAGTCGCACAATGATGAAATTGTAAAGCGTCTGTTTTCTCTCACTTTTCGTCCACTTTCTGCACCAAATCTTCAGTAACGACCAAAGGACGCCCACTCCGTTCTTCATCATGCACATTTGTGCGGCCATCTCTAAATGCTCTCACCCATTTCCTTACTATTCCATCAATCATAATGTTTTGTCCCTAAACTTCGCAGATCTCACGATGAATATCGATAGGTTTTACCCCTTTAGCACCAAGAAATCGTATAACAGCCCATACTTCACAATCGGCGGGACTCACGATTGTCGGAGGCATCTTAAACACTCAGTAACCAACGTATACAACGAAGAATCAGACTGTAATGACGTCAGTGCGTAGAGAAGAGACGTAGGTAACCAGCACGCATGCGTGGAACGCCGACCGTAGCGCTGCTGCGGCGGAATCGCAAAACGGTACTGACTTAAAAAGCATGCCTCGTATAACAACTTCCTCTCATCTAAGGTTGTCATGGTTACACATCACCTACCTTACATTATATCTCTATTTCATTACATATTTCAATTCCTTTAACTATTCTTTTTAAAACAAGTGAAATATCTGCTACATAACTAACAGTTTAAATTCTTCATAGAAACTCAAATGCAACTCAGTCAAAACTTTGGAGTAAATTGTCTAGGCCGGGTATTTCTACATAACGTAAGTAAGGTAAGGTTGATCGTGCTGCCATCTGGTGACCGATAAGTTAGCAGTGATGAAGGTAATGCAGGCAGATGGACAGCGTTCCCCTTTGCCTGCTCGCTGGTGCAGCAAATCCCTCTCTGTGAATGCCAAGTTAAGACAATGAGATGATAGCGCTCCAGGTGGTGCATTCTCACAGCTTTAATAAGATTTCCTTTTTCCCTTCTTAACTTTTCAGGATTTGCTTCTTTTTTACTTATTTTCGCCCATAGCTTGCTCCACATCAACAAAAAACAAGGGCAGTTGACAAGGCTGGCGCTCGTACACTGGACGAGTGATTAATGAACCAATAGCTTCCCTTTATCTCCTCACGTCCTAACATTTCTGTCTCGTTTAATTATTTCATGTAACAAGCCGACAACTGGGATATTGTTGAAATTTTAATTACTTCTCACATGTTTCTCAGCTGTATACTATATAACTATGAACAGATATGGTACTTGGATACCTCAATAGCTTCGGTACTTGACGGCATTAAAGTGTGTAATACTTCAGAATCTAATTTTAAATATTTTATTGTTTAAAGTTGTCGTTTTTAAGTTGGTGCTAAAGAAGAAATAAAGGAGTCCAAATTTTCATACCTCACAAAAGAATTACTGAACTATATTCTTGATAGACTTTGTGAGCGAATAAGCAAACAGAAACATATAAAACATAAAGTAAGTATTTATGTAGCATCAAGCGTTAACGGAAGCTTTTTATTTATTGCATTTATAGCCCACGTTTAATTCCAATAGTCATATGGGCAGCCGATCTCCTTTGGAACATACAGAAGTTGTTAACTCGCATTCGTTGGGTTTTAATCATTAGATCACCTTCACATGCGCACTCTCATTAATACTTCCATACTCTGGGGAAGATGTGGAACCATCATGGTTGGAGGAAAATCCCCACCACCAGCCGCGAATCGCACCCGAGACCACTAACACGTCAGGATCTACCGACTCAGCTACAGGCCCAACCGCGTTAACGGATCTGTGAATGAAGCTGACTTTGGAGGATTTCCCTTATCATGAAAAGTCAATGTCTAGTAACTGTAAGCTCTATGTACGCTGTACTCATTTGAATATAATTTCATTCATCGCCCGATAAGACTTAACGTTGGAGGTCTTCTCTTATCCTCAAAGGTGAATGTCTGGTAACTCTTAGCTCTATGCACCCTGTACTCATTTGAACATCATTTCATTCATCGTCCGATATGACTTAACGTTGGAGGTTTTCTCTTATCCTGAAAGATGAATGTCTGGTAACTCTAAGCTCTATGCACCCTGTACTCATTTGAACATCATTTCATTCATCGTCCGATATGACTTAACGTTGGAGGTTTTCTCTTATCCTCAAAGATGAGTGTCTGGTAACTCTTAGCTCTATGCACCCTGTACTCATTTGAACATCATTTCATTCATCGTCCGATATGACTTAACGTTGGAGGTTTTCTCTTATCCTCAAAGAGTGTCTGGTAACTCTTAGCTCTATGCACCCTGTACTCATTTGAACATCATTTCATTCATCGTCCGATATGACTTAACATTGGAGGTTTTCTCTTATCCTGAAAGACGAATGTCTGGTAGCTCTAAGTTCTATGTACCCTGTACTCATTTGAACATCATGTCATTCATCGTCCGATATGACTTAACGTTGGAGGTTTTCTCTTATCCTGAAAGATGAATATCTGGTAGCTAAAAGCTCTATGTATCCTGTACTCATTTGAACATCATTTCATTCATCATCCGATATGACTTAATTTTGGAGGTTTTCTCTTATCCTGAAAGATGAATGTCTGGTAGCTCTAAGTTCTATGTATCCTGTACTCATTTGAACATCATTTCATTCATCGTCCGATATGACTTAACGTTGAAGGTTTTCCCTTATCCTGAAAGATGAATGTGTGAGGTGCGTGACGACTCAGCCGACCCTTGGCTAAGGCAACAACTTGCATATACGTTACTCTAAAAGCTTCATTTTGTATACAGGGCATTCAAAATTCATTTCCAATGTGATTTTTTATTAAGTACAGTACTTCCTCTGGTAAATTAAGTACTGCCTACTTCAGGACTACTCGTAGCAAGATTCCTATTCTGCTACACATGCGATTTTGAAGATGCTATGATGCCCACGTTGTGGTGACATATGTAGCAGGATTCCTCCGTTGTGAGTTTCGATGCCCCAAAGTTGCGGCAACATATATAGCAAGATTCGTGCTGGTATCTCTTTTATCGTCGTTGGTCTTACTTCGTCGATCTTACCTTCGTCCAAAATATTATGACTTGATGAAGTTGTTTCCCAAAGTTATCAGGAAAATTCTTATTTATGCCTTGGCTGGCTTTTAATATTCTTCTGTTTCACTCTTACTTACGAGTAATGAAAACTCTAAGTTACAAGTTTGGTAATGAGTGAAGAAATTATTAATATTTTTATTTTAATTTCTATAAGAAATCAATGTTTTGTTTATTTCTTTTAACACCAAATGGTTTACAATTCTTATCACCAAACTTTATACTGTGATCGGAATCAACCTAAGAAGGCGTGATCAGTAAAATAAGGTCATTAATTTTATTTAATATAGAAAACTTATTTATTGTTAATTAATGTTACATTGTTGGAAAGGCGGAACTTACAGCTATTTTTCAACGTAATCATCATTGTGTTCGATGCAATTTTGCATGCGCTGTGGCAGTTTTTGTATACCCTTGTCATAGCACTCTCAGATAGCGCTCAACCTCGTTCTTCAAATCATCGTCGGTCTGTGTGACTTCAACTCAGAAAACAGATGATAATCACTAGGTGCTAAGTCTGAATGGTGGATGGATGAGGATGTCCCGTCCATTTATGGCCTTCGTTGAGCATTTTGGGGACTCAACTCACACACACCTTGCAATAAAGCAAATGTTCGGTCAAAATGCTGTCAATCGCAGTCTTACTGACTTCAGGGATAAGTTCGCACAGCTCACGAACTGTCACACGCCGATCTTTAAGCATTTCTTGCTCCACTTTTGCAATTGTTTCGGCTGAAACCGATGGCCGACCAGCACTCTGTTCGTCATGTACGTCTGTACGTCCGACTTTGAAGTCTCTGACCCACTTTCGAACGTATTTTGACGTCCATACATTGTGGCCCATAGACTTTGCATAACTGACGATGAATTTCAGTGGCGGTAGTGCCCTTGGCACTCAAAAATCGCATCACTGCACGCAACTCGCACTTGGCGGCGGAAGTGATAGGAAGCTCCAACGTAAACGGCTGCCCCACCAAGACTAATGGCCAGTCTTGCCCGATCTCCCGTAATAGCGTTCCTCACGACTCCAGCGCCTAGGAGAACTTATTTTACGCACACGCCTCGTACTTTAAATTGAACTAACACTAAAACATTTTCGAGCAATTTAAAAATCCTCCGATCTCTTCGACGTTCCAGAAAGAAAGCCGAATTTTCTTTCGGTTTCTATTGGTTTGTCTCATAAATTCGTTCGATTCTTGTTACGTCTTTGCGACAAAGAACGCCTGCACCGTATGCCCGTATCACAACTACGACAACGAAGTTGACTAATTATTTAGGGGTAATCTGTTTACATAAGCAAGGTCATCGAACATAAACAAGGCAATGAACTTTTCAAAACAAACTTTATTTTGTGCAGTATGCAACATTATTATCAATAACATATCTCCATTTCTCAGGAAGCTTATCAATTACATTTTTCCAAAATCGTGCAGTTTTCTGGTTGACGAACTCTTCTACGGCGAGTCTGCAATCCTCCAAGGAAGTATGGCGTTTGCCATTAAGGAAGTTTTGCAGGGATCGGAATAAATGATAGTCGGATGGGGCAATGTCTGGAGAATACGGCGGGTGAGGTAACACATCTCAGTTGAAATCCCGTAATTTCTGACGAGTTACCATAGAAGTGTGTGCTTAGGTATTGTCTTGATGAAAGACGACTCCACCATTAGATGCTAACGCTGGCCTTTTCTCTCCTAGGGCAACCTTCAGACGATCCAACTGAGAACAGTATTTCTCTGAGTTGATGGTCCCCCCAGGAGGAAGAAATTCGTAATAAATAATTCCTTTCCAGTCCCACCAAATGCACAGCATAATCTTCTCAGGATGAAGCCCTGGTTTAAGATTTGAGAGTGGTGGTTCCCCTTTCTTACGCCATGACTTTCTCTTTCGGATGTTGTTGTACACAATCCACTTTTCGTCTCCTGTAACCAGCTGTTTCAGAAAAGGGACAGTTTCATTGTGTCTTATCAATGCGTCACAGATGGAAACGCGCTGAACTAAATTTTGTTCACTCAGTTCGTGCGGAACCCATACATCCCGAAGATTTAGGTAACCAAGTTTCTTTAGGTGCCTGGCTACAGTTGCATGAGATAACTTTAGCTCCTGACCTACCTCCCGAGTTGTTATTCTGGGGTTGTTCGTAATCATGTCCTTTATCCTTTCCTCATCCGTAACCACAGGTCGTCGAGAACGAGGTTTGTCTTTCACAGAGAAGTTCCCAGCTCGAAATCGAGTAAACCATTTTTGACATGTCCGATTCGCCACTGCATCTTCTCTGTAAACAGTACAAATTTTCCGTTGAGTTTGTGAGGCGGTTTTACCTTTACGGTAATAAATCAGCATTAAATGTCGAAAATGTTCCTTCTTGCCTTCCATATTAACATTCACAAGTTACAACTCCACACTGTTGTATCCACAAACTCGTACTGAAGTTTGGTTACCAATTTTTACATAAGTTGACCTATTTACCTTTGGCCGTGAGGTCGCTGTTGTTTGTGTTCATAGCATTCTTTTCAGTTATTGTATTTGTAACAAACCCCATATTGTTAGGCAACTTCTTTGACATAAGAGTAATGGGGGCATGCAGTTTTCTCAGGAGTTCTTAGTCGTAAACACGTAACAAGAATCAAACGAGTTATGAGACAACCCGATACATCGAGATTATTTAATATTTCATTACTATCGCTACCCATATATTACTTTTATATGATTGGCCGATTTACTACTACGTCACTACATTACGTAATGCAATTATTACTACGGTCAATCACAAAATTACATATATTTTTATACAACTTTGTTTCTTTTTCCTTTATAAATTTATAAATTTTTCAAATATAAATCAAAACAACGATTACATAGATGAAGATGCTGCACGTAAGTTGATATTTTTTACTTGATTCCCAGATAATGCTAAAGTGATGACCTCACATCAATATGTTAATCAATTGATGTCCTGTCACAAATAACAAGTGACATACATTTATAATGCAATATGACAGTGTATTACCGAATCTCATTCGATACTCTGATTCCATTTATTTGCTAATAGGTAAATCACTTCTTGGGATAGAATTACATCAGTGCTAGTGTTACGCGCCAGATAAATGGTTCCCTTGTGGCCTCATTTTTCTTTCATTTTGAACACATCGCGCATTAATAATACAATGCCAGACTTTCCTGGGACTAATTCATATTTCATTGACAGGAAAGAGGCAATTTTCTATAATTGTTATAGCCAGCTTTTGGACTTGCGCCACTGTCATTATTCACAATTTCCTTTTATTCTGCGAAAAACAATCAATCCGCACCATGAATGGATGGCACGTCTGGCTATTGATAAGGATGAAAGCTTTCATGCCAATTTAGTTTGTGTTCTATATAGAATAAACAAAAGCACTATTGATATTTAAATAAACCACCCTTGGCCTTTATATTCCATACAAATAATTTCAGAATCGTGTTTATTGTAGGTAAAATGACGTAAACCTTTGCAGAATGGAATAGATCCAAATATAAGCTTTCTCTTTCTTTAATACCAACAGCAAGCAGAGTAGCTCATTCCGAAAATATATAATAAAACTTCATTGTAAAATTACGAATGATCATAATTTTTTTGACAACAAACCCTTACTCATCCTCTTAACTTTGATGGACCTTCTTAAAATAATTTCCCCTGAATGCCATGCACTTGTCCCAGCGTTTCTGCCAAACTTCAAAGACATGCTGGAAACCATTTTTGAGAGATCCTTCAAAATCGCCTCCGCAGCCTTCACCACTACTTCTGATGATGGATAATGCCTCCCACGAAGGCGTTTCTTCAGGTTAGGGAATATAAAAACGTCACACGGGGCTAAATACGGACTATAGCGAGGGTGAGGGATGTACTTCACGTTCATTTTTGCAAGATATTCAGCAACAACATTGGCAATATACGGCCGCACGTTATCGTGGTGCAGCATCCATCCTGCTTCACAGAAATGTGGCCTTTTTTGCCTGATATGGACTTACAATGTTTTCAGGACAGCCCTGTAGTATTTTCCACTTACTGATGTGTGTGCAGGTTCAACATGCTGATATACCATTCCATGAATATCAAAGAATGAGATGACCATAACTTTCCCAGCAGAAGCAACCACTTTTGCTTTTTTGGAGGTTGGTAAAGAAGGAGATCTCCACACTGAGCTTTGCTGTTTGCTCTCAGGATCAAAATGACGTAGCCAAGTTTCATAAGCAGTGACTACATTTCAAAGCAGCTCCAGATCTTCCTCTAACATCAGCTTTAACTGTATACAGACCTGCATGCGAATGTCATTTTGTTAGGGAATCAACAGTCTTGGAACCCATCGCGCACAAACACGTCTCATGTGTAATGTTTCTGTCACCAACGTGTGGGTGGCACCCAATGAAATGTTCAGTATTTCAGAAAGTGATCTTAAGGTAATTCGTCGATCCTCTCTCACAATGGCAGCAGCATTGTTGATGTTTTCTTCCGTAAGAGCAGTCCCTGAAGCACCGGGTCCACCTTCCTTTGAAAGTGATTGTCTCCCCTCTTTAAACATTTTAAACCACCTTCGAGCTGTGCTGTAGGGAAGAACAGACTCTCCATAGACCTCCTGTAACATTGTATAGGCCTCAACTGAAGAATTGTTGAGACGAAAGCAGCATTAGAAAGCCGCATATTGTTCCTCGCATGTTACCTCCATTGCAGCGGTAGGCGATACTGAATATATCTGAACTTACCTTGTTCTCACAGACGGGAACCAGGAGTACCAACAATGAAACTACTACAGCGTGTTTGTTTCACATTACGCTAACAGAATATAATAACATTAAATTTTAGTGCTAACAATTATGACCGTAAAAAAATTTGATCACCCTTTATTGAACAGCCCTCGTATAGTTTGAGATCCAATGAATAGGCAGCGTTTTATAAAAAGGCCGACGTATGTGCACGTGTGTACGAGTTGCGTTCAAGTTATAACACCTAACTCTGAATGCGTGACAGAGATGGCAGCACTGTATAGTGCATAGAGCTCTAGTAGCATCGACAAGAGTTAGGACTGCTTTTGATACTTAAAATGGCAACGTTTTTATTGCAGGATCAGTATGTAATCATTCGTTTTCTGCATTTTCGTGGTGTGACACCTATTGAAATATATCGACAGTTGACTGAGGCATGTGGTGACGGATGTATCTAATGTACGTTCCTGTGTGACACAGTTCAATGAAGGCAGAACACTTCTCGCATGTTTAGGTCTTCGTGCAGGATTCTGTGCATAGATCCCACGGAAATGCCAATTTTGGAGGCAATTCTCCAAAACTACGTTCTCTACTCGTTGGATTATGTCACACCGGCTGCTGCGAGGCCGTGACAGTCTTGGTTTGTTGTGACACGATGTTCTGCCTTCATTGGGTGTTATATCTGGCAAATAGGATGAATGTTCAAGCAATTCGAACTTTAATTCCCACACTTTTTCCATTGCAATGACTTAACAATGCAGCGGAGCATTGTCGAGAAGAAACAATATTTCTTCTTTGCTAAATGAGGTCTTTTGCCTTTCACCTCATCACTCAAACTTTGCAGTAAGCTTGCGTAGTAGTCACCAGTAATATTTTTACCCTTTTCAGGTAATCAATAAAAATAATTCCCTGTACCTCCCAGAAAACTCTCGCCATAACCTTGTTTGCCGACAAAATTGACTTCGGCTGTTTTGAACGTGGTTCATCTGGCACAACCTACAGTTTTGACTGATTTACTTTTTTGAGTGTAGTGATGTATGCAAGCTTCATCCATGGTACTAAGCCAAACGAAATTATTCTCCTTAAGATATTATCAAAATCTGGATCTGCAGGTAAGACGGCTAACATGGAAGCCTCCAGAAACACCAGTCAAATATTTAGGCGTAATGCTTGACACCAAAATAACCTTCAATTCTAATATCTCACATTTCCACAAAAGGCATTTCTATAATTAAAAATCTGTATCCATTGCTACAGAAGAAATCACAGCTTGGTCTGGAGTGCTCAATATTGATCTACAAGTCTCTTATACGTCCCATAATTTCTTACGCTGCTCCTGTATGCGAATGACATTCATCGACTTCAGGTTATACAAAACAAATTTCTCCGCAGTATTACAAAGGCTCCATGTTTCATTAGAAATGATCAACTCCATCAGGAACTTGGTATTCTTCCCATACATCTGTACTTCAAATTGATATCAAAGACATTCTTCGTTAGATTATCCGAAGTGTACCAGGCGCTGTAACCTATGACATTGGACGACGAAACTTCGAAAGGACCAGATTGAAAAGAAAACAGCCTCAAGAAATCCTACTCACTGATTCAGAAGATAGCGACTTTCCTCACTAATTCAAAGTATATCTTCTATTTTTTCTCATAACACCACTGCTCATAATCTAGCCTCGCATATCTAACCTCCCTTTTCAATTGTTATCCATCTTATTTAATGTTATTGTATATGTTAGTTATCCTGTTATACACTTTATCTTTTATTACCTTTCATTTAAATGTGTTCTTAATTGTTTTCTGTTTATAATATAAATTTATCACCTATTGTATAAGGCAGTAATTCCTCAGTTGCTAATTTATATGTAATATTTATGTAATTTATCATTGGATTGAATAGCAATACTGCTGATCAGCCAAATAATACATCTAAAATGGTAATAACCCGTCTGAAAACTTTACTGTACTTTTTGCGGTAGAGCTCCAAATTCTTAACGGAAACAGTTTTTCTTTACAGCTTTGGATCAGGTATCAACAAACACGACACGCTTTGCACAGACCTTCTGAAAGCCCAAAATATTACTTAAAATATTCCCTGCACGAACTTTTGATATGTTTACAGCCTCTGCTATCTCAAACAACTTTAATCTGTGGTCTTCCAGTACTAAACATTAATTTTTTTCAGTGATCTCTTTATTTGTGACTTCCACAGGACGTCCAGAGTGAGGCTCATCACTACTACCCGTACGTCCCATTTTAAACTCTACAACCAACCTTTTAATTATTGTATATTGTCACCCGGGCGTTGGAGCACCCTATGGAAGCAGCTGAGAGCGGAAGACAGGGGAGGTCCGTGTTAGCCACGCCTCCCCCTCGTCCGTCTTATAGTGGTGACAGGGATGGCTGGGGGAAAAAACATGATTGTGCGGTCTGTTTCTCTTCCACCTGTGTTCTGGAAATTACGGGATCTTTCATCTACTGGAACCTTCCTGTGGAAGCCAGAAGGCGGCGATATTCCTATAAAAAGGGGCTGCCGGAGCGAAGTGCAGTCAGTTAGTCAGTTAGTTAGTGAGTCAGTGAGAGTTCGTGGCAATCAGCGTAAGAAGACTGTGTATGTGCAACGGAAGAATTTACGTAATTGGGACCGTACAGTGAAATTGTAACGGACGAACTGGTGAATCGTAATTGTGTGCATGACGTAATTCCGTGTAATTGGCAAGTGTTTAACTGTAAGTCGGTGGAAATAAAGAACATTTTTGAGTGGTGTAATTGGACTTTTCATTTCACGAACCCACAAAGTCACAATATGAAGGGACAGAGTCTTTCAATGATCTCTGTGGTTCTGACTTCCACAGGACGTCCAGAGCGAGGCTCATCACTAGTACCCGTACGTCCTATTTTAAACTCTACAACCAACCTTTTAATTATTGTATATGAAGGGACAAAGTCTTTCAATGATCTCTGGAGTTGTGACTTCCACAGGACGTCCAGAGCGAGGCTCATCACTAGTACTCGTACGTCCTATTTTAAACTCTACAACCAACCTTTTAATTATTGTATATGAAGGGACAGAGTCTTTCAATGATCTCTGGAGTTGTGGCTTCCACAGGACGTCCAGAGCGAGGCTCATCACTAGTACCCGTACGTCCTATTTTAAACTCTACAACCAACCTTTTAATTGTTGTATATGAAGGGACAGAGTCTTTCAATGATCTCTGCAGTTGTGACTTCCACAGGACGTCCAGAGCGAGGCTCATCACTAGTACCCGTACGTCCCATTTTAAACTCTACAACCAACCTTTTAATTATTGTATATGAAGGGACAGAGTCTTTCAATGATTTCTGGAGTTGTGACTTCCAAAGGACGTACAGAGCAAGACTCATCACTAGTGCTCGTACGTCCCATTTTAAACTCTACAACCAACCTTTTAATTATTGTATATGAAGGGACAGAGTCTTTCAATGATCTCTAGAGTTGTGATTTCCAAAGGACGTACAGAGCAAGACTCATCACTAGTGCTCGTACGTCCCATTTTAAACTCTACAACCAACCTTTTAATTATTGTATATGAAGGGATAGAGTCTTTCAATGATCTCTGTAGTTGTGACTTCCAAAGGACGTACAGAGCAAGACTCATCACTAGTGCTCGTACGTCCCATTTTAAACTCTACAACCAACCTTTTAATTATTGTATATGAAGGGGCAGGGTATTTCAATATACTGTCCATTTCCTCCTTGATTTCTTTAGCTCAGATGTGACATCAGGTATCGCTGAGGGTGACGCCCCGTCCTTTTTCCCTTCAACTTTTCGTTTATCATCAGGGAGGATTGAGGGTCATTGGCTATTACGGTACATCTACACCCCTTTGTGTTTTAAAACAAATGCAAGTAAGTGGCGGACAGTCAACATGTCCCGTTAAGGAGCCCGACATCGACAAATTAATAGTCAGGAAGAACAAGAATTCCGCTTTAATTAAAAACTAATAATTATTAATATGTAGCTATAAAAGTATAATTCATAATGGTATTCAATATGGTATAATGGTATTCAGTATTATGCACATAAAAATAAGGACAAATAGTTTAAAAACCCACCACTGAACTTTCGGCACGATCTTCTTCACCCCAGTATCTATTACGTCACCTACGGAGGTAAACTAGGAGCGGGAAAGGGTAACCTGTAAAGAATACAGGAATGTAAGATGAGGAGCAAGAAAGGGGTTAATTAAGTAACAAGGAGGCATGGAGGTTAAGAGCTACCTGACAGAGCAGAAGAACAGGGTGTCATGTAAGCCAAGGTAGCAACAAGGTAAAGACAAATAAATGTAAAGAATATAAGAAAGGAAGATGAGTGGGAAGAAAGGGGCTAATTAAGTAACAAGGAGACATGGAGGTAAAGAGCTACTTGAAAGAGCAGAAGACCAGGGTGCAATGTAAGCCAAGGTAGCAACAAGGTAAAGACAAATAAATGTAAAGAATATAAGAAAGGAAGATGAGGGGGAAGAAATGGACTAATTAAGTAACAAGGAGGCATGGAGGTTAAGAGCTACCTGACAGAGCAGAAGACCAGGGTGTCATGTAAGCCAAGGTAGCAACAAGGTAAAGACAAATAAATGTAAAGAGTATAAGAAAGGAAGATGAGGGGGAAGAAATGGACTAATTAAGTAACAAGGAGGCATGGAGGTTAAGAGCTACCTGACAGTGCAGAAGACCAGGGTGTTATGTAAGCCAAGGTACCAACAAGGTAAAGACAAATAAATGTAAAGAATATAAGAAAGGAAGATGAGGGGGAAGAAATGGACTAATTAAGTAACAAGGAGGCATGGAGGTTAAGAGCTACCTGACAGAACAGAAGACCAGGGTGTTATGTAAGCCAAGGTAGTAACAAGGTAAAGACAAATAAATGTAGCCAAAAGTTGTAAATTTTAACATTTTGGAATATGTACAAGAAATAATTCAATTCAATATGGAGTAAGCCTTATGCTCATTAATATTTAGCAATAGTGTGTAAGCTTGTTGCCATAAAAGCTGAGAGTTGAACTTGATTTGGTGTGAAGAATGGACTTTCATAAAGAGAGTATTATCTTATTTTTTACGATATCATTTGTGTAAAACAATGAAGATGATGTACGACCTGAACTCTATTATCTATAGCAGCCTGACACCAACAATGTTGGTTCGTAACGCTACACTGCCGCGAAATAAATGAGGGAAACAGATGATGAATCATTCCCAGTATAAAAACATCGCTGCTTTTTTTAATTTTTCACGAGAGCAACATGAGGTGGACATCCATTTAAAAGCGATATGGAGCGTAATAATGTAGCGTTTCGACACTGACGGCTCTCAAATTTATCATGGCGACGCCATATTCCATTCACAAAGTAAAATAAATAGTTATGAATTTCAAAATTCGGGCTTCTCCCAAACTATAAACAGGAGTGTCCATTAGATGCATATTTCACTGCCCGCAAATGTTTATTGCAAACCGCAGCGGCTATTTCAAACCTGTCGCTCCCAAATGTTTATTACGTGTCGAGAATTGAATTTTATACAAAACTTATATTTATCATCACAAGATTAAAGCGCAAAAAATTATATTAGTTTTACATGAATATCGCAAATCAACCCTGTCCATAAAGAATGTGTAATGAAACATCAGCGTGCCATATGACCTACATATTCAGTTATTTGTCTAGGAACCTTGCGATTAAATTAAAGCTTGCATTATTAGAAAGACTGAAATACCAGAAATTTAATTTTTGTGGCACAAACATGTTTCCAGCACTGGTCTTCTAAAGTTGAAGCCTTTGTTTATATGAGGGCTGTTCAATAGAGGAGGGTCTTAAATTTATACGGACTAAATTTCAGTCTTATTATATTCTGTTAGCTTAATGTGAAACAGGTACGCCGTAGTAGTTTCAGTGTTGGTACACCTGATTCCCGCCTGTGCGAACCAGTCAAATTCAGACATGTTCAGTATCGCCTACCGCTGCAATGGAGCTAACATGCAGTTAAAGTTGATATTGGACGAAGATCCGGAGTTCCTGTCAAGCGTAATCACTGCTGATGAAACTTGGCTACATCATTTTGATCCAGAGAGCAAGCAGCGTGGAAATCTCCTTCATTACCAACCCTCAAAATAGTAAAAGTGGTTACTTCTGCAGGGAAAATTGGGGTCTTTTGTAATTTACGTTCCACAACATTTAGTCATATCGGACGATGAATGAAATGGGTGAAAGGATGCTCAATACGTCCGGGGTCCATGGAGAAAAAATTATGATCATCTCATTCTTTGATATTCATGGAATGGTTTATCAGCATGTTGTACCTGCACACACATCAGTAACTCGACAATACTACAGGGATGTCCTGAAAACATTGCAAGTCCATATCAGGCGCAAAAGACCACATTTCCGCGAAGCAGGCTGGATGCTGCACCACGATAATGCACGGCCGCATATTGCCAATGTTGTTGCTGAATATCTTGCAAAATCAACGTGAAGTACATCCCTCACCCTCCCTACAGTGCGGATTTAGCCCCATGTGACTTTTTTCTATTACCTAACTTGAAGAAACGCCTTTGTGGGAGACATTATTCATCATCAGAAGCAGTGGTGAAGGCTGCGGAGGATATTTTGAAGGATCTCTCAAAAAATAGTTTCCAGCATGTCTTTGAAGACTGGCAGAAACGCTGGGACAAGTGCATCGCATTCAGGGGAGACTATTTTTAGAAAGATCGTCAAAATTATGAGGATGAGTAAAGGTACGTTGTCAAAAAAATTGTGACCATTCCTTATTGAATAGGCCCCGTATATTTTGGGCTGGAATTATAAAGACGAAAAGATCTTAAAAACTCCCCGCTGCTGCAACTCTAAAATTTTGTAGTTTAAGAAAAGTTGTAAGATATCAACATGCCCTTAAATCACTGTTTTTCAAACTCTTCTACCTCAAGGACCCCTTTATCATCTAATAACTTGTTCGCGGACCCCCATAATTTAGCAACTCAATATTTACGAACGAGTCGACTTTTGGTTGAATTTTCATAATTGGAATTTAAATTGCTACTGTATGTATAATTTAATATATTTTTTGTATATTAATAATAAATTATAAAATTAAGGTTAAACTAAATATAATAAACTGGTGAATAATCTATCGATATTGATATCTTTTCGATACTGTGGTGGTGATTCTACATTTTCTATTTTATTTTAAAATCAATTTTTTTTTTGCCGTAAGTGGAACACTGCAAAGTCCGAGAAATTGCAAGGAATATGGTATCTGTACAGGAACATTATAAAAGAAAATAATCCTGTGTCAACTGTCAGCTAACAGTTGTCAAGAAGGAATCACTTCATATCTCAACGACGATTTGTCACTTCCTCTTTCTAGTGCACTGGATTAATGGAAAACAAATTCAAAATTTACAAAACTAAAAAGAAGTAGCAACATTTTTCTCTGAAATGCAGCGAAGTAGTGCTGTGGTTTCGTTCGCGACCCGAGTTCGATTCCCCTCTCTGTGGTGACGATTTTAAGTTGACCCTATCCACGCCTTCACCTCTGTAGCACATCTGAAGTGTCCTCTACACCCAACGCGGTTTAGAGTCCACGACATAAGCTCTAGGTCCTCTCGCCTCAGCGTCATATTCACTATCACCCTATCATTGGAGGTAATGGAGAGCACCCTCTGGGGGCCTCCACCTGAGAAATGGGTCCAGACATCACGTGGGGGAAGGTACCCCGACGGCCAAGGTTGCCATATGGGGAGTGTTGGAAAAGACACGCACACACAGACACACACACACACACACACACACACACACACACACACACACACACACACACACACACATTCTCTGATAGACTATTTAGCGCGGGTGGTCTCATATGTGACAGAAAAGTTAGACTTAACATCGAAAGAGTGAAGGTACTAATACTTTTTAACAAAATCTATTTAAATGTGGTTGTTTGGTATATAATGTTAAGCAGTTGGCAAAGAAACCATTCGCTCTCTTGTACTCCAGTATTTTGAGGTTATGTTGTTACGTTGATTAAAGGTTGGGCAGTGGAGTAGAGTGTTTCCATTCATATCTTCTTCAAGTGTACATAGATCTCACTATACCAATCCTGAGTAAATGTTTATTGAGAGAGTCATGGTCTGTTACGAGTCTAAAAGTTGCTACAGGAGATTGATTTTCTTAGTAGTGTAATGATTCTAGCCGCGTTATTACACATATTTTACCATAGTTTTTCTTTTGTTTGTAACATATTATCTTCTTTAATTTTTTCATTGTATGTTGATATAATTATTGTTTTGATTAGTGGCTCTTAATGGCTCAAATGATTTTAACGTAATTTTGCTGGATTTCTGGATAGAATGTCAGCAGTTTCATTATCATGTATTATGCAATGTGTTGATATCCAATGAGGTAATAATATTTTATTTAAATTAACTGCTTTATGATTTTATGACATTCAGCAATATTTAGGTTTCTAGGTGTCATATCAAATGGATATTATAGCTGGTTTAGTCATATTATTACACAATGTTTCAAATGTATTTATTTATTTGTAAGCTCTGAAGGACTGCCCAAATTTCTCCACTACTACCATTATCTGGTAAGCTGGGACAGAATAAAGCTTACAAACGAGTATCATCCTTCAGAACTGTTTGATAATGAACACTATCTGTAGAACTTACAAAATGTGAAGCCTCTTCATTTGTTTCGAAACAAATGACACTAGATATAATAAAGTTAAGACTATTTAAATGTTAAGATGATACAAGAAGAAACAAAAGTGTGACATGGTTAAATTGTGTAAACAAAATGCATAGGGCAGGCAGTGTGACAAGGGCATTTCCGGTGCTAAATGAGCCGGAAGAGGGTTCTTGCTCATTTGCATGTGGTAGTCGGTGACAAGGGCACCTTGGGAATTACGCCCCAGTGCGCCGCACATGCGGCATTTCACTTTCACAGTCAAAAGGAAATAAAACCTCTAACGCTTAATGATCCTTCAAAGTATTAGCAATTACATCTCTCTATCTCTGTACATCAGCCTAACGAAATTACAACATTTAACGCGATGTGTCCAATCACAGGAGTTTCTCTACTCACTTTTGAACAAACTGTTCTCTAAAATGCTTCATCTTCAGCGAGATAAAGTCTTACCAGAATGGTTATCTCGTATTCTCCTTAATGGTATAATGGAATGTGAGAATATAATAAACCAAAATGTTAAATTGTTAAATACTTTAACAAGACAGAAACTAAGAAGAACAGAAAGATAAAAAAATAAAAGAAAAAGGAAGAGAGAAACAGAGAAAGAAAGACGGAAAGGACGGAAAGAAAACAGTAAAGAAGGAAGGAAAGAAGGAAAAAATGAAAAAGCAAAGAAGCAAAGAAGGAAAAAGCAAAGAAGGAAAAAAGCAAAGAAGCAAAGCAAAGACAGAAAGAATGTAGGAAAGAAAGAAAGAGAGAAAAAGAAAGAAAGAGAAAGAAAGAAAGAAAGAAAGAAAGAAAGAAAGAAAGAAAGAAGGAAAGAAAGAAACAAAGAAAGAAATAAGGAAGGAAATAAGTAAATAAGGAAGGAAAGAAGGACGGAAAGAAGGAAAGAGAGAAAGAAAGAAGTAAAGAGAGAGAAAAAGAAAGAAAGAAAAAGAAAAAGAAAGAGAAAACGAAAGAAGAAAAGAAAGAGAAAAAGAAAGAAGTAAAGAAAGAGAAAAAGAAATAAGGAAAGAAAGAGAAAAAGAAAGAAAGAAAGAAAGAAGGAAGGAAAGAAAGAAATAAAGAAGGAAAAAAGGAAAGGAGGAAAGAAGGTAATAAGGAAAGAGAGAAAGAAAGAAAGAAAGAAAGAGAGAAAGAGAGAAAGAAAGAGGGAATGAAAGAAAGAAAGAAAGAAAGAAAGAAAGAAAGAAAGAAAGAAAGAAAGAAAGAAAGAAAGAAAGAAAGAAAGAAAGAAAGAAAGAAAGAAAGAAAGAAAGAAAGAAAGAAAGAAAGAAAGAAAGAAAGAAAGAAAGAAAGAAAGAGAGAGAGAGAGAGAGAGAGAGAGAGAGAAAGAAAGAAAGAAAGAAAGAAAGAAAGAAAGAAAGAAAGAAAGAAAGAAAGAAAGAAAGAAAGAAAGAAAGAAAGAAAGAAAGAAAGAAAGAAAGAAAGAAAGAAAGAAAGAAAGAAAGAAAGAAAGAAAGAAAGAAAGAAAGAAAGAAAGAAAGAAAGAAAGAAAGAAAGAAAGAAAGAAAGAAAGAAAGAAAGAAAGAAAGAAAGAAAGAAAGAAAGAAAGAAAGAAAGAAAGAAAGAAAGAAAGAAAGAAAGAAAGAAAGAAAGAAAGAAAGAAAGAAAGAAAGAAAGAAAGAAAGAAAGAAAGAAAGAAAGAAAGAAAGAAAGAAAGAAAGAAAGAAAGAAAGAGAAAAAGAAAGAGAGAAAAAAGAAAGAAAGAGAGAAAGAAAGAAAGAAAGAAAGAGAAAGAGAAGAAAGAAAGAAAGAAAGAAAGAGAAGAAGAAAGAAAGAAAGAAAGAAAGAAAGAAACAAACAAACAAACAAACAAAGAAGAAAGAGAGAGAAGGAAATTAATGAAAGAAAGAAAGAAACAAACAAACAAGCAAACAAACAAACAAACAAAGAAGAAAGAGAGAGAGAAAGAAATTAAAGAAAGAAAGAATGAAAGAAAGAAAGAAAGAAAGAAAGAAAGAAAGAAAGAAAGAAAGAAAGAAAGAAAGAAAGAAAGAAAGAAAGAAAGAAAGAAAAGAAAGAAAGAAAGAAAGAAAGAAAGAAAGAAAGAAAGAAAGAAAGAAAGAAAGAAAGAAAGAAAGAAAGAAAGAAAGAAAGAAAGAAAGAAAGAAAGAAAGAAAGAAAGAAGAAGAAAGAAAGAAAGAAAGGAAGAAGGAAGGAAGGTAGTAAGGAAAGAAAGAAGGAATGAAGGAAAAAGGAAAGAAAGAACGAAAGAAAGAAGGAAGGAAGGAAGGAAGGAAAGAAGGAAAGAAGGAAAGGAAGAAAGAAAGAGAGAAAGAGAGAAAGAAAGAAACAAACAAAGAAAGAAAAGAAAGGAAAAGAAAAGAATAACGCTATTTGTTTTGAACTATAGTAATTGGAAAATTGAAATTAGTAACAACGAACAGCTCGGAAATAGTTACGTGTATCCTATTATTGGTTCAAAATTTATGGTCTAATGAAGTGGCAGTATATTTATAACCAAATAAGATCAAACTATATAATTATATCGCATGTTAATTTTTGTAGGTAAAACGCGGGTTTAAACTAGATACAGTAAGTTTAAAAGAGCATGAAGTAGATGGAGGAGTAAATGTTTGTAAAAGAGTAGACAGGATTATATCAGTGTCAAACAACAAACTCTTCTTTATTTTGAGTTTCATTCACAAAAAGCTGTAAATTTCATTACGACTACAACTTACAAAACATATACTTCCTGGAGTCTCGAGAGTGTTGTTTGTGATGCAATATTTTTGTAACCGCTTAGGTGAAGTATGAAGAAGCCAGAGGACGTCGTGAAGGACAGTAATTGGTGTATTACCAAGAAGCCTTAATGACTCACTCCTTTGAGCCTTTCACTAGGATGAGAGAAGAAGGACTGGGATTATTTCGCACTCACTCCATTTCCTCTGTGGCTATTCACAGGACACTTCATCGCAGCAATTACAGAAACGGGTTTATCCCAGGATTAGCTTCATTACAGGCCCTTCATGTCTCTTGCAAAAGAAACACAAGATAAATGTCCTCTTCAGCTCTCCGTCAATTCAAACTAACGGTGATTTACGTTATTATTTTCTTCTCCTTTACCACAAGGATTTTATATACTGAAAGGGCTCCTTCTCTTGATTATGACGCAACAGTGGCTAACTTTCTCTTATTACTAGGGTTAAGACATGCACAGACATGGACATCGATGTACATTTCTGTAGGATCACTGAAGTAAATGTAACGCATTCGTGGGCTGTTCTCGTCATTACGTAAGAGAAGTTAAAGAAGATACCTTTCCTCTTGAAGTAGACAGAAAGATAAATACTCATTGCTGGCTTGGCAGAGGTGTCAGGAAGTTATTTGTCAGCTACTTATTTACAAACTACAATTATATTACCTTTTAATTACACGTGAATCATTCTAAATACATTGTAGTTAGGTTAATATCTGCTTAAATGAATAATAATGATAATAACAATAATGTGACATAGGAAAATGCGCAAATCTGCTGTGAGAAATCAACACGCGTTCAAGGACAGGTTCACGGGTCAATAACTGTGGCTCTGGGAGAAGGATCGCTGAGCTTAAGTGAACATTGTAGAGACGTTTTCGATATAGTCAACCTGAAATATTTAATGTCATTGCCTGGATTTGAACCACGGATCTCCTGGTTTCCGTCCAGTAGCTCTTACCCATTGAGCTACCATGCCCAACTTGCCATTGTCATCATCATCTTCAAGGATTGAGCCCTGAGACCCGTTCCGTTCTCTTCAAGAGCCTACTGATCCTTCCAGCTTAGAGCTGGGCGTCCCAAATTTCTCTTTCCCTTCGGCATATAATCTAAAACTCTTCTTGGAAGTCGTTCCACGTCCATTCTTAAAATATGACTTTTCCATTCACTTCTGTTCTTTATTATTTTACTGTTTAAATTAAAAACTCCATAGCTCTTATCTTATATTTTCGTTTCATACGTGGTCTATTCTTTTATAACCTGCCACGCTTCTCAAAAGTCTCATCTCTGCCGATTCTAGCTGTTTGCGTTAGTTCTTTGTCAGTGTCCATATTTCGGATCCTTATCTTAACGTTGGGGCTGCCATTATCTTATAAAATTTCATCTGTGTTTTGTTTCGTGTTTTCCTGTTCAGCGTTCTTATTATAGTCTCACACATTTGATTGAATGTTTAATTTCACCTCCATATCCTTGTTGTTATTTGCTACTGCTACTGTGTAGCCTAGATACTTAAAACTATTAACCTCTTCTATTATTTTATTGTTTAGAACTATTTTTGCTCTTATGTTGTTTTTACCTCTAAAAGTCATTACTTCAGTTTTGTGTTCTGAGATTGAAAAGTTATATGTTTCCGTTATGTCATCTTCTGAGTGGGATATTATCACTTGGTCATCAGCAAATAATACTGTATTTAACATTATGTTTTTATTTCACTACATTTTGTTTTATACCTTGCTGCCATTCATGTACCATATTATCAATATAGATATTAAAGAGTATAGGCGATAGAGGGCACCCTTGTCGTACTCCTTTATTTATGTCCACTGCTTTTGTTTTTCTTACATTCTTTATTATTGCTATTGTAGTGTTTTTATATATACCCTGTACAGTCCCTATTAAATGTGCTGGCATTCCATACATTAATGCTACTCCGCTATATATTAAAGCATAATTTTCTAAATCCATTGAGCATCGCAACTTCTTTTTTGTTTCTTACAATACAGCCAACTTGCTTCTGAGGGCCAACTTGCCATCCTGACATTAAATTCTCCAACTGACTCATATTTTCCAAGTAAACCACTAGGGGCTCTCGTGCTCGAGTGCATGCGTGTTCGTCAATTACACCTAAATAAGGCGAGGAACGAAATCTCTAGGACTTGGAGGGCATCATTGACATCGTCGTGGAAAAATGCGTGATACATCTAGGGGATGATGGATCGAGCAACACAGAGACGTCGGACATGGAGAGTATCGAATCGATTTCCAGCTCAGATTGGAGAAATGCAATTGACGAAAGTAGCGGTTAATTTTCATGGATACCAATGGTGTGCCACGTGTTACTTAGATCAAAAATTGTTTCTTAGCATTGTCACCCAATTACCGGAACGCCAGACTAACGACAGCTGAGAAGGGACCAGAGGCATACGGACCACACCCACTCATCAATCTCAGTCACTAACTCAGGGGTTGATTAGGGAAGTGTCACTTGTCGTTGGCCGCCTCCTCCCCCTTCCACTGCCATCTGGAACCTTCGCGGTGATTCACTGAAACCATAGACATCTAGAAAACAGTGATATTCCTATAAAAAGGGCTGTAATGAGTGAGTCAGTCAGTTCTTGGCGAGCAGTGTAAGAGTGCAGTGCTAGCGTACGGACGGGAAGACTGTGTACGTGCATCGGAGGACTGTACGTAATTGCGAGAGCAAAGTGGAATTGTAACGGATGAACTGGTGAATCGTAATTGTGTGCATTACGTAATTCTGTGTAATTGGCAAATGTTTAACTGTAAGTCGGTGGAAATAAAGAACATTTTTGAGTGGTGCAATTGGACGTTTCATTTCACGAACCCACAAAGTCACAGTATGGAAAATTTATATTAATATTATACTTAACGAAGCGATTAAGCGGTTGACTTGAATAGGTACGTGTTTTTGTGTTGAAAATGCATATTTATATTATTAATAAAGACACTTGTAAAACTCTGTTTCCGCAGAATGACGTGACACGCACGCAATCCAAACGTCCAGCCCGCACAATTGCAACTTATCGACTGCTTCTCTCCACTTCCGGCTCACAGCGAACTACTATTTATACAGGAGCAGCTGTTTTCGAGGTTTCTCTAAACCTGACGACGCCACATGAAGCCATACCAAAGCTACCGATCAATGGAGAAGAGACGAGAACACCAGGGAAATGTTTGTGTCTCTTTCTCCCTCTATTGCTCTCTCTCTCTCTCTCTCTCTCTAGGCTTGGCTTGGGCGCTATCTTTCACTCCTCGCAACCCTTTCTCGACGTTCGCTTACGAGCGGCCTCGTGACACTGCTCCCTCCTGAAGGCTGGTCGTCCTGACCAGCACCATCGTAGCGGGACAGACGATCCAGGTGTATCACCGATATATTTCCTCGGGGTATGTTCTGGATACGGTAGACCACGTTGCTAATTCTCTTTACCGCCCGGTACGGTCCTTGCCACGATTGTTGAAATTTCAGGCAGCATCCCTTGGTCCGGGTAGGGTGTAAAATCAGACCAGGTCACCCTGCTGGAACCCTTGGCTGTTTGCTTGCGTATAAGTCGTACTGAGCCCAATGGGAGCCGGTGAAAACCAAAGAGGCTGTGCTGTTCTGGGTATGGGAATCACCCGATGGGAAGACGCAGAGAGAGCAGTTGCTACTTCCGCGGAGTAAGGTCCCGGAAGTTTTGAAGGAAGTGCACGACTATTCTTCACGAGGACACCTGGAAGCAAACCGAACGGTCGACAAACTCCGACAGTGCTACTACTGGCTCAGGCTCCGAACAGACGCTGAAAGATGGTGCCGTCAATGTCACGTGTGCGCGGTAAGTCGCGGCCAGCAGCCTAGGAGCCAGGCTCGCATGCAGCTGTATACTTTACGAAGCGTTAACAGTACTGCCATTCCGAACGCGCTTGGACGAGGAGTGATACAAATCGAAAGTTGTGTTTACGGTATTTTATTCTCTTGTTGGACATAGTCTATCTTGTAGAGAATTTTCAAAGTATTTAAAGTGAGGTATATTTCAAATAAATATGAGTAGCTGGCATGCTTTAATTTATAAGAGTACCCACTCAGACTAGTAGATGTTCACCTTTCCTCCAAAAACGTTTTTCGATTCAGTTTAGAATCATCTTCAGTGAGGTCTGCTACACCTACTGCAAACCCTTTTATATACTATAGATATTTCATATCGTATATTTTGTTTCGTTGTATTCCTCTGTCCGATTAAAGGTCCACCGTGACTTTATGGAGGCACTGTATATAGCCATCTTTAAGAGATGCAATTTATATCAAATAACGTTATGGCATTTACATTTATGAGACGTGTGGCAGTTCTTTCTCGATTAGTGCATGGCATTTCTAAGTAAGTGTACACTAACTAAATGTTTTTGTTGTTTTACATGAAATATTAAAGTAATATGTGGCAGGTATATAGGAGTAATAAATTCATAAATGTAACAAATTTGTGATATTCCCTGCCGTCTTTTTATTCCTCTTCCTTTATATATGTTCATTTCGTATTGAATTAAGCAGACAAGAAAAGCTGAAATGATGGAAGTTATTCTAAGAGCTGAAGATGCACTTTTAGTTTCATATTCCGCCAAGATTTAAGATATCAGGGATGTGCGATTTTCGATTGTCTCCACCCCCAATAAATTATCTCCAATAGCATCTTCCCCAACCTCAGGGGGAAAACTGCCAGACAAATCCTTCCAAACTTAAAAGCCAATTGAGGAATATCGAGGCAATTACATTGCAGGTTAACAAGTCGATCTAAAAACAGTTAAGACAAAGTGCTAGTGACTTATGTTTAAAATAAACTTGCAGAATAACGTATATTCCAGTTAACTTATTCTACCCGAGAAGTACGGCTCAGTTGGAAGTATCTGATGTCCGCATTCCTGAGGTTATGGGTTTAACTCCATGAGTTTCATTTTTTTTAAAACAACTGAAAGCGTTAAATGGACCATGGAGTTACCAGACATTCATCTTCCAGGATATGGGAAAAACTCCAACTTTAAGTCATATCAGACGATGAACGAATCGATGTTCAAATGAGTACAGGGTAGATAGAGCTTAGAGTTACCAGACATTCATCTTTTAGGATAAGGGAAAATCTCCAATGCAAGGTCATATCGGACACTGTATGAAATGATGGTCAAATAAGTGCAGGGTACATAGAGCTTAGAGTTACCACACATTCATCTTTCAAGATAAGGGAAAATCTCCAATGTAAGGTCATATCGGACGATGAAGGAAATGATGTTCAAATGAGTACAGGGCACATCGAGCTTAGAGTTAACACAGTCATCTTTCGGTATAAGAGAAAGCCTCCAACGTTAAGTCATATCGGACAATGAATGAAATGCTGTTCAAATGAGTACAGGGTACGCAGAGCTTAGAGTTGCCAGACATTAATCTTTCAGGATATGGGAAAACCTCCAACTTTAAGTCATATCGGACGATGAACGAATCGATGTTCAAATGAGTACAGGGTAGATAGAGCTTAGAGTTACCACACATTCATCTTTTAGGATAAGGGAAAATCTCCAATGCAAGGTGATATCGGACACTGTATTAAATGATGGTCAAATAAGTACAGGGTACATAGAGCTTAGAGTTACCACACATTCATCTTTCAAGATAAGGGAAAATCTCCAATGTAAGGTCATATCGGACAATGAAGGAAATGATTTTCAAATGAGTACAGGGTACACAGAGCTTAGAGTTAACACAGTCATCTTTCGGTATAAGAGAAAGCCTCCAACGTTAAGTCATATCGGACAATGAATGAAATGCTGTTCAAATGAGTACAGGGTACGCAGAGCTTAGAGTTGCCAGACATTAATCTTTCAGGATATGGGAAAACCTCCAACTTTAAGTCATATCGGACGATGAACGAATCGATGTTCAAATGAGTACAGGGTAGATAGAGCTTAGAGTTACCACACATTCATCTTTTAGGATAAGGGAAAATCTCCAATGCAAGGTGATATCGGACACTGTATTAAATGATGGTCAAATAAGTACAGGGTACATAGAGCTTAGAGTTAACACACATTCATCTTTCAAGATAAGGGAAAATCTCCAATGTAAGGTCATATCGGACGATGAAGGAAATGATTTCCAAATGAGTACAGGGTACACAGAGCTTAGAGTTAACACAGTCATCTTTCGGTATAAGAGAAAGCCTCCAACGTTAAGTCATATCGGACAATGAATGAAATGCTGTTCAAATGAGTACAGGGTACGCAGAGCTTAGAGTTGCCAGACATTATTCTTTCAGGATATGGGAAAACCTCCAACTTTAAGTCATATCGGACGATGAACGAATCGATGTTCAAATGAGTACAGGGTAGATAGAGCTTAGAGTTACCACACATTCATCTTTTAGGATAAGGGAAAATCTCCAATGCAAGGTCATATCGGACACTGTATGAAATGATGTTCAAATGAGTACAGGATGCAATGAGCTTAGAGTTACCAGACGTTTACCTTTCAGGATAAGAGAAAACCTCCAACGTTAAGTCGTATCTGACGCTGAATGAAATGATGTTCAAATGAGTACAGGGAACATTGGCTTTAAACTTACCAGACATTCATTTTTCAGGATAAGGGAAAACCTCCAACGTTAAGTCATATCGCACGATGAATGAAATGATGTTCAAATGAGTATAGGATGCAAAGAGCTTAGAGTTACCAGACGTTTACCTTTCAGGATAAGTGAAAACCTCCAACGTTAAGTCATATCGGACGATGAATGAAATGATGTTCAAATCAGTACAGGGTACATAGAGCTTAGGGTTACCAGACATTCATCTTTCAGGATAAGAGAAAGTTTACTATAAGCTGCTGTCGAGTCACATGTGTGACCACCCTCATGAATTCAACAATTCATATAACAAGTAGTAATTAGATCATCTTCTCAAATGTTAAATACTTGTTTAGAAAATGAAGCATTGCTCCGCGTTTTTGTTTTCGTGCTTCAAATAGTGTTTATGGCTTACAAACAAAAGAGCATCATATTAGCAGTACTTAAGATGCACCTCGGATACTGTTTCCTCTTAGCTACACAATGTTCACTACTAATATTGTATTTCTAGGTAATCCCAATTCTACTGTCTACCTAAAATGTTAATTTTATTTTTTTGGCTTTTTCTTTTTAATTCTATTTCGTTTTAAGCTTGCTAATCCTTTAAATATCCTTTTCGGAATTTATATGCTCTTTTTCTACATTATACAATCAGATCACATAAGAGCCCCACTTCTTGCGAAACGCTTTCACTTAATCCAGTCTATAACATAGGCAGCTCCTACTCCCACCTAAAGAATGTTAGGGTATAGTTACAGGTATTTTTATACAGGTACCTTAATAGGTATCCACTTTAGTGTGATGCTTTCCTCTTTGTCTAACAGAATTGTTATTGAGATGTTATTCAATTGTATTGTGATAAGTTAGAGTTTGGGAGACCTGCTGTCGATTTACTACGTACATTTAACTGCGACTTTATATAAAGATACAATAACCCACCACGAACTAAGAGACAAAACCATGAATTGTGTTACAAAGGAGCGTTTATCGGATGTCTAACAGCCTAGGTGTACCGCGTGTCAAATGTTTGTTGAGTACATTTTGTTACTGTGATGTTATATCAAGTGTATTGTGATAAGTTAGAGTTAGAGAGACCTACTGCCGATTTGGTACGTACATTTAACTGTAAACTTTATATAAAGATACAATAACCCACCACGAACTAAGAGACAAAACCATGAATTGTGTTACAAAGAAGCGTTTATCGGATGTCTAAAAGCCTAGGTGTACCGCGTGTCAAATGTTTGTTGAGTACATTTTGTTACTGTGATGTTATATCAAGTGTATTGTGATAAGTTAGAGTTAGGGAGACCTACTGCCGATTTGGTACGTACATTTAACTGTAAACTTTATATAAAGATACAATAACCCACCACGAACTAAGAGACAAAACCATGAATTGTGTTACAAAGAAGCGTTTTTCGGATGTCTAACAGCCTAGGTGTACCACGTGTCAAATGTTTGTTGAGTACATTTTGTTACTGTGATGTTATATCAAGTGTATTGCGATAAGTTAGAGTTAGGGAGATCTACTGCCGATTTGGTACGTACATTTAACTGTAAACTTTATATAAAGATACAATAACCCACCACGAACTAAGAGACAAAACCATGAATTGTGTTACAAAGAAGCGTTTATCGGATGTCTAACAGCCTAGGTGTACCACGTGTCAAATGTTTGTTGAGTACATTTTGTTACTGTGATGTTATATCAAGTGTATTACGATAAGTTAGAGTTAGGGAGACCTACTGCCGATTTGGTACGTACATTTAACTGTAAACTTTATATAAAGATACAATAACCCACCACGAACTAAGAGACAAAACCATGAATTGTGTTAAAAAGAAGCGTTTATCGGATGTCTAACAGTCTAGGTGTACCACGTGTCAAGTGTTTGTTGAGTACATTTTGTTACTGTGATGTTATATCAAGTATATTGTGATAAGTTAGAGTTAGGGAGACCTACTGCCGATTTGGTACGTACATTTAACTGTAAACTTTATATAAAGATACAATAACCCACCACGAACTAAGAGACCAAACCATGAATTGTGTTACAAAGAAGCGTTTATCGGTGTACCACGTGTACCACGTGTCAAGTGTTTGTTGAGTACATTTTGTTACTGTGATGTTCTATCAAGTGTATTGTGATAAGTTAGAGTTAGGGAGACCTACTGCCGTTTTGGTACGTACATTTAACTGTAAACTTTATACGAGGGTAGTCTGAAAAGTTTCCAACTTCGACATGAAGATGGCAGCACTTGTAAATAAAAGCTAGTCAATTTCCGTGCTACTCACCAAAGTTTTAGCCACTTTGGGCGCTCAGTTCTTATGTAACAGTCCTTTGAGTGACTAGATGTGAGTGTTTTTATGAAAATGGTCAAAATCAAGTATCCAGCTGTCATTATATTTATTTTGGAAAGGCAATACGCCTACGAAAATCAAAGATGAGTTCAATTCTATGTATGGAGACTGTGCATCATCATTTATCACAGTGAAATTTTGGGCAGCTGAATTTAAACGTGGCTTTAATAGCTCGAGAGACGAACGTTCGGAACGTGCAACAACTACAACTACCGACTAAAACATCGCCAAAGTTCACCAAATGGAGCTAGATGGCCGCCGAATTAAAGTTAGAGAGATAGCAGAGGCTATGAACTGTCATAAGAACGTGTTTGTCACCTATAAACCAACAATTAGACAAGATGTCCGCGCGTTGGGCGCCGCTTTTAACCCACGTTAGACCGAAAACGTGTTCGAATGAACATTTCCAACGCTGCGTTGGTGTAGTTTAGCCGCAAAACTCCGAGTTTAGACGCCGATTAATTACTTCAGATGAATTTTGGATTCGCCATTATACGCCCGAAACAAAAATACGGTCCAAACAGTGGACTTTAAAGGAGGAACTGGCTCCAAAAAAAAAAAAGATAATTTTTTTCGGCTGGGACAGTGATATCGACTGTTTTAGGGATAGTTATTTAATCGATTATCTACAGAAAGCCAAAAAAATGAGAAAAAACATTACAGGAGCGTATTAGGCATCATTGCGTATCAAGCTGCAGGCAGAACTTTCGGGAAGACGGCCACATTTGCAGAAAAATAAAATTCTGTTTCACCAAGACAACGCACCGCCTCAAAGCTCAGCGGTTGCAATGGCGAAAATCTACGAATTACGGTCTGACCTGCTTGACTCACTAGATCCAACCCCAAGGGACTTCTTTTTGTTCCCTCATCTGAAAATTGTGCTCGGAGGACAGATTTTCGTCAAATGAGGAGGCAATCAACTTCGTGAACAATTATTTTGCAGAGAAAAACGCCGAGTACTCTTTGAAAGGGCTATAGAGATGGGAGCACCGCTGGGAGAAGTGTATAGAGTAAGAAGGAGGCTGTGTTGAAGAAAAAATCTGAAAAAAGATGTTTTTTATCCACCGTCGTATAAACATAGTTTGATTTTCTTCTGAAGGCCAAAGTGGTTGCTGGGCAAGGTACAGCTAAGAATTGGTTATTCATGTATAACGTAAATAATATCCATGCCTCACGATGTATGCTTCAGGGTACGCCACTGTTGCTCTATGAAGCCAATGTTCGTAATCGAGGGGAACAAAGGAGTAACAATCTTGAAGCTAGACGCATATGCAACAGTTGGCCATTGCAATCAGCGACCGACCAGTGTTTCGTGTGACTTCGGCGAACAACAGACAAATCTGGACCTCGCAGTGCAGTGGAGTCACTTCCGTAGTGAACACTCAAGAGCCGGTGTGTTTAAGTGTGTTAAGGTCATGACCTCACCATTGATACACTCTCCAAACGGACACACAAATCGCAAAGCTTTGAGTGACTAAGTGAAACGTAAAATAATACCTGTTCTCCAAGTGTTGAATGTGAATAGTTCTTAACATAATTGAGGTTATGTCAGTAAGTAATGCTCTAACATTTCAAATGCAGGTAAGGTTTTGTAAAAAAATGTCAATGTTTGCTTAAAATATTAATTTCTTGCTAATTTTTACTATTTAAAAGATGCTTTATCTTGTTTTTGTTCGTGTTGATACATAATTAGTAAAATTCCTTCAAATATTTTTACGTTAAGCAAAGCCAATATTTTCAAATGGCTCTCTTGCTCTCCAATATTTCTGATTAGTGGGTCCGGCAGGTAGGTCTTCAAATGTTAAAATATGTTCTTCAGTCATTTCCTCTTCTTTGTTGCACAGAGAACAATTTGGACTTGTATAAATTCCTATTCTGTGTAAGTGTTTGGCCAAATAATCATGTTCCTTAGGTAATCTAAAATTTTCTACTGCAGCTTTATGTGGGATTTCTGGAATAATTTATGGGTTTTTAATTAAAATGTTCCATTTTTATCTTTGGCTTTTTTAGATATTAATTGGTTTCGTTTGTTTTTATATTTGCTTTTGATTAATCTTTTTATGAATGTAAAGGGTAAGTTTTTACTTTTGTTCTGAATTATATTTGCACGATAATCTGCTGATTCATTTCCAGCAATTCCACAATGAGCAGGTATCCACTGTAATATAATTCTTTTCTGTAGTTTTTGAAGTTGTTGGATCATTTTGTGACATGCTTTAGTTTCGATTGACCTCATTTTATATGAACTTATTGCACATAATGCTTCTTTAGAGTCAGAAAGTATGACAGCATTTTTTAATTTATCTATTCTGTATAGAACGTGTTGGAGTGAAATGTGAATTGCCGTTACTTCTGCATCAAAATTTGTTGTGTGGTATCATGCTGGTTGATAGAATGAGAACAGTCATTGCACACTTAATTCCTGCTCCTGAGTTGTTGTCCAAGTTAGATCCATCTGTGTAGATATGTAGCCATTCTTCAGGTGGGTATCTCACGGTTTCTAATGCTAGTGCTTTTAGTACAGGTTTGGAAGTTTTAGATTATGTAACTATTTGTTCTAAATCGAATTCAATATTAATTGGTTCAAAAGTGAGCGGATTTTCTTTGATTAAAATGTTTTCTTTAGAATTAGGAAGATTCAGAACTGTTATTAATTCCGTAACTTTGTGTAGGAAATTTGTTTATGTTTTCGTCTTGATTGGTTGTAGTAATCTTCTCTCCCATTTTGTTGTTTTTACCTGACACCTTTTTTTCATGTTTTACTAGTGACAAAGTCAATCTCAATCATAATTATAGATATATTTGACTGAAATTTCATGAATATTTTCAAAAAATCACCTTTTCCTCTTTTTAGTCTATAAAATAGTGTAAGCCTAAAAGAATCCTTAGATAGCATCCGCAAGCCATTTTTAAATGATCTACTCTAGTTTGAAAGTTACGTGAATTCTAGTGTTAGATATGAATTCTAATTCTTTATCGTTGTTTCCTCGCTACCAAAAATTTCAGCGTTTTTCATCACTTAAGATACTCCTTGCGTCACAGTTTTAGTGTTACACACGTTCATAGAGACACAGTGAATAGAAATCACCCTGGGTTTTATTGTGAGATTATTTAAGTACACTTTATTTACTTCAAAATAAAAAAAAATCAAATGTTGGGTAAAAAATCTATATTCATAACTTTAAAATTTTCTGCAGCCTAAAGTTATTGAGATAGAGAAGCCTAGGACAAATTCAAAACAATATATGCATTGGGAACCTGCTGTTCAAATATTACACCAAAATTTAAGTTATTTTCTCGCAAGGGACTCTGAGGTGACGTAACAAAATATAAATAAATTTCACCATATTTACCAAACTATCAAAGTAAATTACGTAGAAGCTAGCCACAGAGAAGCAATAAATATTACATAAATAAAAATATTTACCACTTAGGCTTCACTTATATTAACAAATTGGTGTTGATACTTCATTTCAAATGGAATTTGTTCCTGGTAAACAAATTAATGATGCTTTAAAAATACCAAATTTAGAAGATAAAACTATAAAATTCACGTTAGAAACTGAATTCAATAAATTTCTTTCTTTACTATATTTGAACATAATAAGAAATAATAAAAAAATATATTTTGGTATTTATAGGAAATCTACTCATATTGATCATTACATAAAAATACATTTTTAACCCTTTTTCACATAAATTGGCTGTTTTTAATAGTTTGATTTATAGAATAATAAATATACCCCAGAATAAAGAGGAATTTAATAAAGGATATCAACATATTATTAATATTGCTTTAATTCATGGTTTTAATAAAGACTTTATACAAAAGAGGATTGAAAAATTTAAATATAAAAATACTGTTAAAGATATTTCTACCCTTAAAAAATAAAATATGATTATGATTTTAAAAAGTTTACTTACCATCCTTGGGTTAATAAGCATTTTCAAATTTTTGAAATAAATTGGTATAACTTTAGTTCCTCAAAATAAATATAATATTAAAAATATACTACATTTTTCTAAAAAAGATAAAATTCCTATTAATAAAAAATCTTGCATTTATGAATTTAATTGCTTAGATTGTGATCAGATTTATATTGGAAAGACAAAACGTAATTTAGAAATCAGAATGAAAGAACATTTTCGTAACATTAAGTATAAACAAACTGATAAATCGGCTGTAGCATTTTTGGTCATTTAACCATGAAATAAATCGTAAAGTTAAATTATTAAAACAATTAAATCGTCTGATAAATTTAATTATTTGGGAAAAGATATTTATTTACAAAAACAAACCTCACGTAATGAATTTTGAAATACAGGCAGTCTATTCTGTATTTAAATTTGTTTTATACTCAGATTTTGGTAATACTAACAAGAACATATTAACATCTCATCTAGCGTTGGTAACCATGGCGACTGTTTTGTTGGTTCCGGGTGAGGATGTGGAAGAATTTCCATGAAATCGCGATCCCGAACAATTTATAAGAAAAGTGCCATCATTTCTTATGAATTTTAAGTTACAAATTGTTATATTTGTATATATTTATTTAATGTCGCCTAAGAATGGTCTTATAGACACAACTATAAGATAGGAAAACACATTTTGTATCCAGTTGGTAAGTACAATTAACATTTTAGTAACTATTAGGTTAAGGAACAGTACAAACATAAGTTCACATCAACTATACATTCATTAAGAACTGAAGAATCGATATTGCACAGCGTTATGTTCATTATTATTGCACAGCGTCATGTATTACTTATTAACTAAAGTTACTCTCACTTCACAGAATACACCAAAACCTGGTAACACTGAATAGATTGTCATATTGAAGAAGTTTATTTACAGTCCTGTAGAAATAAATACAGTGATTCTAGACTATTCTGTTCATCTAACAGAGCATGAAGATCCATAGGTCCTATAGATTGAGTAGTGGTACACTCATTTATAATATGATTTACTAATAACGATAATTTACTATAGCGCCCTCTCTGTTTGAGTATAAACTTATAGAATATGATACATTTGTAGATGAATCATTAGCTGTACTATAACCATTGGTCATGTTTAGTTGGCAACGATCAGCTGCAGCCATTTTTATGTTAAGGTTAATATCATCAAATATTGTCTGATTAATACTAATTACGTTTATCCACTCGCCTGATTCTATTCTTATAGCTGTGCTGAAGTTACACAGTGTAAATTTCAGTAGTCAACACTCTTCAAAATCACTGTATCACAGTTATATGTGCAGAATCAACTAGAAGATTAAACTTAGATCACGGCCTCCTGGATCCTTTACGACAATGTTTATTTGCCTTCTTTTTAAAGGAACAGTGTAGATACTATGAGGAAGTACAAGTTTTACATCACTTGACAACATTTACAATGCACAAAAGACTATTCAATGGAAATGAATAAAATGTTTACTATATAATCACTATGAAAAGAGAAGTAGTTTGGTTTGTGTTTAAAGATTCTGACTGTTAAAACAGATTTTACGAATTTCAGATATAAATTAAGAAAATATTTTCCAAAAACATACAAAACTTAGCACCTTTTTTGGTAACCATATGCAACTTACAACAGAAAAATGCATGCATGTTTTAAACGTATTCAGCTGCTATGAAAAGCAGAATTCTTAAATATAATCAAATGCTGAAGTCTACATAAAATAATTAGTAAACTGGGAAATGTGTAACTTTTTAAGCAATTTTACAAGAGGTTTTCAGTTTGCACATGAGCTTAATAAGCATTGAGATTTACAGCTCCTGGTTTACAAACTGCAGATATATGTGTGCGCGTGTGCGTGTGGATGTGGTAAAGAAGTGTAGAAAATTATAGACCTCTATGATTAATAGTTCATGAGGAAAAGGAACTTATGCACTAACATTTTAAATATTGAGAAAAACTAGTTTGAACTTTTGTGGAGTTATGCAAGCAGACCTTAATGCATTTCATGATCATAGTCATCATCAACCTCATATAGGTCCTCCAGCTGCTTTTCTACTTGCCTCCGTTTTACTCTAGCCTCTTTTGTTGAGGTTTGTACTGCACTTTGGGCCTGGTAGAGGTGTTGTTGGTCGATATGCTGAAGAGCTTTTTATGTGTTGATCCCTGTTTTCAGTCCCATTTTACTTAAGCCATACACAAATCTTACATTTACGTCATAGAACCTGTGTCTTGCAGTACCAGATGTCCTGGTGGAATTGCCTCTTCCACAGTTTGTACATGACACCGTCATTTGTGAGCACAAACCTAACCTATTATTTACATTTTCTTCTACGTACAAGGAGCCCAACCCTTGCAATGTTTACATTATGTGTTTTTGCTTATAAAGGGAGACAATAACTGTACAGTTATAATAATATTACCATTATTTATAGATGTATTTACACCAAGGGCACTTTCTGGACATCCATTGTTTGTACTTGAAAGCTTCTTTGTCAAAGAACTTACAACTTCACACACAATTTCACTGTTCCCACTATTATCACATGGTTCTTGTGAAACTTGAAGGTTATGGCTATAATTTTCTCAGTAAATATGTATTGCGTTCCACAAAACTTGCGATTTTGTACACTGTTTCACTCCTACACATATTGCTGTAATTAAATACCTAACAGAGGTAATCATTGATGTCATAAAAGTGTAAAAAGTAGTTTTGTTTTCTTTACATAACAAACAGAGGCACAAGCAAGCTGCAGGGTAGCCACAACATCTCAGGATTGAAAATAAAATTTATCACAGACAATTCTTACGCCAAAAACAGCAGACGCACGACTTTAGATGGAAGGAATCTATTTGGGGGCGTGGCAAAATGGTATGACTGAATTTAAAGAGCAGCATGCTCACTTAAAACCCTTATAAAACTGATAATTCTACAGATAATATAAATAATGTCATTTTTTCAGGAAATTTCACAGCATTTTGTAAGCCAAAAGCAAGAAATGTGTTTTTTTTTTAGCATTTCATAGTACACTGTCCCCTTAAATAAACCTTGTGTTACGAATATTGTGGCATCCTTACAAAATTAAACTTTATCAGTTGTGTTTAACATTTTTAATGTAAAAGCTTCCTGAGGACTAGTGTTTATTTTCAGAATAATCTCCTTTTAATATAATGTAACACGATTAAGATATATAAAACATGCCTAAATCTTCAGTGTTTATAAAATAGTGCATTCTGAGTGATGGATCTGCACAAAAGAACAGTAAGATGCTCTCAAAGCAGACAAGTAATATCAAGTACATTTTTCTGGTCTACCACGCAAAATGCTGGTGTCACTACGCATATACACGATGACCTGAGGCCCAGCTATAAACAAAGTGCACTGTATTATGTTCTAACTTCTGTTTTCAAATGTCACGCGTTTTATTAAAATGAAAAAAATTACATTTAAAAGGCCACTTTCTACCCAAGGGGTATTATAAAATAACAGATTACTCGATTCTATGCATGAGTGAGTTCAACACAGAATAATTATTTTTTTATGCCTGAACTCGTTGCAAGGAAGTTCAAAACCTCTGGGGAACATTTTAAACACTGTATTTGCAGCCACTTTTATGTACTCAAATAATATACTCTATTTATTCTCACGTTAAATTGAGATATAAAATTCTGACCTGTATCTATAGCAATGCAACTGTTTCAAAGTAATTTCTCGCCACACCAACAAATTCGGAGAAACTATTTTGAAACCATTACTGCAGCTTAGGTAATCTTTCTTGGAACTGTACCACATTAGGAATTGCATATATTTTCAGTTTTTATACTATTTACTTGAGGAAAGTAAGAAAACAAGTGCATACGGCCCAAATTATCGAGAGAAAATTTGTCTTCAAGCATTCGTTTTGAGGTTACGTGAATTATATAAAAAGAGAACCTTAGATAAAGTGTCTATATCTCTTTATGCCTGTGAAATATCTAACTTCGCATTCAGGTTCCGCATATTTCAAGGTCGGCAACATCAATATTTTAAGTAAAATCCCCGTATTCCAAAAAATACCTTATATGGATTTTTTAATTTGTCACTCTTCCAAAAATGGCTTACCATTTTGTTTAAACTACCTTCATTTAACGTAATATAATTAATAAAACGTAACCTTTCTGTTAATAACTTGTAAAGTGCTGTTGTGAATGAGTTACTAGGGATAAGTTCTGAAGCTTTCCTGGCGAAAAATGTGCTCAATTTCTTGTCGGGCAGCAAGCTAGGCGAAAAGACGATTGGCCATCGACGTTTCGGGAGCCTACATCACTTCCATCATCAGGATATTTATTAAATCTTATAACCACAATGACTATATATAACACAAATATAAGCAAAGACAAAACACTATCAAAATTCGCATTACAGAACAAAAGACTGTTTTCAGTAAATTAAATGCCAGGTCAGGAGTTGGCGCGAGTATAGAAAACTAATTGGGTCAACGAAACGTAACCAATTAACTTGATTATCAAGCTGTATAGATATGTGCTGCTTAAATCGATGGACTTCCATTTTAAGGCTGTGCTAAAGAGGAGCTGAACTGAAATCCAGCATCACGATTAAGCGTGCTCCTTTCAGAGGAAATCGCCAAAGCCTCCTTAGCACTCCGCTACCAGGAAACGTTGCATTTTGCCAAGATGGTCGTCTCCCGAAATTTGCCTCTATGGTCGTTATCAATACAATGCTCTGTCAGTCCAGACTTCTCAAGTTGCGTTAAACGAATGCTCCGTTTATGTTCATTTACTTTCGTAGCCATGGTCCTTCCGGTTTGTTCTATATACAGTGTCGCACATGTACAAGAAATGCGGTACACTCCCGGAACTTGCAAGTCCAGTTATTTTTTCACTGGTCTTAACAGATGTTTAATCTTCGGAGGTGGCTTGTGGATGGTCCTGATGCATTTTGCGAGAATTCTGCTGCTTTTGCCGGATATATTGCCAGTAAACCGGATGCAGGCTGTAGGGGTAGGCTTATCTGACGCTTGCAGGTTTCCCTTACCTAGCTTTGGTGATCGAGGCTTCAACGTCATATTCGGAGTAGCCGTTTTGACGGAAAGTGAGTCTCAGGTGCTGTAATTCTTGTTTTAAGTGGCTGGGATCAGAGATAGACAAATCTTTGTGAGTCAGTCTATTGAGAACTCCCAGTCGTTGAGACTTATGATAAGTTTCCAACATAACAAACCACTCGAACAGAACACGATTTAGCTGATCACACTGTATAGATTTTGTGGTGCGTTTCACATAACGTGCCGGTCACTTTAACAAGCCGTTAATTTTTATTGTTTTAAAATCTCATAAATCTAACTTTCCTCACTTTAAACAGCAGAGCTAATTCTCTAGCTGGACTTTTGTTCTTTTGTGTGCTTCAATAGGCATAATTCGTTTCCCCCAATGATAATCGCTTATGTTTAGAACTTATTTTACAGAATTTTTGTAAAGTTTGTCTAGTCAACGCGAGTGCAGTTGCGTCACAAAGGAAACGTACCCTACTGCCCACTTATGACCGTCATAAATCCTTCTCTACACTTCAGAAATGGAACACTGTCGTTGAGGACCAATAGCAACCCTGATTTTCTGGAAATGACAGTCACATGTTTACTCCACGTGGAGTCTCAGTTGCCAAAGTTCCAGCTTCCAGTTGATCTGTTTCATTACGTGCAGAAATTCGTTGTGTAACACGATGTGAAGACCGTGGGAGGGAAATGCAGTGGTAAATGCAAATGAAGTAGTAGATAACTTTCAGTAAAGTGAGGATAAACAAAGTGAAGAAAATAGTGTGAATAACTGGGCCGAGTTATGTTACTGGAGAAGCCTCAAAAAACAAAGTTATAACGGGAACTGTTTCTAAGCAAATTCAAGCGCTTGTGTTGAACACATATAAATATGTGCTGAAAAATAATCTTGGTAAGGGGTCATGTAGTGAAACTGATAAATTGTGGGTATTTACAGAAACACAGTAAGAAAAATTGTGACGAAAGGAATACCAAGGACGCCGATCAAGTGTGAAAACAAAAGGAAACGTTTCTCTAAAGTAGATAATTTGACATGCGTTTTAATTCTTCGAGAAATTTATGTATTCTATGCAAAAGGGAGAGCGCCCACCTTAGTTGAATTGGTTGCATATTTGCAAGTAATTTGTGATTTTTCTTATGGGCATTGAGGAGCTGGGTTTCAAATACCGCACTTTGAATAAGATAAGGGTTATTATGGAATCCAGTAGAATTGTATTTGTCAAAACCAAGGAAGTTTCGCAGTAATTGACATAAGATAATTTATTTAGACGAAACCTCGTACGATACCCATGACGTATCGAGAAAGGTGGCAACCTTGCAGAATGGACTGGGAGAAGGAAGGTCAATGTTGTAAAACGATTATAAGGGTTTAACAAAGAGGCGTCCGAATTGCACTCGCGTTGATTAGACCGACTTTACAAACAATGTTTTTAAAAGTCAAAAGTTTACAGTTTTCATCCACTCGTACTTGATCGCTCGTAACAATAAAACAGAGAATGAACACATACATATCAGCTGTACCCTTACCATGTGTGTCGGAGTAGAGTTGAGAGCTATGATTTGTTTACCCTTTTGCTTGAAGAGTTACAGTTTATGACTATATGCTTCATAGTACTTCGGTGCTACTACAGTCGCCCTTAAAGTTACTGCACTTTGAGATACGCACCTTATAACACCACTACACATGAAGTTACCGTTTTATGTCAGGTTATTTACGGAAAAGGTTCCCGAAAAGCTTTCTGCTCCCCCGTTAGACAGTTTTCTGACTTTAGAGTAAAATTTGACATGGAAAATAGAAGCATTTCGAAATTTATTCTCCATTTCTACAGTTGTCTGTCGCATATGGGGGCAGATTTCAGTGTAACGTTCATTTGCAAGAACAATATCTCTAAAATATAGTATTTTTTGGCCATAATCCCTGAGTGAGATTTGTAATGACAGCTATGTATCAGAGAATGATTTGCCACGTGGTATGGGGAAGGAAAATGCCAGGAATTCTCAGACCTAGTGTTGTCTTTAGCACGACAAATAAATAGCTGCAGTAAAGTAGCAAACCCCTACTGTTACGGTTCGTGGTGCAAGAAAATCCCCTCCATAAAATATCCAGGCAAAGAGAGAGCTCTACCTGCACCAAATTAACTAACAGAAATGGAGAAACTGACTGCAGCTTAACTGTATAACATAAACGATTCTAGACGTAAAGTAATCTAATTGTGTGTGAGTGACAGTTCAAATGAGTACAGGATACACAGAGCTTAGAGTTAACCGACATTCATCTTTGAGGATAAGGGAGAACCTCCAACGTTAAGTCATATCGGACGATCAATGTTGTTGTCCTTTATCAACCGCAATTTTTAATTTGTACGTTGACGAAATAATAAGGATTTGGTCGAATAAAGTCAATGGAGGCATTAATGTATCAGGAGCTAAATTGAAAACTATGTTGTATGCAGATGATCAAATAATAATGACCACAAATGAAGATGACCTGCAGAAAATGCTGTATAGTCTAGATAAAATTGCTACAGAATATGGAATGAAAATATAAGCAAATAAATCCAAAACCATGGAATTTAAAGGAATTAATCCAGTAAGATCGAAAATAGTGTTAGATAACATAATAATTGAGCAGAAATCACACTTTAAGCATTTATGATGTAATGTGTCGTACCAAGGGGAAGCTGATATAATAGAGAAAATAAATAAATTTAACTATATAACAGGCACAATAAAAAGAACATTAAAAATAAAGCAAGGAAGGACTCTATAATAAAACTATACAAAACAATGGCAATACCTACTCAGATCTATGGATCAGAAACATGTGCACTAACAAAAAGAAACAGTACGAGAATACAGTCATCAGAAATGAAATTCATAAGAGCTATAGCTGGATATACCAAAATTGATAAAAAAACGTAGTCAGGATATTAGTACAGAATTAAAAGTAGAAGAAATAAACCATACTATTGAAATAAATAGAAATCAATGGAAAGAACATGTTCAGAGGATGAATAATAACAGAATACCAAAAATGGCCTTAAATTATAAACCTATAGGAAGAAGAAACCAGGGAAGACTGAAGAAAAGTGGGCAGACCAATTTGGAGCCGGAATGGGTTAAACAATCCAAAGCCGTGAGGTAGAAGAAAAACTAGAACAAGAAGAAGAAACATATAAGGCATCAGCCAATGATGCCGTACATGTATCCGTGCATTTGTTTCCATCGCCATATAAACTAAGTACAGCTCCGGTATAAGATATGCACTATATTCATACCTTTTCTTTTTTTGCAGTTTACGTCTTCCAACGTTAAGTCATATCGGACGATGAATGGGTGAAATGATACTCAAATGAGCCCGCGGTCCATAGAGCTTAGAGTTACAAGACATTCGTCTTACAGGATAAGGGAAAACCTCGGAGAAACCTTATCCAGGTAAGTCACCCTGAGCGAGATTCGAACTCGGGACCTCTTGAACGTGAGGCAGACATGCTACCACCACGCTACCGAGGCGGGTCCTACTGTCTACCAATATGTACTAGGTCTAGCTATACAAGCTACACCGCTTTTATTTTCATCGCAAAGCGAAGAGAATCACTGATATAGCTTACATTAACACCTTTTTTTTCTCTCATTTCTTCCCGCATCAGCAGCGCACGACATTCTCTCTCACTCTTCACAAATGCTCCAATAGTTGTATGAGGCAACCAAGAAAAACATCGAGAAATGGCAAACAACAAAGGCCGTCTAATGGGTAACCGAATACCGACATTCTCCAAAATTCTTTTTTCTAAAAAGAAGTGGTTTCTCTTTGTACGTAACAGAAGTTGAGAGGTGGCAAAAGAAAATGAAAATAAAAAAGAAATAGAGGCGGCGGAGGAACCAAAGCCCGTTACGTTAGTTATTTAATCACACTTCTTTCTTCAGAGAACAGCTTACTTGTTTAATTAAGTACAGGAGAGCGCATTTAGTAAATTTCACTTTTCTTTATTTGGAAGCACACAACATCTCCATATCTTGCTATCTCCAAACCTCTTTCAACCCCCTCCCGGTCTACTCGCAGAGAGGGAGAAAATAATTAACTTGCAGGCCGTTGGATTTTCCCTCGGTCTTATTGCGAGCCTGCCTAAAAGCTTGATCTACACCATTCACTACGAGTATTTCAAGAATTAATTGTCGACTTGGTTTTCCAGCAAAAGCAGCTCTCCAAACTGAACAGTGCTTCGTTTAATTTGGAGAAAAGCTCCAACCCTTGTGACACACACGTTTGGCCAATAAACCCAACGTAGCACTTCTCCTCTTCTTACCTATGTATGGAACGTAATTGAATTTTAAGCCTTACACACAACAATTAGAATTGGAAGGAACAATGATTGTAACTTTTATATTTTGTGAAGTCAATTGTTTACATGTTTTATATTAAAGTGAGTTCAAGTTATAACACGCCCTACCTTTTCTTCAGAACTGCGACCAGGTTGCCTTTTAGATACACGTGGACTCTTTGTGAATGAGTTTCAGAGATGGCAGCACTGCACAGTACACAGAACTATTGTGGCAGTGACGAGAGTTAGGACTGTTTTTGATACTTAAAATGGCGACGTTTTCATTGCAGGAACAGCGTGTTTCATTTGTTTTCTCCATTTTCCTGGTGTGACACCAATTGCATTCTTCCTCAGTTGAGTGAGGCATGTGGTGATGGTACCATGGATGTGTCTAATGTACGTTCCTGGGTACGACAGCTCAATGATGACAGAACATCGTGTGACAACAAACCAAGAGAGTTAAGTGAGGTATGTGTTGATGGTACCATGGATGTGTCTAATGTACGTTCCTGGGTGTGACAGTTCAATGAAGACAGAACATCGTGTGACAACAAACCAAGACAGTTAAGTGAGGCATGTGGTGATGGTACCATGGATGTGTCTAATGTACGTTCCTGGGTGTGACAGTTCAATGAAGACAGAACATCGTGTGACAACAAACCAAGAGAGTTAAGTGAGGTATGTGTTGATGGTACCATGGATGTGTCTAATGTACGTTCCTGGGTGTGACAGTTCAATGAAGACAGAACATCGTGTGACAACAAACCAAGACAGTTAAGTGAGGTATGTGGTGATGGTACCATGAATGTGTCTAATGTACGTTCCTGGGTGTGACAGTTCAATGAAGACAGTACATCGTGTGACAACAAACCAAGACAGTTAAGTGAGGTATGTGGTGATGGTACCATGAATGTGTCTAATGTACGTTCCTGGGTGTGACAGTTCAATGAAGACAGTACATCGTGTGACAACAAACCAAGACAGTTAAGTGAGGCATGTGGTGATGGTACCATGAATGTGACTAATGTACGTTCCTGGGTGCGACAGTTCAATGAAGACAGTACATCGTGTGACAACAAACCAAGACAGTTAAGTGAGGTATGTGGTGATGGTACCATGGATATGTCTAATGAAGGTTCCTGGGTACGTCAGTTCAATGAAGGCAGAACATCGTGTGACAACAAACCAAGACAGTTAAGTGAGGCATGTGGTGATGGTCCCATGGATGTGTCTAATGTACGTTCCTGGATGCGGCAGTTCAATGAAGGCAGAACATCGAGTGACAACAAACCAAGACAGTTAAGTGAGGCATGTGGTGATGGTACTATGGATGTGTCTAATGTACATTCCTGGGTACGTCAGTTCAATGAAGGCAGAACATCGTGTGACAAAAAACCAAGACAGTTAAGTGAGGCATGTGGTGATGGTACCATGGATGTGTCTAATGAACGTTCCTGGGTACGTCAGTTCAATGAAGGCAGAACATCGTGTGACAACAAACCAAGACAGTTAATTGAGGCATGTGGGGATGGTACCATGGATGTGTCTAATGTACGTTCCTTGATGCGACAGTTCAATGAAGGCAGAACATCGTGTGACAACAAACCAAGACAGTTAAGTGAGGCATGTGATGATGGTACCATGGATGTGTCTAATGTACGTTCCTTTGTGTGACAGTTCAATGAAAACAGAACATCGTGTGACAACAAACCAAGACAGTTAAGTGATACATGTGGTGATGGTACCATGGATGTATCTAATGTGCGTTCCTGGGTGCGACAGTTCAATGAAGACAGAACATCGTGTGACAATAAACAAAGACAGTTAAGTGAGACATGTGGTGATGGTACCATGGATGTGCCTAATGTATGTTTCTGAGATGACAGTTCAATGAAGACAGAACATCGTGTGACAACAAACAAAGACAGTTAAGTGAGGCATGGAGAATTATGTGCACATATCTCACGGAAATGACAATTTTGGAGGCAATATCTCTACAGTAATGGTTTTGTCTTTTACGAAATAGTCAATCAACAATCTGTTCACTATGATATTTCTGGGCGATGGCACTGTCCTCGTCTTCATTAGATTAGAAGAACCAGGTTCTGGTCACTGCCTCAACTACTGCTTGGATTAATTCATTTCATCCATCGTAGGAAAACGTCACTTCTAATGTTCTTAAAATGCCCCAATCACTTTTCAGAATGAATCGTCGAATGCGTTTGTTATACAGGAGGAAATACGCGGCAACCACCTTGCGCATGATTTTTCAAGTTTAATTTCTGATACAAGATGTGACCAATACGTTCCTTTTAAATTCCAAGAGCATTTTATACGCCGATACTCCTAACTCATGTCAAGCAAATTACACTGGGCAAAAATGAAAATGTGTCGGGCTTAAAAATTGTGAATTTACATGAATTTCTATCTCCTGAATTCAAAAGTCACCATAAAAATAATATATTAACTCTTGTTTTGAAGACAGAGTGAAGAGTG
This sequence comes from Mantis religiosa, assembly GCA_030765055.1. NCBI lineage: Eukaryota > Metazoa > Arthropoda > Insecta > Mantodea > Mantidae > Mantis > Mantis religiosa. Next base: position 26,316,729 of record CM060947.1, read on the forward strand.
AAGATTTTAAATTTGAGGGAACATTTTTTGGGAGTTGGCACACCTGTCAAATAACAAAACACAGAGAGAAATTTTGGAAATTGAGTGATGCAAAAGTTAAGGAAGGCATTTTTGGCGCACCACAAATAAGAGAACTTGTAAACGATCCTACATGTGACAAAATTTTGGAGGTGAAAGAAAAGGAAGCTTGGGAATCCTTCAAGGTTGTTGTTCATGGATTTTTAGGCAACAAAAGAGATGACAACTACAAGCATTTGGTGACAGTACTCCTGTAAAAATACCGTAACCTTGGATGCAACATGTCCCTTAAGATCCATTTTCTCCACTCCCACCTAGACTTTTTCCCTCCTAGTTGTAGAGCTGTTAGTGATGAACATGGGGAGAGATTCCATCAGGACATTTCTTTTATGGAACAAAGATATCAGGGCCGTTGGAATGAAGTAATGCTTGGTCTTTGTATAGGGATTCTGCGGAACTCCATCACAAGAGGCAAGCTAAAAGACGACGAAGTCAATAGGCCACCACATGATGCTCTTCAGACGCGACTATCTGCGAAGTTTTTCTTCCAGAAATTAGAACTCTTAGCATGTAATTGCCAGTTAAAAAATCAAATGCACTTTCATTGTTGTTAAAATGTATGTAATTAAAATGTGTCCTTTTCTCTCAATCCGTTAATATATAATACTTCCACCTCGTGTATATCATAGAAACTAGAGCTAACTAATTGTTTCATTGTCATTTTTGTTTTTCTCAACCCAAAGTTAGTAGGAATTGCCTCAATCCATTTTCAAAGTAATGCGCACTTCCGCTGTTTCAAACAACTGCCTACAGTCAACTATTGCTTGAAATAGCTTTTAATTTAAATAGAGTCTATTAACATATGCACCAACGTAAGGACAAAAATCACAGAAGTGGTTTCGCGATCTTTGGGTGAGTATGGGAACCCTTCAGACAGTCCTGAAGGTTTATAAAATTGTTTACTTTACAAAATAAAACGTGTCAAACATGAAAGTTGTATTTTAGCAAGATATATACTATATTTTTAGTAAGATTTAATCTTTCCGTTACAGTTTACCAGTTATGTAACGTGATACAGCTTGAAACGTTCTTCTGAAGACATTCCCTGCAAGTTGAAATATAACATTCATTTGATATTTTATATTTGAAATTTTAAACAGATTTTCTCCTGTGGTTTTCTTTGACTGACGATGTGGACAAGAGTTCCTGAAATGAATTTCAATTAGAAAGAAGAATCAGCATTATTTTCTTAAGATCAGTGAAGATTTTGTAACAAATTGTTATATTTATTATTTATTATATTATATATTTAAGATATTATAATTAAATTAAAATCATTTGAGTATATGTTTAAGCGGAATCGGTTTACATTTAACGGTAGCCTGTTATTGCGACACCCTTTCCAACCTTGAAGATACAAATGTTTACGTTTTAAGTTTTGTTGTAAAATCTTCCCTTATACTCAGGTGTTCCAAAAATTATTTCCTGTGGGATATCGACATCGAATTCTTGGATAGAATATAGCTGCTCCTCTACCTAATATGTATGTTGCTGGTACAGAAAGTATTCCCTTAACGCAAAAATAAACCCTGACCAAAACAAACCGCGTCTTACCTGAGTGACTGCGATCACAGCGCCACGCAGTAGAAGACTCGTACAACACAAGTACGCCTGGAGTGTCAAAGATGGCGCGCAAGTTTCAATTGCAACGTATATATTAACATCTCTTGGTTATTAAGTACCTTTTACTTAAATTAATTTATGATGTTTATGTTTTGATGCAAAACATGTGCCCAATTTGAAAGATGATAAATTAGAGGTACATTCTTTATAAAAATCAATATAAACAACCAAGGATTATTGTGTTTTAGAACAAAAGTCTCCAAAACTTAGAATAAGTTCAACAAATTCAGCTCCTTTTTTTATGTGTTGCTCAAAATTACACGTAAAGCATATAAATAAGAAAATACAGCCTTTTTTTACATTCATACTAATGATCTGAATTCTTATGTGAATATTGGACCTCAAGAACCCACATTTTGGCACAGAACAGGGCACCTAGACCCTGAAATTTTGGACCTCGCACTCACAAAAAATGCGGCACTAGAAAACAACCTCATTGTGTATCGCAGTCTGGACTCCGACCATCTTCCAGTGCATTTCGACATCTACGGCGCCATCACGACCGGTTTGACCGACCTTCTGAGGCGCGCAGATATAGACTGGAATAAATTCACGCTCGAAATGCACAGGATGGTGCAGACTGGGCTGTCATCCTCCAGCGAGGCGGACAATGACACCGCCATTGAAAATTACACCGCCCCGCTGCACACGGCCAAAAGAAATTTTACCAGCTATACCATAAGCCCACCCAGTATTTGCACGTACCCTGAGGTGGAGCAGCTGATCGCCAGGAGGCGGCGCTTGACGAGACTTTGGCGACTTACCCGCCATCCCGAGTACAAAGTGCTAGCAAAATGGCTACGCAATATCATTCGGCAACAAATTAAACTCAACAAAATTGAACAGTGGGAGCAGAAAATTTTAAAGACCACACATTCGGACCATTCTTTGTGGAAATTATTAAGGGCATTTAAAGTCTCCTCGAGCGCCAACTCAGGCACTGAGGCGCTGCACACTTGCCTCGGCCTGCACTTCTCCTCCGAGGAGAAAGCCGAGGTTTTTGCAGACTGTCTGGCAGAAAAATTCACAGAGAACACTGCGACGAACCCCGAGTTAGAACGGGAAGTCCAGGCATGGGTACAAAACTGGGTGGCACAGAGGTATGAGCAACACTTGCCCCTCACAACACCGCAGGTGGTCTACAAGCTCATTAGGAAGCTACTTAATGGGAAAGCCACCAGCCTGGACAGGCTGATTAATGAGGAACTCAAGCATCTCCCGAGAAAAGCCCTGGTGCACCTCACAAAAATTTTCAACTCCTGCTTGCAGCAAAACTACTTCCCTGACACTTGGAAAGGAGCCAAGGTCATAATGCTCCCAAAGCATGGGAAAAGCACCAGGAAGCCTCAAAACTACTGCCCCATTAGTCTCCTGTCTACTATTGGTAAATTGCTCAAAAATGTGATACTGATTCGACTCCAAAATCAACTTTCTTCACTGGATGACATTTCCAACTCCCAATTCGGCTTTGCAAAACAACATTCAACAGATCTACAACTCTTAAGATTAACTGATGACGTGACAGAGCAATTTAACAATGGGGCTTCAACGTTGGCACTATTTCTGGACGTAGAAGCTGCATTTGATCGGTGCTGGCACAACGGCCTGATTTACAAACTGCACCGAAAATTTCCCGGACTCCCAAATTCCTTAGCACTGCTGCACAACTTTTTAGAAAACATACGCTTCTACGTCCAAGTGTGCGGCTCCTCCTCTAAGGAGAGAATCATGCATGCTGGCGTCCCGCAAGGGGCCATCATGTCCCCGCTATTGTACATACTGTTTACAAACGACTTCTCCGTGGACGCCAAATGCAAAGTGGCCATGTACGCTGACGACACTGCAATATACAACCCCCATAAAAATCATCGTTTCGGCCTGTTAAAGATGCAGCGGTGTATTGACCGCTTCCTTTCATGGCTTCATGACTGGAAAATTAAAATGAATGCAAATAAATGCCAGCTTATCCATTTTTCAAAGCAGCGCCCTTTGGCTATGGATCTAACGGTCGGTGGCCAAGTATTGCACTACCGTCAGCAGGTCAAATACCTCGGCGTGACTTTGACACGCACAATGATATTTAGGAGTAAACAACTGAAACTCCGCTCGAAGGTTATCTTGTAAAAGTCGTTCATTCTGTCAGTGGATCCATACGCATGTGTGGCCTGGGCAAACGCATCCAAAACAGCCATCAAATACCTTCAAACACTGCAAAACCTCTCCCTTAGGAAAGTCCTATCCGCTCCCAACCGCACCACAAACGACTCCTTCCATCAAGAAGTCCGCATCCCGACCATCCCCGAGGCAATGGAAAAAAGAGCCTCTTCCATTTGGGCGCGCATTCGTCGGCATACAAACCCTTTAATCTATAACATCGGAAAAGGTGAGCCAAAAAGGCCGCAAACCTAAACGTGTGAAAATACTGTAAATAAGGACGGCTCGCCACCCATTGCGCGCCCAAAATTCCCAGCCCAAAGCCTCACAAACCGCCGGCAGGGGCCGCCATCCCGGGCTGCCCAAGGAATTGATCGACATGCTGCCGCACAGGACAGCTGAGTGTAAATAGTGAAGTGAAGTGTTCGTGAATGAGTGTGTGAGTGCGAGGGACGTACTACGTATGCCCATGAGTGTTTGCGTGTGTGTGTGTGTGTGTGTGTGTGTGTGTTATATATGTAAATGAAATCACAAAAAACATAAAATTCAAGGAAAACCAGGATCAACTAAAAGAAAACGAACTAACTAAAGCTGTTCTCGGTGCGCCCATAAAGAGACGCCGTATGGGCTTTATGTAAAGCCATGGCGTCAAAACCAACAAAAACTGAAAACTGTAATGTCGTACAAATGTAGAGCCTGTAAACCGCGTCCAGTGTACCGGCACCAGATATATCAAACATAAATAAAAGGCCTAATCCTAAAACCGCGTCTTACCTGAGTGATTGCGATCACAGCGGCACACAGTGAAAGAATCATGGAACACAAGTACGCATGGAGTGTCACAGATGACGCGCAAGTTTCAATTGCAACGTATATATTAATATATCTTGGTTATTAGGTATATTTTCCTTGAATTAAGGAATGATGTTTTCGCTTTGGTGAAAAACACGTGCTGAATTTGAAGTATGATAAATTGGAGGCACACCCTGTATAAAATCAATATAAACCACGAAGGAATATTGTGTTTTAGAACAAAAGTCTCCAGAACTTAGAATAAGTCCAAAATTTCACTTCTTGTTCGTATACTTGTTAAACATCCTATTCCTCTGAGTTTTTATTTTATGAATAACTTTTTGTGCATACTTGAGTTATAAATCCAATAAAACATCCGAAATTATTTTAAGAATTGTCTGAAGTATTTCCATATGAGGTTCATGACGTCATTCAGCAATACTCGATATACACGATTTCGCAGTACACAGTATTAGAGGTATCCTGATTTTACTTGTATTTAAATTTATAACTCTAAACATCTGTTCGTATGTAGTGGGAACAGGAGCGACAAGCAGATTAGCGGTAGACTCAGAAGAAGAGCGGAGTTAGCAGACATCTGCAATAGAATAATGTTTACAAAAGAAATTTGAACTGATGGACGAATTCTCTCCAAATGATGGTGGAAACACTACAAGTCCAACCGAGAGGAATATTAATACCAATAGTCGGATAGGAAATGACAGCAAATAAATGATAGAAAGTCTTATGTAGTAGACTTATGTAGTGAGTTAGTTTGAGGAATTGTAAAGCTACTGGTTTCCGGTAGCTAGTGGTACAGGACAATAGTGAATGTAAATATTAGAAAAAGGATATATGATATAGGTAGGGTACGTAGTTTTCATGAGTTCTAAAGCTGCTGGTTTCCAGTAGCAAGTAGGTTAGAGTTAGCTAGTAGGTTAGGATTATTTGGAAAGTTAGATTAGGGAATATCTGCAAAGATAAGTATTGAAATGGAACTAATAAATAAGACAGGATAAAGAATATAAATCTGTGAAGAGCTTTGCCCTGGTATAGCTTCAAGATGCCAGGGCATGTGTTGAGCAGATTTTATTTTATTTTTTTTTTTATTTTTTTATTTTTTTTTTTATTTTTTTTTATTTTTTTTTTTTTTTTTTTTTTTGTTCGTATGTAGTACTAAACATTGACAGACATTTATGATTCTGTTCGCATTTATCCTCCATATCTTTGTCAAAAGCAACCAAAATTATTGAAACTGGAAACTTGTTTGAATAACTTCATTCTCAGCAGTAAACATTGATTGATGTGGTATTTTCCGTAATGGTGAATAAAAAGCAGAGGACGCAAACGTTCAATTTGGTTTATTGTAAATGAAAACAGCACCTCTATAGAACTTACCTAGCAACAGTGGAGAGGTGTAAGTTACTTCACTATAAGAAATGTTTATTTCTAAGTCTAGCTTTATTGGAAAATATTCATTTTTCTTTGTTAACCCGGGTCTGTTATCGCGAATGCTTGCAATTAGTTACTGTGCAGATACATGGCTGGCAATTTCTGGGCTTTGTAATGTTCTACACGGTGTAAATATTTATTCGTTATTTCTCGCCCTCCGATTGAGCAAGAATGACGTCACAGTTGACTGGTGAGTCTATCTTGAAATCATAGCGCCCTCTACGGAGAAGGAGCGGTAATTTTTGCGGAACTGTAACTAACTACAGCGCTCTGAGTGTGGTTGCGTTGATAACTAATACAACCGTCCTCGTCTTTCACCCCTCTTTACGTTAATAATGATTATCATTCTAGTACATAGGTCGCAGTACATTGTCGCAGCAATGGGCATTAAACTGGCTGGCGTCATCCCAGTGGTGTCGTGTGTTGACGAGCGGTAGGCCAGTAAGAACAGTGGCACCTTGACGTCCCAGTTCCGCTGATGGCAGGCCACGACCTTCCTCAGGTGCTCTTTTAAGGTCTTGATAAATCTCTCCACCATGGCGTAGGACTGTGGATGTAGGGATGTGGTGCGGGTCTTGTTCACCCCAAGTCTTTGCAGTGCCTCCTTCATTAGGTTGGATTCAAAATTGGTGTCAGAAGTGAGACATTACCACCATGGAGGCTGCATTGGAAAAGATTCTGCAGAAAATGGAAGAAATGAAGACGGCTAACGACAACTTCGCCAAAGAGCTGAAGGAAATGAAGACAACTGACACCCTCGCTGCGAAGACGGAAGCTTCAAGCAACAAAGTTGGAGACCACAAATCACAATATGACTCAGTTGAGTCAGTTGAGTCCAGAGGTTCTACTCCCATCAGTACTGGACCCGTAGGACCAAGACCCGGACCTCTTACAACAAGGGAGTGTCCGAGCTGTCCCAAAGGGTGCTCGGAGTTATCCGTGGCGCTTTCCATAGGACAAGACCTGGATAACAAACAAGTCCCCATCTGGTCCAAGGACACAAGACGGGATGAAAGTGGATACGCCACTTATGCGCACCAACCCCAAAGGTGACGGCTACCGATATGACCTCGGTGGGGCCGCCTGGCGATCTAGCACACCTACTAGCTCTGCAGGCTAGTACCCGGGAATATTGATGGCTTCCCTCAACCCCGTCTGGAGACGTACCCGATCACCCACGGGTATCGGAAACCACTGCCCCCTCGAGACTAACCCAATCTGAACAACTCCCAGAGGGAGGGGTTCGAATGTTCGGCCCGAGGTTCCTCTAGTAACGCCAGAGGTACCACGAGTGCTAAGGATCCGCAGCGCCCGAACCACGGCAGCTGAAGGGGATGTGAATGTGTAGTGTTTAACGCCCGCTTTTACTACATACGGCACCGCAGGCGGTGCACTGATTATGCATGAGATGAAGTTGGAGCACCGGTGGAATGAGATGGTGGGGGAAACCGGAGGTCCCGGAGAAAACCCGCCCAAACGCCGTGTTGTCCACCACAAATCTCACTTTGCGGTCGCCTGGGATCGAACCCGGGCCGCCTTGGTGCTGCTGAATGGGATGGATCCCCTTCCCTATGGGAATCACAATCTGACTGGAATTAAGGCCAAATTAACCACAGAAATCAGAGTAGCGAGTGACAGTCTGGCCACAGAAATGAAGCTGGCGAACGAGGCTCTCACCATCAAATTTGAGGAACAGTTGACCGGCGTGAGGAATGACGTCACGGAGCTGGGCAAACGGATGGTCCAAGTGGACGAGCGCATCGAGGACCTGGCGAATCGCATTAACAACCTGGAGGGCAAGGCCGACAGCAACACAAAGACCCAGAAAGCCATGGTAGAGGACATCGTCGGCAGGAGTTAAAGGACTTGCCGGCACAGATAGGATTTCAAGTTTGGAAGGTTCTAGTGATATCGTGATTGACAGAGAAGAGTTGGTTTCCTTTTGTACCCGAAACCTCTCGAATTTATAAATGACACGCCAGCGGGCAGTTGTAAAACAGTCACGGGAGAGGTAAGCAGAGAACAGCTGAGAGTGTTACTGTAAGGAGAGCCGAGCAATGTTTGTTATTGTCATCGACCTTGGAAGATATGTGAGGTAATGTTGTTACGTAAGAAGTGAACAGTGTATTCCTACAGAAATAAAGAACATTTAGAATTTAGGCAAACTGGTCTTTTAATTCTACGAACGCACCAAAGTCACAATATGTAGATGGAACACCGCGTCTTCAGGGTTGAATGCTACTTTCGTACCGGCAATTAAATTGGTGCGATATATAAATATGGTTTAAACCGCTGCATAGAGGAGCTTATGCAACGCTATCCGGCATTCAGACAAGTCCCTCAGAGCGCAATGTTGACAAAAGTGTCCATCGCATGTAATGGAGAGTATTTTGAAGTGCATCAAACATTTACAAGATACAAAGATCAGTTACTCGCAAAATGAGAAATACTCGACGATGTAACGTCACGGCCCCAATTTAGAAGTAATAAACATAATAAGTAAATATTATAAATAAATAATATAAATAATCTGTTTCTTGCCCGCCTCCGTGGTGTGAGGTAGCGTATGTACCTCACACTCAAAGTCGCCAGTTCGAATCTCGCTAAGGATGAGTTACCTGGATAAGGTTTCTCCAGGGTTTTCCCTTATCCTACGAAAACGAATGCCGGGTGATTGATTTCTAGGTACCATTACATGGCATTAAATTCTTCTACTGAAAAACGTTGACCATAGACTACGGCACGTTGGCCATAGTAGCTCAAGGGTTAGAGCAGCTGGACGGCAACCACAAGACCCATGGTTCAAATCCGAGCGATGGCATTGAATTTTTCAGTCTACCTTTACACACTGTAGCCACACGGCCAGTGTGAAAGAACAATTAATTCCCATGCTTCAAGCACTTTTCAGAAAGAGTGGTACGCATGTGTTTGTTACCCCCAGTGAGGACACGCGGCGCCGATCTTGCGCAATGGTTTTTCAAGTTTAATTTCTGATACAAGATGTGACCAATACGTCCTTTTGAAATTCCAAGAGCATTAGCAAGTTCACGCAATTTGTACGCGGATCTTCCGAAATTATGTCATGCACTTAATCAATCATTGGTCCTGAAGGTCCTTACAGTTCATTGGTCCTTACAGTTGACCAATTATGTAACATGATACAGAATGAAACGTTCTTCTGAAGACATTCCCTGCAACTTGAACATATAACCTTCATTTGATATTTCAAACATATCGTACTCTAACTAAAATCACTGGAGTATATGTTTGAGCGAATACAGTTTACATTTAAGGGTAGCCTATTATTAGAAGACCTCCTTGAAAGTGCTGCTTTTCGTCTTGAAGATGTGGAATATTTACCTTTTGAGTTTTGTTGTAAAATCTTTCTTTATATTCAGGTGTTCCAAAAATTGTTTCCTGTGGGATATCGACATTGGATTTTTTGATAAAATGCATCTGCTCCTCTACCTAATATGTATGTTCCTGGTACAGAAAGTATTAATTTAACACTAAAGTAAACCCCGACCAAAATAAACCGTGTCTTACCTGAGTGACTGCGAACACAGCGGCACACAGCGGAAGTCTCGTGCAACACAAGTACGCATGGAGTTTCACAGATGACGCGCATGCTTCAATTGCAACGTATGTATTAGCATCTCTTGGTTATTAAGTTTACTTTTAATGCAATAAGGAATTATGTTTCCGCTTTGGTGCAAAACACGTGCTGTATTTTAATGATCATAGAACGGAGATATATGCTATGAAAAAATCAGTATAAAAATCAGTATAAACCGTGAGAAAATATTGTGTTTTAGAACAAAAGTCTCCAGAACGTAGAATAAGTTCAACAAATTCAGCTACGTTTTTGTTTGTATGCCAATTGAATTTAGCGCTCTTCAGAATTTTTAACTTGTGAACAACGTTTTGTTCCACATTTGAGTTATAAATCCTCCAAATGAGGTTCGTCGTTTTGTCGTTTAGCAATATTCGATATACACGATTTCACACCACACATGCCTAGCATTAGAGATGTCGTGGTTTACTTGTATTTAAATTTATAACCAATCAAGTAGCTGGCGGCTGACTTAGGGTCAGCAAATATGTGTCATTCGCGTACCTGTCCTACACGGACTTAACAAATTAATGACGGGATATGTGGGGTTTTGCAGGGCGGTGGTTTAAATTTAGGTGGATGAAAGGAAGGGGGTAGCCGTAGTTCCTCATGGTAGCCAAAAATTTATAATTGTAAACATCTGCTTAAATGTAGTACTCAACATTGACACACATTTATGATTCTGTTGGCATTATCGTCCATATTTCTGCCATTAATATTATTATATTATTACAAAATTATTGAAACTGGAAACTGTTTTGAATAACTTCATTCTCAGCAGCAAACATTGATTGATCTGTTATTTTCCACAATAGTCAATATAAAAGCAGAAAACGCAAACCTACAATTTCGGATAGTATAAATGAAAACAGCGCCTCTACAGGACTTACCTAGCAACTTACTTGACCGTAAGAAATGACTTTCTAAGCCTAGCTTTATTGGAAAACATTTATTTTTCTTATTTATTTTTGCTTTGGCATTACCAAATAACCTGACATCATGATATTTACCGCAAATAGCACCATCCTCTCTTCCTTTAGGGCCACGTCGTGGATCAGTGGTTAGACTACTTGGCTCTCACCAAGGCGGCACGTGTTCGATCCCAGGCGATCGCAAAGTGACATTTGTGGTGGACAACTCGGCGCTGGGGTGGGTTTTCTCTAGGACCTCTGCTTTCCCCCGACATCTCATTCCACCGGTGCTCCATCTTTATCTCATGTCTCATAAGTGTCACCGCCTGCGGTGCCGTACGTAGTAAAAGCGGGCGTTAAACACTACTACTACTACTACTACTACTACTACTACTACTACTACTACTACTACTACTACTACTACACACACACACACACAGAATCACACACACACTTTCTTTAGAGCTGAAGAACCAGCTTCTGTCCACTGCTCTGAGTGCTACTTCGATTTGGGTGTGTAGTGCTGAATTCATGTTTCATTTATTGTTACCTATGGGAGCGAAAACTCACTTCTGTTCTGAAAATGCGCCAAGCACTTTTCAGACAGTAACGTGAAATGCTTTTGTTATCCACAGAATACTGGGCAGCCATCTTGCACAAATACATTCTTGTTCAATTCCTGATGCAAAATTTGTCCAAAATGTCCCTTTGAAATTCCAAGAGCATTAGCATGTTCATGCAGTTTGTACGCACGTCTTCCAGACTCACTTTATGCTCTTTATCAATGATTTCTGGTCAGGTTTCAGCTTTTGGACGTCCTTCGCCTGGAACGTCTTGAACATTTTAACGGCTACGTTTAAAATCGGTCACTCAATACTTCACCCTTTAAACTAAGGGTGGAAATTCGCCATACACATTTGTAATCCACAAATGAATATCTGTAACTGTTAAAACTGCTTTCAAGAAAAATTATATCAAAACACGATAATCAAGTTTCTCAATTTGCAAAGCAATGCACACTTCTACTGTTTAAACAACTGCCTACAGTCAACTATTAGCTGGAATGACCTATAATTTTACATACAGTCTATTAATATGTGTATCAACGTAAGGGAACTTTTTGGACCATCCTATTTGTATATGTAAGGGCTCACTTTCCACAATAAACTGTATCACATGTAAATCTTATTTTAACAAGATCTGTATTGTATATATTGCTTCGTATTGCAAGGTTGCGACGGGCGTGGCAGGCCTGCGTAAAGAGACAGATTGGGCAGTGCGGAGAAAAAAGCTTGCCGTAACAGAAAGAAGGAGACAGATATATGACTGGAAGGTATGATTTCATGATTGTTACAGAGCGTTGTACTTATTTCTAGGACCATGAGTGGAGATATAAAGGAAGCCGCGGCTCGCCAGTGGTGACAGTCAAAATTGTGCGTGTGCAGCTGTTATTTGAAAGTGAACTTTCGTTTATTTACGTGTGCAGAAGCGACAAGAGATTCTGTAGGTTTATGCTACATCATTCTGCTGCCAAGGGTGTACAAACTGTCTTCCTATGGAATTAAGGCCAATTTTTTTATTTCTACAATCTGATCCTTTTAGTTTTACGAACCCTGAAAGCCCGCCTCCGAAGCGTAGATGGTAGCGTGTCAGGTCCCAAGTTTTAATTTCGGTCAGGGCTAGTTATCTTGAGACTTTTCTCTTATTCTGATAGACGAATGTCAGGGAACTCTAAGCTCCATGCACCCTGGACTCATTTGAGCATCATTTCACCCATTCCATTCAGCGTCCGATATGACCTAACGTCAGAGGACTTAAATTACAATAACAAAGAAACCACAAAGTCACATTATAGTGATATTTTATCTTCCCTTACGGTTCACCAGTTATATAAATTTATCCAGAATAAAAACGTCTTCTGAAGACCCTCCCTGCAATTTCAACATACGCATTTTATTTGTCATAGAGACATTTTAAACACTTAGTGCTTTAATTTAGTTCATTTGTGTCTATTTTTCACTGAATGCAGTCTCTAATTAATTCGTAGCCTGTTATTGGAGGACCTACATGAAAGTCTTGTTGTCCTTAAAATGCGGAGCTTTCGCACTTTGAGTTTTGCTGAAATAGCTTTCTTTATATTAAAGTGTTCCAAAAGCTGTGGGAGTTTGACATTGAACTTTTGCATAGAATGCAGCTGCTCCTTTACTTAATATGTATGTCCCTAGTAGTTAAAGTATTCATTTAACGCTGAAATAAATGCCAACCAAAAGGATCTGGTCTTAATTGAGCAACTGCGATCGCAGCGGCACAGTGGGAGTCTCGTGCAACACAAGTACGCCTGGTATCTCATAGATGACGCAGAAGTTTTAATTGCAAGGTATTTTCTTATTTGTCTTGGTTATTAAGTATTTTGTCCTTGCATTAAGCAAGTGTGTTGCTGAATGTGACAGATCATAAGCTGGAGCAGTAATGTATAAAAGAATCAAAATAAACGGACAGAATATATTGTGTTTTAGAACAAAAGTCTGTAGATCGTCGAATAAATTAAATAAATTCAAGGTTTTGGTATGTATATTTTTAGTTATATTATGATGTTATGAATAACTTTAGCACAATAAGTTCAGTGTGCATTGCTGAAATATAATTCCAATTAAACGACTAAATTATTTAAAAGTAAACCCAGGTCTTTCAAAGTTATATTCTGATCTGTCTACATTTATTGTTTCGATCGATCCTTGACGTCCATTACAATATTGAATACAAAAGATTTGGTAGTAGACATTCGTAGCATTAGAGATATCTTGCTTTTTCTTATATTTAAATGTATAATTGTAGATATCTACTCTTATGTAGTACCGAGCATTGACATAAAATGTAAGGCACGTATGTGAATTATGTTCGCTTTATGATAGATACATTCTATCAAGATAGTACCGCGAATTGGTCATAAAAATTTCGTATCGCAGAAGATTCAAAATTATTCCTGACGCTAAGTTGGTATTATGACTTTGTGGCATCGCGAAATTAAAATTCCAGGTAACAAAGACTAAAAATTGCTCTTAATTTCCGTAGAAACACATTTTATCAAACTTTGCAGTCCAGCATTACGTTAATACAACTTGCAAGACCATCAACAGAAAGTTCAATTTTACAGCTATTCACGCACAGGAGTCTGATTAACAACTGTTCCCCATTGGCGGGCAGCGGCTCCTTTTATAGCTTACTCACTATACTGTTCCTGGTACAGAGAGTATTAATTTAACGCTAAAATAAACCCCGACCAAAATAAACCGTGTCTTACCTGAGTGCCTGCGAAAACAGCGGCACACGGCGGAAGTCTCGTGCAACACAAGTACGCATAGAGTGCCAAAGATGACGCGGGTGTTTTAATTGCAACGAATATATTAATATTCTCTTGGTTGTCACGTATCTTGACTATGCATTAAACAATGATGTTTTGCTTTAATGCAGAATAGTTGTTGAATTTGAAAGATAATAAATTGGAGGTATATCCTACATTAAAAATCATTATACACCATCAGGAAGTATTGTGTTTTAGAACAAAAGTATCCAGAACATAGAATAACTTCATCAAATTCACGTCCCTATTGTTTTGAAAAATTTTAGGCACACGCGCCGTACACTCCGAGGAGGAAGGATCTCGCAGTACCACGCTGAAGACTCCGGGGAGAAACACAACATGGGAAAGAAGAAGGCATCATCATCCAGGAAACAGAGCCAGGCACCGAAGCCTACACCGCAGCTCTCGCCAGCCTGCTCTACGCAGTCTCCCGCCTCGCTGCCGCTGCCGGCAGTTGAGAGAGAGCCCCTCGCCGCACCGCAGGGGAAGTTCTGGGCAGCCAGTCCCGCTTCCCCCGCCACGCTAGATGCCAGCCCGCCGACCGGCCATTCGCCGCATCACCCAACCGCAGGCAGCAACGGCACGCAGCTGCCTTCATCGCAGCTCTCGCCAGCCAGCAGCCGAGCGTCGTCTCCCACCTCGCTGTCGGTGACGGCAGTCGAGAGGGAGCCTCCCACGGAACGCACGGGAAAGGCCTGGGCCACTCGGCCTGCTTCTCCCACCACGCCATACGCCCGCCAAGAGCCCAGTCAACCGCCGGCGAACAGGGCAGCTGGGTCCCCCAGCGCAACACGGGCAAAAACCACCTCAGCATCGCCGGAAGCTGCACAGCTTTACTTAGCAGACACGCAAGCAGCTTCACCCTCACCACAAACCAGCCGATCTCCGGCCGCTGCGACCTCCTCTCAGCCGCCGACAGGAACCAAAGCTACACACTGCGCAGTAGTCGTCGGAGTACCCCTGGACCTCCCAGCGAGGTATCTCCTCACCGCAGCGACGCAGAAGTGGCCCACGGCCACCAGCGCCTCTCGGATCTCGTCGAAACGAGGCCCAACCACCTGCGTGCGCCTGCAGTTTACAGATCCTCAGGACCGCGACGCCGCCTTGGCCTCAGGTCTGCCCATCTTGGGACAGCTCCTGAAGGTGGAGGCCAGTAAACAGCAGCGACACATCCCGTGCCGGAACTGCTGTGCCTACGGGCATAGCGCCGACACATGCACCGCGCCGCCACGGTGCCATTAC
This sequence comes from Mantis religiosa, assembly GCA_030765055.1. Classification (NCBI taxonomy): domain Eukaryota; kingdom Metazoa; phylum Arthropoda; class Insecta; order Mantodea; family Mantidae; genus Mantis; species Mantis religiosa. The sequence continues at coordinate 26,331,955 of CM060947.1, forward strand.
TGTGGCTTTCACGCTCCAACTTCAGCGTGCAGGGCCCACGATCTCCGCCGACGCCGCCGGTACTGCGCTACCTGCGATGGCTTCGGCCACTTCACAGGGCAGATGCAGTGCCCTGCGTACCCTCGCGCAAACTCAGTGAGGCCAACACCCCGGAGCAACGCCACCAGCGAACCTGCGGCATGGCAGCAAGCACTTGGTTGCCTCCGCGAGGACCTGCAGCAAGTCAACAGCAGACTCCAGTCCCTAGAAGAGCTCCTCACAACAGTCACCGCCGCCAACCGCCGGACTCCAGCGGAGGAGGTTCAGGACCTTCATTCAGAGGTCCTTAATCTCAACCAGCGCTTGGGCAACCTGGAGGAATCCGTCACCGCCGCTGCCCAACAACAAAACGACAACCACGCCACCCTCATCGACGTCCTCGACTCACTGTCAACTACACAACGACTAATAACCGACGGACTTACTCCGCTGGGCAGTCTCACCACTTCAATGACCATCCTACAACAGACTGCAGAAACCATCAGCTCCCAACTTCAACACTCCGAACAGCTAGCCAAGGAACATAAGGACACTCTTGCCTCACTCCAACGTAAGATGCAACGTGTGGAGGCTCACCTCACCGACGCGCGTCCCTGCCAGCCAACGGACTCTTCCACTCTCCTCGATAGACTAGACCAGCTCCACTCCACACTTAGGGAAGTATACAACAGCCTCAGCACACGAATGAATGATCTGAAATCCCCAGAAGAAATCATCGCCGACTACAATGCAGAAACCACCAGGAGGCTCAAGGCCCACTTCGACAACTGGAACCCCCACCGCGCACCACCATACAAATGACGACGCCACAACACTCCCCCACTCGGCAACAACTGCCGGATATGATGCCCTCCCATACTAGATATATGTTACAATAAAGACTTACCCTGAATACCTTACACTTTTTCACCCTTACTCTCCACGCGCCTCGTTCAGGGCCTTTTGGTCATGTTCGACGCCTGGCCATCATTCTTTACCCGCTGGCCGTTATTGACGGCCAGCTCCTACATTTCACCTCTACTAACGGGAGTGCTTTTAGCGGGATCCCACAAAGCCACTCAAACTACCTTCCTAACTTTCACCTCCTAACCTTAGTAGTTTAAAAAAAAAAAAAAAAAATCCCTATTGTTTATATATTAATATAATTACTTCTCTCTTACAATTTTTAATTTCTGAATCGCTTACTGCGTCACACTTGTAAAATAAACCCATTTGAACATCCCACAATAAATAAAATTATCTTACGTCTTTCCAAATGAGTATCTTGACGTGGTTTTGTCGTTTAGCAATACTCGATATACACGATTAAACGGCATGCTTGCGTAGCATTAGATATATCCTGATTTTACTTGTATTTAAATTTATAATTGTATACATTGCTCGTATGTAGTACTGAACATCGACACAATTTATGATTCTGTTGGCATTATCTTCTATACCTGGTTAAGTAATTAGGTACAAGGACAGAATATTTCAGAATGTATTTGTTTATTTGTACTATAATTTTTTTCCTTATTTATTTAATTAATTGGTCCTGAAGGTCCTAAAGCTCCCTTACAGTTCACCAATTATGTAACATGATACCGAATGAAACGTTCTTCTGGAGACATTCGCTGCAAGTTGAACATATAACCTTCATTTGATATTTCAAACATATCGTACTTTAACTAAAATCACTACAGTATATGTTTGAGCGAATACAGTTTACATTTAAGGGTAGCCTGTTATTGGAAGAGCTTCTTGAAAATGTTGCTTTTCGTCCTTGAAGATGTGGAATATTTAGGTTTTGAGTTTTGTTGTAAAATCTTTATATTCAGGTGTTCCAAAAATTATTTCCTGTGGTATATCGACATTGGATTTTTTGATAAAATGCATCTGCTCCTCTACCTAATATGTATGTTCCTGGTACAGAAAGTATTAATTTAACGCTAGAATAAACCCCGACGAAAATGAACCGAGTCTTAACTGAGTGACTGTGAACACAGCGGCACACAGCGGTAGTCTCGTGTATTACAAGTACGCATGGAGTGTCACAGATGTCGCGCAAGTTTCAATTACAACGTATATATTAATAATCTCTTGGTTGTTAGGTATCTTGACCATGCATTAAGGAATGATGTTTCGCTTTCATGTACAAAACGTGCTGAATTTGAAAGATGGTAAATTGGAGGTATATCCTATATAAAAATCAACATAAAGCGTCAGGCAATATTGTGTTTTAGAACAAAAGTGTCCTGAACTTAGAATAAGTTTCACAAATTCAGCTGCGTTTATTGTTTATAATATTAAATAAGATATACGTTCAGAATTTTTAATTTTGTGTACAATATTTTGTTGCACAGTTGTGTTATAAAAACAATTGAACAGCCCACACTAATTAAAAATTGTCTGACGTCTTTCCAAATGAGGAGTTTGACGTCGTTTTGTTGTTTACCAATACTCGATATACAGAATTACAGAGTATACATGCGTTGCATTAAAGATACCCTCATTTTACTTGAATTTCAATTTATAATTGTAAACATCTTCTCGTATGTATTACTGAACATTGACACAATTTACGATTCTGTTGGCATTATCTTCTATATCTCTGTCATTAATATTATTACGCACCCAAAATTATTGAAAATGGAAACTTGTTTGAATAACTTAATTCTCAGCAGCAAAGATTGATCTGTTATTTTCCACAATAGTCAATACAAAAAAATCAGAAGACGCAAACCTACAATTTGGGTAAATATAAATGAAAACAGCGCCTCTACAGGACTTACCTAGCATTTACTTGACCATAGGAAATGACTCTCTAAGTCTAGCTTTATTGGATAACATTTATTTTTCTTATTTAAGCCGGGACTGTTTTCGCGAATGTTTGCAAGTACACATAGACCGCGAACAAACTGCGGTCAGTGTGCGCATGCGCGTGCACAATCGTCTCCACTCCTCAACATCCAAGCATTACATGACTCCCTCCCCTCCTTACGTTGACCAGTGCAGTGCAGCTTACGCTATGGAGGAGAGGAGAGGCAGTCTAAAATGACGGTAGAGGGGAAAGCTGGAGAGCTACAGTTTTGGAAAATCACGCCTCCAGCTGCATTTTGTTCACTGTTTACCTATAGTTTGGTTACAAGTTAAGATTATTACTTCAGTAATAGTTTTAATTTTGTTCAAGAAAATTCCTTTGTCATTCCAAAAGCACTGACGTCATGATATTTACCGCGATTAGCACCGTCCTCGCTTTCCTTAGGGCCACGGCGTGGCTCAGTGGTTAGACCGCTTGGATCTCACCAAGACAGCCCGGGTTCGATCCCAGGCGACAGAAAGTGAGATTGTGGTGCACAACACGGCGCTGGAACGGGTTTTCTCCGGAACCTCCGGTTTCCCCCGCCATCTCGTTCCACCGGTGCTCCGTCTTCATCTCATATATCATCAGTGTCACCGCCTGCGGTGCCATATGTACTAAAATCGGACGTTAAACACTACTACACACACACTCGCTTTCTTTAGAGCTGAAGAACCAGCTTCTGTCCACTGCTCTGAGTGCTACTTCGATTTTGGCGTGTAGTGTTGAATTCATGTTTCATTTATTGTTACCTTACGGAGCAAAAAGTCACTTCTGTTCTGAAAATGCACGAATCACTTTTCAGATAGTGAAGTAACAATGCGTGTGTTATCCACAGTGACAATACTGGGCAGCCATCTTGGGAAACTTCATTCTTGTTCAATTCCTGATGCAAAATGTGGCTAAAACGTCTCTTTGAAATTCCAAGAGCATTAGCGTGTTCATGCAGTTTGTACGCACGTCTTCCAGACTCATTTTATGCACTTTATCAATGATTTCTGGTCAGATTTCAGCTTTTGGACGTCCTTCACGTGGAAGGTCTTGAACATTTTAACGGCTACGTTTAAATTCGGTCACTCAATACTTCACCCTTTAAACTAAGGGTGGAAGGTCGCCATATACGTTTATAATCCACAAATGAATATCTGTGACTGTTAAAACTTCTTTCAAGAAGAATTATATCAAAACACGATACTAAAATTTCTCAATTTTCAAAGCAATGCACACTTCTACTGTTTAAACAACTGCCTACAATCAATTATTAGCTAGAATGACCTGGAATTTTACATACAGCCTATTAATATGTATACCAACGTAACTGACAAAATCATTCAAGTAGTGCCGTGATCTCTGGGTGAGACCGAGAACTTTTCCGACCATTCTATTTGTATATGTAAGGGCTCACTTTACAAAATAAAATGTATCAAATATAAATGTTATTTTAACAAGATCGGTATTGTATATATTGCTGAAGATTGCAATGTTGCGACGGGCGTGACAGGCCTGCGTAATGAGACAGATAGGGCAGCGCTTAGATAAAAGATTGAGGAAACAGAAAGAAGGAGACAGATAGATGACTGGAAGGTATGATTTCATGATTGTTACAGAGCGTTGTACTTATTTCTAGAACCATGAGTGGAGATATAAAGGAAGCCGCGGCTCGCCAGTGGTGACAGTCGTAATTGTGCGTGTGCAGCTGTGATTTGAAGGTGAACTTTCGTTTATTTACGTGTGCAGAGGCCACGAGTGATTTTGTAGGTTTATGATGCATCGTTGTGTTACCAAGGTTGCACAAACTGTCTTTCTATGAAAATAAAGAACAATTTTTTAATTTCTACACCTGAACTTTTAAATTTTAACAACCCTCAAGGACCTCCTCCGTAGCGTAAATGGTAGCGTGTCAGCCTCACGACCTAATAGTCCCAAGCTTGAATTTCGGTCAGGGTAAATTATCTTGATAAGACTTTCTCTTATTCTGATAGACGAATGTCAGGGAACTGCAAGCTCCATGGGCCCTGGACTCATTTGAGCACCATTTTCCCCATTCCATTCATCGTCCGATATGACTTAACCTTAAGGAACGTAAATTACAATAACAAAGAGACCACAAAGTCACAGTATAGTGATATTTTATCTTCCCTTACGGTTCACCAGTTATGTCATTTGATCCAGAATAAAAGCGTCTTCTGAAGACATCCCTTACAATTTCAACATATGCATCTTATCTGTCATAGAAACATTTTAAACACTTAGTACTTTAATTTAGTTCATTTGTGTCTAATTTGGAGGACCTACAGGAAAGTCTTGTTGTCCTTAAAATGCGAAACTTTCGCATTTTGAGTTTTGATGAAAAAGATTTCTTTATATTCAAGTGTTCCATAAGCTTATATTTCCTATGGTACTTCGACATTGAACATTTGGATAGAATGCAGCTGCTCCTTTACTTAATATGTATGTCCCTAGTAGTTAAAGTATTCATTTAACGCTGAAATGAATGCCAACCGAAAAGACCTCGTCTTATTTGAGCGACTGCGATCGCAGCGGAACATAGTGCAAGTCTCATGCAACACAAGTACGACTGGTATGTCATAGATGACGCGCAAGTTTTAATTGCAAGCTATTTGCTAATATATTTTGGTTATTGCGTATTTTTTCCTTGCATTAAGAAATTATGTTTCGTTTTTATTATAAAACACTTGCTGAATGTGACAGATCATAAGCTGGAGCAGTAATGTATAAAAAAATCAATATAGACGGACAGAATGTATTGTGTTTTAGAATAAGTAGTTGAATAAGTAGTATAAATTCAAGGTTTTAGTATATATTTGTTTAAAATAAGATATTGTCAGCAGCTTAGCACAATATATTCTGTGTGCATTGTTGAAATATAATTCAAATTAAACAACTAAATTATTTATGAGTAATCCCAGACCTTTCCAAGTTAGATTCTCAGCTGTCTATATTTATTGTTTAGATCGATCCCTGACGTCTTTACCAATATTGGATACAAAAGATTTGGTAGTGGACATTCGTAGCATTAGAGATATACTGTTTTCCTTATATTTAAATGTATAATTGTAGATATCTACTCTTATGTAGTACCGAGCATTGACATAAAATGTAAGGCGCGTATGTTAATTATGTTCGGCTTTTTAGATACATTCTATCAAGATAGTAACGCGAATTGGTCATAAAAATTTCGTATAGGAGAAGATTCAAAATAATTACTGACGCTAAGTTGGTATTATGAATTTGTGGAATCGTGAAATTAAAATTTCAGGTAACAAAGACTAAAAATTGCTCTTAATTTCCTTAGAAACACATTTTATCAACCTTTGCAGTCCAGCATTACGTTAATACAATTTGCAAGGTCATCAAACAGAAAGTTCACTTTTACAGCTATTCACGCACAGGAGTCCGATTAACAACTGTTCCCCATTGGCGGGCAGCGGCTCCTTTTATAGCTTACTCACTGTACTGTTCCTGGTACAGAAAGTATTAAATTAACGCTAAAATAAAACCCGACCAAAATGAACCGTGTCTTACCTGAGTGACTGCGATCACAGCGGCCCACGGCGGAAGTCTCGTGCAACACAAGTACGCATAGAGTGCCAAAGATGACGCGGATGTTTTAATTGCAACGTAGATATTAATATTCTCTTGGTTGTTACGTATCTTGACCATGCATTAAACAATGATGTTTTGCTTTAATGCAGAACACGTGTAGAATTTGAAAGATAATACATTGGAGGTATATCCTATATTAACAATCATTATACACCATCAGGAAATATTGTGTTTTAGAACAAAAGTCCTCAGAACTTAGAATAAGTTCATCAAATTCACCTCCCTATTGTTTGTATATTAATTTAATTACTCTTTTTCACAATTTTAATTTGTGAACAGCTTTCTGCAGCACACTTGTGTAAAAAATCAAATTGAACAACCCACACTAATTAAAATTGTCTGACGTCTTTCCAAATGAGTATCTTGACGTCGTTTTTTGTTTAGCTATACACGATTTCACAGCATGCATGCGTTACATTAGAGATGTCCTAATTTTACTTGTATTTTAATTTATAATTGTATACATTGCTAGTATGTAGTACTGAACATCGACATAATTTATGATTCTGTTGGCATTATCTTCTATACTTGGTTAAGTAAATAGGTACAAGGACAGAATATTTCAGAATTTATTTGTTTATTTGTACTATTATTTTTTTGCTTATTTATTTACTTACTTATTTACTTAATTAGTCCTGAAGGTCCTAAAGGTCCCTTACAGTTCACCAATTATGTAACATGATACAGAATGGAACGTTCTTCTGAAGACATTCCCTGAAATTTGAGCATATAACCTTCATTTGATATTTCAACATAACGTACGTTAACTAAAATCACCAGAGTATATGTTTGAGCGAATACAGTTTACATTTCAGGGTAGCCTGTTATTAGAAGACCTTCTTGAAAGTGTTGCTTTTTGTCCTTGAAAATGTGGAATCTTTACGTTTTGAGTTTTGTTGTAAAATTTTCTTTATATTCAGGTGTTCCAAAAATTATTTCCTGTGGGATATCGACATTGAATTTTTTGATAAAATGCATCTGCTCCTCTACCAAATATGTATGTTCCTGGTACAGAATATATTAATTCAACGCTAAAATAAACTCCGACCAAAATGAACCGTGTCTTACCTGATTGACTACGAATACAGCGGCACACAGCGGAAGTCTCGTGCGACACAAGTACGAATGGGGTGCCACAGATGCCGCGCAAGTTTCAATGGCAACGTATATATTAATAATCTCTTGTTGTTAGGTATCTTGGCCATGCATTAAGGAATGATGTTTCGCTTTCATGTTACACGTGCTGAATTTGAAAGATAGTAAATGGGAGGTATATCCTATATAAAAATCAAAATAAACCGTCAGGCAATATTGTGTTTTAGAACAAAAGTCTCCAGAACTTACAATAAGTTTCACAAATTCAGCTCCCTGTTTGTTTATTATATTAAATAAGATATTTCTAGTCCGGAATTTTTAATTTTGTGTACAATATTTTGTTGCACAGTTGTGTTATAAAAACAATTCGACAGCCCACACTAATTACAAATTGTCTGACGTATTTCCAAATGAGGACCTTGACGTCGTTTTCTTGTTTACCAATACTCGATATACACGATTTCACAGCACACATGCGTAGCATTAGAGATATCCTGAGTTTACTTGTATTTAAATTTATAATTGTAAACATTGCTCGTATGTAGTACTGAACATTGACACAATTTAAGATTGTGTTGGAATTATCTTCTATTTCTGTCATTAATTTTATTACGCACCCAAAATTATTGAAAGTGGAAACTTGATTGAATAACTTCATTCTCAGCAGCAAACATTGACTCATCTGTTATTTTCCACAATAGTCAATACATAAAAATCAGAAGGCGCAAACCTACATTTGGAGATAGCATAAATGGAAACAGCGCCTCTACAGGACTTACCTAGCAACTTACTTGACCATTACAAATGACTTTCTTATTCTAGCTTTATTTGAAAACATTTATTTTTCTTATTTAAGCCGGGGCTGTTTTTGCGAATGCTTGCAATTACACATAGACCGCGAACAAACTGCGGTCAGTGAGCGTAAGCGCGAGCACAGTCGTCTCCACTCCTCCACATCCAAGCATTACATGACTCCCTCCCCTCCATAGGTTAACCAGTTCAGTGCACTTGCGCTATGGAGGAGAGGAGAGGCAGTCTAAAATGACGGTAGAGGGGAAAGCTAGAGAGCTTCAGTTTTGGAACATCACGCCTCCAGCTGCATTTTGTTCACTGTTTACCTATAGTTTGGTTACAAGTTGAGATTAGTAGTTCAGTAATAGTTTTAATTTTGTTCAAGAAAATTCCTTTGTCATTCCAAAAGCACTGATGTCATGATATTTACCGCGAATAGCACCTTCCTCGCTTTCTTTAGGGCCACGGCATGGCTCAGTGGTTAGACCGCTAGGCTCTCACCAAGACGGACCGGGTTCGATCCCAGGCGACCGCAAAGTGAGATTTGTTGTGGACAACGCGGTGCTGGAAGGTTTTTCTCCGGGACTTCCGGTTTCCCCCACCATCTGGTGCCACCGGTGCTCCATTTTCATCCCATATATCATCAGTGTCACCGCCTGCGGTGCCGTATGTAGTAAAATCGGACGTTAAACACTACTACACACACACTCGCTTCCTTTAGAGCTGAAGAACCAGCTTCTGTCCACTGCTCCGACTGCTATTTTGATTTGGGTGAGTAGTGGTGAATTCATGTTTCATCCATTGTTACCTTAAGGAGCACAAAGTCACTTCTGTTCTGAAAATGCGCCAAGCACTTTTCAGATAGTGACGTGAGAATGCGTTTGTTATGCACAGTGAGAATACTGGACGGCCATCTGGCGCAAATACATTCTTGTTCAATTCCCTATGAAAATTTGTCTAAAACCTCCCTTTAGAATTCCAAGAGCATTAGCATGTTCATGCAGTTTGTACGCACGTCTTCCAGACTAATTTTATGCACTTTATCAATGATTTCTGGTCAGGTTTCAGCTTTACGACGTCCTTCGCGAGGAACGTCTTGAACATTTTAACGGCTACGTTTAAATTCGGTCACTCAATACTTCACCCTTTAAACTAAGGGTGGACAGTCACCATACACATTTATAATCCTCAAATGAATATCTGTAACTGTTTAAACTTCTTTCAAGAAGAATTATATGAAAACACGATACTGAAATTTCTCAATTTTCAAAGCAACGCGCAATTCTACTGTTTAAACAACTGCCTACAGTCAACTATTAGCTGGAATGACCTGGAATTTTACATACAACCTATCAATATGTATACCAACGTAACTGAACAAAATCATTCAAGTAGTGGCATGATCTCTGGGTGAGACCGCGAACTTTTTGGACAATCCTATTTGTATATGTAAGGGTTCACTATACAAATTAAAATGTATCACATATAAATGTTGTTTTAACAAGATCTGTATTGTATATATTGCTGCCGATTGCAATGTTGCGACGGGAGTGGCAGGCCTGCGTAAAGAGACAGATAGGGCAGCGCTTAGATAAAAACTTGCCGTAACAGAAAGAACGAGACAGATAGATGATTGGAAGGTACAATTTCATGATTGTTACAGAACGTTGTACTAATTTCTAGAACCATGAGTGGAGATATAAAAGAAGCCGCGGCTCGCCAGTGGTGACAGTAATAATTGTGCGTGTGCAGCTGTGATTTGTGAGTGAACTCTGGTTTATTTACGTGTGCTGTGACCACAAGTGATTTTGTAGGTTTATGTTGCATAATTCTGCTGAAAGGTTATACAAACTGTCTTTCTATGGAAATTAAGAGCCATTTTTTAATTTTACGAACCCCCAAAGCCCGCCTCCGTAGCGTAGATGGTAGCGTGTCAGCCTCACGACCTAATAGTCCCAAGTTTGAATTTCGGTCAGGGCAAATTATCTTGATAAGACTTTTCTCTTATTCTGATAGACGAATGTCAGGTAACTCTATGCTCAATGGACCCTGGACTCATTTGAGCATCATTTCAGCCATTCCATTCATCGTCCGATATGACTTAACGTTGTAGGACGTAAATTACAATAACAAAGAAACCACATAGTCACAGTATAGTGATATTTTATCTTCCCTTACTGTTCACCAGTTATGTAAATTGATCCAGAATAACAATGTCTTCAGAAGACATTCCCTGCAATTTCAACATATGCATTTTATTTGTCATAGAGACATTTTAAACACTTAGTGCTTTAATTTAGTTCATTTGATTCTATTTTTCACCGAATGCAGTTTCCAATTAATTGGTAGCCTGTTATTGGAGGACTACAGGAAAGTCTTGTTGTCCTTAAAATGCGGAACTTTCGCATTTTGAGTTTTGCCGAAAAAGCTATCTTTATATTCAAATGTTCCAAAAGCTTATATTTCCTGTGGGACTTCGACATTGAACTTTTGGATAGAATGCAGCTGCTCCTTTACTTAATATGTATATCCCTAGTAGTTAAAGTATTCATTTAACTCTGAAATAAATGCCAACCGAATAGACCTGGTCTTATTTGAGCGACTGCGATCGCAGCGGAACATAGTGCAAGTCTCATGCAACACAAGTACGCCTGGTATGTCATAGATGACCCGCAAGTTTTAATTGCAACGTATTTACTAATATGTCTTGTTTATTGAGTATTTGTCCTTGCATTAAGAAAGTGTGTCTTGTTTTTATTATAAAACACTTGCAGAATGTGACAGATAATAAGCTGGAGCAGTAATGTATAAAAAAAGATCAATATAGACGGACAGAATATATTGTGTTTTAGAACGAAAGTCTTAGTGCGTTAAATAAGTACAATAAATTCAAGGTCTTGGTATATATTTTTTAGTTATATTATGATGTTATGAATAGCTTTAGCACAATAAATTCAGTGTGCATTGCTGAAATATAATTCCAATTAAACAACTAAATTATTTATGAATAATTGCGGGTCTTTCCAAGTTAGATTATCTGCTGTCTACATGCATTGGTTAGGTCGATCCTTGATGTCGTTTACCAATATTGGATACAAAATATTTGGTAGTAGAAATCGTAGCATTAGAGATATACTGCTTTTACTTATATTTGAATGTATAATTGTAGATATCTACAATTATGTAGTACCAAGCATTGACATAAAATGTAAGGCACGTATGTGAATTCTGTTCGCTTTATAATAGATACATTCTCTCAAGATAGTACCGCGAAGTGGAGTGTCACAGATGACGCGCAAGTATAATTGCAACGTGTACATTAATATTCTCTTGGTTGTTACGTATCTTGACTATGCATTAAACAATAATGTTTTGCTTTAATGCAGAACAGTTGTTGAATTTGAAAGAGAATAAATTGGAGGTATATCCTATATTAAAAATCATTATACACCATCAGGAAATATTGTGTTTTAGAACAAAAGTCTCCAGAACATAGAATAACTTCATCAAATTCACGTCCCTATTGTTTGTATATTAATATAATTACTTCTCTTTCACAATTTTTAATTTGTGAACAGCTTTCTGCAGCTCACTTGTATAATAAACCCATTTGAACAGCCCACACTAAATAAAATTATCTGACGTCTATCCAAATGAGTATCTTGACGTCGTTTAGTCGTTTAGCAATACTCGATATACACCATTAAACGGCATGCTTGCGTAGCGTTAGAGATATCCTGATTTTACTTGTATTTAAATTTATAATTGTATACATTGCTCGTATGTAGTACTGAACATTGACACAATTTATGATTCTGTTGGCATTATCTTCTATACCTGGTTAAGTAATTAGGTACAAGGACAGAATATTTCAGAATGTATTTGTTAATTTTTACTATAATTTTTTTCCTTATTTATTTAATTAATTGGTCCTGAAGGTCCTAAACTCCCTTACAGTTCACCAATTATGTAACATGATACAGAGTGAAACGTTCTTCTGAAGACATTCCCTGCAAGTTGAACATATAACCTTCATTTGATATTTCAAACATATCGTACTTTAGCTAAAATCACTAGAGTATATGTTTGAGTGAATACAGTTTACATTTAAAGGTAGCCTGTTATTGGAAGACCTTCTTGAAAGTGTTGCTTTTCGTCCTTGAAGATGTGGAATATTTACGTTTTGAATTTTGTTGTAAAATTTTTCTTTATATTCAGGTGTTCCAAAAATTATTTCCTGTGGGATATCGACATTGAATTTTTTGATAAAATGCATCTGCTCCTCTACCTAATATTTATGTTCCTGGTACAGAATGTATTAATTCAACGCTAAAATAAACTCCGACCAAAATGAACCGTGTCTTACCTCAGTGACTGCGGACACAGCGGCACACAGCGGAAGTCTCGTGCGACACAAGTACGCATGGGGTGCCACAGATGCCGCGCAAGTTTCAATTGCAACGTATATATTAATAATCACTTGTTGTTAGGTATCTTGGCCATGCATTAAGAAATGATGGTTCGCTTTCATGTTACACGTGCTGAATTTGAAAGATAGTAAATGGGAGGTATATCCTATATAAAAATCAAAATAAACCGTCAGGCAATATTGTGTTTTAGAACAAAAGTCTCCAGAACTTACAATAAGTTTCACAAATTCAGCTCCCTGTTTGTTTATTATATTAAATAAGATATTTCTAGTCCGGAATTTTTAATTTTGTGTACAATATTTTGTTGCACAGTTGTGTTATAAAAACAATTCGACAGCCCACACTAATTACAAATTGTCTGACGTATTTCCAAATGAGGACCTTGACGTCGTTTTCTTGTTTACCAATACTCGATATACACGATTTCACAGCACACATGCGTAGCATTAGAGATATCCTGAGTTTACTTGTATTTAAATTTATAATTGTAAACATTGCTCGTATGTAGTACTGAACATTGACACAATTTAAGATTCTGTTGGAATTATCTTCTATTTCTGTCATTAATTTTATTACGCACCCAAAATTATTGAAAGTGGAAACTTGATTGAATAACTTCATTCTCAGCAGCAAACATTGACTCATCTGTTATTTTCCACAATAGTCAATACATAAAAATCAGAAGGCGCAAACCTACAATTGGGGATAGCATAAATGGAAACAGCGCCTCTACAGGACTTACCTAGCAACTTACTTGACCATTACAAATGACTTTCTTATTCTAGCTTTATTTGAAAACATTTATTTTTCTTATTTAAGCCGGGGCTGTTTTTGCGAATGCTTGCAATTACACATAGACCGCGAACAAACTGCGGTCAGTGAGCGTAAGCGCGAGCACAGTCGTCTCCACTCCTCAACATCCAAGCATTACATGACTCCCTCCCCTCCGTAGGTTAACCAGTTCAGTGCACTTGCGCTATGGTGGAGAGGAGAGGCAGTCTAAATTGACGGTAGAGGGGAAAGCTAGAGAGCTTCAGATTTGGAAAATCACGCCTCCAGCTGCATTTTGTTCACTGTTTACCTATAGTTTGGTTACAAGTTGAGATTAGTACTTCAGTAATAGTTTTAATTTTGTTCAAGAAAATTCCTTTGTCATTCCAAAAGCACTGATGTCATGATATTTACCGCGAATAGCACCTTCCTCGCTTTCTTTAGGGCCACGGCATGGCTCAGTGGTTAGACCGCTAGGCTCTCACCAAGACGGACCGGGTTCGATCCCAGGCGACCGCAAAGTGAGATTTGTTGTGGACAACGCGGTGCTGGACGGTTTTTCTCCGGGACTTCCGGTTTCCCCCACCATCTGGTGCCACCGGTGCTCCATCTTCATCCCATATATCATCAGTGTCACCGCCTGCGGTGCCGTATGTAGTAAAATCGGACGTTAAACACTACTACACACACACACTCGCTTCCTTTAGAGCTGAAGAACCAGCTTCTGTCCACTGCTCCGACTGCTATTTTGATTTGGGTGAGTAGTGGTGAATTCATGTTTCATCCATTGTTACCTTACGGAGCACAAAGTCACTTCTGTTCTGAAAATGCGCCAAGCACTTTTCAGATAGTGACGTGAGAATGCGTTTGTTATGCACAGTGAGAATACTGGACGGCCATCTGGCGCAAATACATTCTTGTTCAATTCCCTATGAAAATTTGTCTAAAACCTCCCTTTAGAATTCCAAGAGCATTAGCATGTTCATGCAGTTTGTACGCACGTCTTCCAGACTAATTTTATGCACTTTATCAATGATTTCTGGTCAGGTTTCAGCTTTACGACGTCCTTCGCGAGGAACGTCTTGAACATTTTAACGGCTACGTTTAAATTCGGTCACTCAATACTTCACCCTTTAAACTAAGGGTGGACAGTCACCATACACATTTATAATCCTCAAATGAATATCTGTAACTGTTTAAACTTCTTTCAAGAAGAATTATATGAAAACACGATACTGAAATTTCTCAATTTTCAAAGCAATGCGCAATTCTACTGTTTAAACAACTGCCTACAGTCAACTATTAGCTGGAATGACCTGGAATTTTACATACAACCTATCAATATGTATACCAACGTAACTGAACAAAATCATTCAAGTAGTGGCATGATCTCTGGGTGAGACCGCGAACTTTTTGGACAATCCAATTTGTATATGTAAGGGTTCAATATACAAATTAAAATGTATCACATATAAATGTTGTTTTAACAAGATCTGTATTGTATATATTGCTGCCGATTGCAATGTTGCGACAGGCGTGGCAGGCCTGCGTAAAGAGACAGATAGGGCAGCGCTTAGATAAAAACTTGCCGTAACAGAAAGAACGAGACAGATAGATGATTGGAAGGTACAATTTCATGATTGTTACAGAACGTTGTACTAATTTCTAGAACCATGAGTGGAGATATAAGAGAAGCCGCGGCTCGCCAGTGGTGACAGTCATAATTGTGCGTGTGCACCTGTGATTTGTGAGTGAACTCTGGTTTATTTACGTGTGCAGTGACCACAAGTGATTTTGTAGGTTTATGTTGCATCATTCTGCTGAAAGGTTATACAAACTGTCTTTCTATGGAAATTAAGAGCCATTTTTTAATTTTACGAACCCCCAAAGCCCGCCTCCGTAGCGTAGATGGTAGCGTGTCAGCCTCACGACCTAATAGTCCCAAGTTTGAATTTCGGTCAGGGAAAATTATCTTGATAAGACTTTTCTCTTATTCTGATAGACGAATGTCAGGTAACTCTATGCTCAATGGACCCTGGACTCATTTGAGCATCATTTCAGCCATTCCATTCATCGTCCGATATGACTTAACGTTGTAGGACGTAAATTACAATAACAAAGAAACCACATAATCACAGTATAGTGATATTTTATCTTCCCTTACTGTTCACCAGTTATGTAAATTGATCCAGAGTAAAAACGTCATCTGAAGACATTCCCTGCAATTTCAACATAAGCATAACATATGCATTTTATTTGTCATAGAGACATTTTAAACACTTAGTGCTTTAATTTAGTTCATTTGATTCTATTTTTCACCGAATGCAGTTTCCAATTAATTGGTAGCCTGTTATTGGAGGACCTACAGGAAAGTCTTGTTGTCCTTAAAATGCGGAACTTTCGCATTTTGAGTTTTGCCGAAAAAGCTATATTTATATTCAAATGTTCCAAAAGCTTATATTTCCTGTGGGACTTCGACATTGAACTTTTGGATAGAATGCAGCTGCTCCTTTACTTAATATGTATATCCCTAGTAGTTAAAGTATTCATTTAACTCTGAAATAAATGCCAACCGAATAGACCTGGTCTTATTTGAGCGACTGCGATCGCAGCGGAACATAGTGCAAGTCTCATGCAACACAAGTACGCCTGGTATGTCATAGATGACCCGCAAGTTTTAATTGCAACGTATTTACTAATATGTCTTGGTTATTGAGTATTTGTCCTTGCATTAAGAAAGTGTGTCTTGTTTTTATTATAAAACACTTGCAGAATGTGACAGATAATAAGCTGGAGCAGTAATGTATAAAAAAAGATCAATATAGACGGACAGAATATATTGTGTTTTAGAACGAAAGTCTTAGTGCGTTAAATAAGTACAATAAATTCAAGGTCTTGGTATATATTTTTTAGTTATATTATGATGTTATGAATAGCTTTAGCACAATAAATTCAGTGTGCATTGCTGAAATATAATTCCAATTAAACAACTAAATTATTTATGAATAATTGCGGGTCTTTCCAAGTTAGATTATCTGCTGTCTACATGCATTGGTTAGGTCGATCCTTGATGTCGTTTACCAATATTGGATACAAAATATTTGGTAGTAGAAATCGTAGCATTAGAGATATACTGCTTTTACTTATATTTGAATGTATAATTGTAGATATCTACAATTATGTAGTACCAAGCATTGACATAAAATGTAAGGCACGTATGTGAATTCTGTTCGCTTTATAATAGATACATTCTCTCAAGATAGTACCGCGAAGTGGAGTGTCACAGATGACGCGCAAGTATAATTGCAACGTGTACATTAATATTCTCTTGGTTGTTACGTATCTTGACTATGCATTAAACAATAATGTTTTGCTTTAATGCAGAACAGTTGTTGAATTTGAAAGAGAATAAATTGGAGGTATATCCTATATTAAAAATCATTATACACCATCAGGAAATATTGTGTTTTAGAACAAAAGTCTCCAGAACATAGAATAACTTCATCAAATTCACGTCCCTATTGTTTGTATATTAATATAATTACTTCTCTCTCACAATTTTTAATTTGTGAACAGCTTTCTGCAGCTCACTTGTATAATAAACCCATTTGAACAGCCCACACTAAATAAAACTATCTGACGTCTATCCAAATGAGTATCTTGACGTCGTTTAGTCGTTTAGCAATACTCGATATACACCATTAAATGGCATGCTTGCGTAGCGTTAGAGATATCCTGATTTTACTTGTATTTAAATTTATAATTGTATACATTGCTCGTATGTAGTACTGAACATTGACACAATTTATGATTCTGTCGGCATTATCTTCTATACCTGGTTAAGTAATTAGGTACAAGGACAGAATATTTCAGAATGTATTTGTTTATTTTTACTATAATTTTTTTCCTTATTTATTTAATTAATTGGTCCTGAAGGTCCTAAACTCCCTTACAGTTCACCAATTATGTAACATGATACAGAGTGAAACGTTCTTCTGAAGACATTCCCTGCAATTTGAACATATAACCTTCATTTGAAATTTCAAACATATCGTACTTTAGCTAAAATCACTAGAGTATATGTTTGAGTGAATACAGTTTACATTTAAAGGTAGCCTGTTATTGGAAGACCTTCTTGAAAGTGTTGCTTTTCGTCCTTGAAGATGTGGAATATTTACGTTTTGAGTTTTGTTGTAAAATTTTTCTTTATATTTAGGTGTTCCAAAACTTATTTCCTGTGGGATATCGACATTGAATTTTTTGATAAAATGCATCTGCTCCTGTACCTAATATTTATGTTCCTGGTACAGAATGTATTAATTCAACGCTAAAATAAACTCCGACCAAAATGAACCGTGTCTTACCTCAGTGACTGCGGACACAGCGGCACACAGCGGAAGTCTCGTGCGACACAAGTACGCATGGGGTGCCACAGATGCCGCGCAAGTTTCAATTGCAACGTATATATTAATAATCACTTGTTGTTAGGTATCTTGGCCATGTATTAAGAAATGATGTTTCGATTTCATGTACAAAACGTGCTGAATTTGAAAGATAGTAAATGGGAGGTATATCCTATATAAAAAACAAAATAAACCGTCAGGGAATATTGTGTTTTAGAACAAAGGTCTGCAGAACTTACAATAAGTTTCACAAATTCAGCTCCCTTTTTGTTTATTATATTACATAAGATTTTGTAGTCCGGAGTTTTTAATTTTGTGTACAATATTTTTTGCACAGTTGTGTTATAAAAACAATTGGACAGCCCACACTAATTACAAATTGTCTGACGTATTTCCAAATCAGGATCTTGACGTCGTTTTCTTATTTACCAATACTCGATATACCCGATTTCACAGCATACATGCGTAGCATTAGAGATATCCTGACTTTACTGGTATTTAAATTTATAATTGTAAACATTGCTCGTATGTAGTACTGAACATTCACACAATTTAAGATTCTGTTGGAATTATCTTCTATTTCTGTCATTAATTTTATTACGCACACAAAATTATTGAAAGTGGAAACTTAATTGAATAACTTCATTCTCAGCAGCAAACATTGACTCATCTGTTATTTTCCACAATAGTCAATACATAAAAATCAGAAGACGCAAACCTACAATTGGGGATAGCATAAATAGAAACAGAGCCTCTACAGGACTTACCTAGCAACTTACTTGACCATAACAAATGACTTTCTTATTCTAGCTTTATTTGAAAACATTTATTTTTCTTATTTAAGCCGGGACTGTTTTTGCGAATGCTTGCAATTACACATAGACCGCGAACAAACTGCGGTCAGTGAGCGTAAGCGCGAGCACAGTCGTCTCCACTCCTCAACATCCAAGCATTACATGACTCCCTCCCCTCCATAGGTTAACCAGTTCAGTGCAGCTTGCGCTATGGAGGAGAGGAGAGGCAGTCTAAAATGACGTTAGAGGGGAAAGCTGGAGAGCTTCAGTTTTGGAAAATCACGCCTCAAGCTGCATTTCGTTCACTGTTTACCTATAGTTTGGTTACAAGTTGAGATTATTACCTCAGTAATAGTTTTAATTTTGTTCAAGAAAGTTCCTTTGTCATTCCAAAAGCACTGACGTCATGATATTGACAGCGATTACCACCATCCTCGCTTTCCTTAGGGCCACGGCGTGGCTCAGTGGTTAGACCGCTTGGCTCTCACCAAGACGGCCCGAGTTCGATCCCAGGCGACCGAAAGTGAGATTTGTGGTGCACAACTCTGCGCTGGGACGGGTTTTCTCCGGAACCTCCGGTTTCCCCCGCCATCTCGTTCCACCGGTGCTCCATCTTCATCTCATATATCATCAGTGTCACCGCCTGCGGTGCCGTATGTAGTAAAATCGGACGTTAAACACTACTACACACACACTCGCTTTCTTTAGAGCTGAAGAACCAGCTTCTGTCCACCGCTCTGAGTGCTACTTCGATTTTGGCGTGTAGTGTTAAATTCATGTTTCATTTATTGTTACCTTAGGGAGCAAAAAGTCACTTTTGTTCTGAAAATACACGAATCACTTTTCAGATAGTGACGTAAGAATGCGTTTGTTATCCACAGTGACAATACTGGGCAGCCATCTTGGGCAACTACATTCTTGTGCAATTCCTGATGCAAAATGTGGCTAAAACGTCTCTTTGAAATTCCAATAGCATTAGCGTGTTCATGCAGTTTGTACGCACGTCTTCCAAACTCATTTTATGCAATTTATCAATGATTTCTGGTCAGGTTTCAGCTTTTGGACGTCCTTCACGTGGAACGTCTTGAACATTTTAACGGCTACGTTTAAATTCGGTCACTCAATACTTCACCCTTTAAACTAAGGGTGGAAAGTCGCCATACACATTTATAATCCACAAATGAATATCTGTGACTGTTAAAACTTCTTTCAAGAAGAATTATATGAAAACACGATACTCAAATTTCTCAATTTTCAAAGCAATGCACACCTTTACTGTTTAAACAACTGCCTACAGTCAACTATTAGCTGGAATGACCTGTAATTTTACATACAGTCTATTAATATGTGTATCAACGTAACTGAACAAAATCATTCAAGTAGTGCCGTGATCTCTGGGTGAGACCGAGAACTTTTCCGACCATCCTATTTGTATATGTAAGGGCTCACTTTACAAAATAGAATGTATCACATATAAATGTTATTTTAACAAGATCTGTATTGTATATATTGCTGCCGATTGCAATGTTGCGACGGACGTGGCAGGCCTGCGTAAAAGAGGGATAGTGCAACGCGGAGATAAAAGCTTGCCGTAACAGAAAGGAGACAGATAGATGACAGGAAGGTATGATTTCATGATTGTTACAGAGCGTTGTACTTATTTCTAGAACCATGAGTGGAGATATAAAAGAAGCCGCGGCTCACCAGTGGTGACAGTCATAATTGTGCGTGTGCTGCTGTGATTTGAAAGTGAACGTTCGTTTATTTACATGTGCAGAGGCCACGAGAGATTTTGTAGGTTTTTGTTGCATCATTCTGCTGCCAAAGTTGTACAAACTGTCTTTCTATGGAAATTAAGAGAAATTTCTTAATTTCTACAACCGAACTTTTTTAATTTACGAACCCACAAAGCCCGCCTCGGTAGCGTAGATGGTAGCGTGTTTGCCTCACGTTCAGAAGGTCTCGAGTTTCAATCTCGGTCACTATGAGTTACCTTGATAAGACTTTTCTTTTAACTCTGAGCTCCATGGACCCTGGATTAATTTGTGCATCACTTCGCCCATTCCATTCATTGTCTGATGTGACTTAACGTTGGGCTGCGTAAATTACAATAACATACAAAACCTCAAAGTTACAGTATAGTGATATTTTATCTTCCCTTACGGTTCAACAGTTACGTAAATTGATCCAGAATAAAAACTTCTTCTGAAGCAAATCCCTGCAATTTCAACATAAGCATATTATTTGTCATAGAGACATTTTAAACACTTAGTACTTTAATTTAGTTCATTTGTGTCTATTTTTCACCGAATGCACATTCCAAATAATTGGTAGCCTGTTATTGGAGGACCTACAGGAAAGTCTTGTTGTCCTTAATATGCGGAACTTTCGCATTTTGAGTTTTGCTGAAAAAGCTTTCTTTATATTCAAGTGTTCCCTGTGGGACTTCGAAATTCAACTTTTGGATAGAATGCAGGTGCTCCTTTACTTAATATGTATGTCCCTGGTAGTTAAAGTATTCATTTAACGCTGAAATAAATGCCAACCGAAATGACCTCGTCTTAGTTGAGCAGCTGCAATCGCAGCGACACACAGTGGAAGTCTCATGCAACACAAGTACGCCTCGTATAACATAGATGACGCGCAGGTTTTAACTGCAAGGTATTTACTAATCTGTCTTGGTTATTGAGTATTTGTCCTTGCATTAAGGAAGTGTGTTTTGTTTTAGTTATAAAACACTTGCTGAATGCGACAGGTCATAAGCTGGAGCAGTAATGTATTAAAGATTCAATATAGACGGACAGAATGTATTGTGTTTTAGAACAAAAGTCTGTAAGCGTTGAATAAGTAGAATAAATTCAAGGCCTTCGTGTATGCATTTTTCCTATATCAGGCAGCTCTGATTAAATATAGCTCAATAAATTCAGTGTGCATTGCTAAAATATAATTCCAATTAAACAACTAAATTATTTATGAGTAATCCCAGATCTTTCCAAGTTAGATTCTCAGCTGTCTACATTTATTGTTTCGATCGATCCTTGACGTCCGTTACCAATATTGGATGCAAAATATTTGGTAGCATTAGAGACATACTGTTTTTCTTATATTTAAATGTATAATTGTAGATATCTAGTCTTATGTAGTACCGAGCACTGACATAAAATGTAAGACATGTATGTGAATTATGTTCGCTTTATTTTAGATACATTCTATCAAGAGAGTACCGCGAATTGGTCATAAAAATTTCGTAATTGAGAAGATTCAAAATTATTACTGACGCTAAGTTGACATTATGACCTTGTGGCATCGTGAAATTAAAATTCCAGGTAACAAGGACTAAAAATTGCTCTTAATTTCCTTAGAAACACATTTTATCAACCTTTGCAGTCCAAAACTACGTTAATAGAACTTGCAAGGTCATCAAACAGAAAGTTCACTTTTACAGCTATTCACGCCAGGAGTCCGATTAACAACTGTTCCTCATTGGCGGGCAGCGGCTCCTTTTATAGCTTACTCACTATACTGTTCCTGGTAGAGAAAGTATTACATTACCCGACCAAAATGAACCGTGTCTTACCTGAGTGCCTGCGAACACAGCGGCACACAGCGTAACTCTCGTGCAACACAAGTGCGCATGGAGTGCCAGAGATGACGCGAATGTTTTAATTGCAACGTATATATTAATATTCTCTTGGTTGTTACGTATCTTCACCATGCATTAAACAATAATGTTTTGCTTTAATGCAGAACACTGGTTGAATTTGTAAGGTAATAAATTGGAGGTATATCCTATATTAAAAATCATTATACACTGTCAGGAAATATTGTGTTTTAGCACAAAAGTCTCCAGAACTTAGAATAACTTCATCAAATTCACCTCCCTATAGTTTGTATATCAATTTAATTTTTGTTTTCCAAAATTTTTAATTTGTGAGCGGCTTTCTGCAGCACACTTGTGTAGTAAACCCAATTGAACAGACCACACAAATTAAAATTGTCTGAGGTCTTTCCAAATGAGTATCTTGACGTTGCATTTGAGATATCCTGATTTTACTTGTATTTCAATTTATAATTGTAAACATTGCTCGTATGTAGTACTGAACATTGGCAAAATTTATGATTCTGTTGGCATTATCTTCTATGCCTTTTTAAGTAATTAGGTACAAGGACAGAATATTTCAGAATTTATTTGTTTATTTGTACTATTATTTTTTTTACTTATTTTTTTACTTATTTACTTAATTGGTCCTGAAGGTCCTAAAGTCCCTTACAGTTCACCAATTATGTAACATGATACAGAATGAAACGTTCTTCTGAACATATTCCCTGCAAGTTGAACATATAACCTTCATTTGATATTTCAAACATATCGTACGTTAACTAAAATCACTAGAGTATATGTTTGAGCGAATACGAATACAGTTTACTTTTAAGGGTAGTCTGTTATTACAAGACCTTCTTGAAAGTGTTGCTTTTCGTCCTTGAAGACGTGGAATCTTTACGTTTTGAGTTTTGTTGTAAAATCTTTCTTTATATTCAGGTGTTCCAAAAAGTATTTTCTGTGGCATATCGACATTGGATTTTTTGATAAAATGCTTCTACTCCTCTACCTAATATGTATGTTCCTAGTACAGAAAGTATCAATTTAACGCTAAAATAAACCCTGAACAAAATGAACCGTGTCTTACCTGAGTGACTGCGAACACAGCGGCACACAGCGGAAGTCTCGTTTTACACAAGTACGCATGGAGTGTCACAGATGTCGAGCAAGTTTCAATTACAACGTATATATTAATAATCTCTTGGTTGTTAGGTTTCTTGACCACGCATTAAGAAATGATGTTTCGCTTTCATGTACAACACGTGCTGAATTTGAAAGATAATAAATTGGAGGTATATCCTATATAAAAATCAATATAAACCGTCAGGAAATATTATGTTTTAGAACAAAAGTCACCAGAACTTAGAATAAGGTCAACGAATTCAGCTCCTTTTTTGTCTAATATGCCAATTTTAATATATGCTTTAGAATTTTTAATTTGTGTTGAATATTTTGTTGCACACTTGTGCTATAAATACAATTAAACAGCCTACATTAATTAACATTTGTCTGACGTCCTTCCAAATTCGGATCTTGATGTCGTTTTGTTGTTTAGCAATACTCGATATACACGATTTCTGATATCCTAATTTTACTTATATTTAAATTTATAATTGTAAACATCTGCTCGTGTGTAGTACTGAACATTGGCACAATATATGATTCTGTTGGCACTATCTTCTATATCTCTGTCATTAATATTATTACGCACCCAAAATTATTGAAACTGGTAAGTTCTTTAAATAACCTCATTCTCAGCAGCAAAGATTGATTGATCTGTTATTTTCCACAATAGTCAATATAAAAGCAGAAAACGCAAACTTAAAATTTTGGGTTAATATAGATGAAAACAGCGCCTCTACAGGACTTACCTAGCAATTTACTTGACCATAAGAAATGACTTTCTAAGTCTAGCTTTATTTGAAAACATTTATTTTTTTTATTTAAGCCGGGACTGTTTTCGCGAATGCTTGCACATAGACCGCGAAAAAACTGAGGTCAGTGTGCGCTTGCGCGTGCACAGGCGTCTCCACTCCTCAACATCCAAGAAATACATGACTCCCTCACCTCCATACGTTAGCCTTTGCAGTACAGCTGGCGCTATGGAGGAGAGGAGAGGCAGCCTAAAATGACGGTAGAGGGGGAAAGCTGGAGAGCTTCAGTTTTAGTAAATCACGCCTCCAGCTGCATTTTGTTCACTGTTTACCTATAGTTTGGTTACAAGTTAAGATTAGTGCTTCAGTAATTGTTTTAATTTTGGTCAAGAAAATTCCTTTGGCATTCCAAAAACCTTGCTGCCATGATATTTACCGTGAATAGCACCATCCTGGCTTTCTTTAGTAGCCGCGGCTTGGCTCAGTGGTTAGACCGCTTGGCTCTCACCAAGGCGGCCCGGTTTCGATTACAGGCGACCTCAAACTGAGATTCGTGGCGGACAACACGGCGCTGGGGCGGGTTTTCTCCGGGACTTCCGGTTTCCCCCGCCATCTCATTCCACCGGTGCTCCATCTTCATCTTATGTCTCATCAGTGTCACCGACTGCGGTGCCGCATGTAGTAAAAACGGGCGTTAAACACTACTACACACACACACACACACACACACACACACACTCGCTTTCTTTAGAGCTGAAGAACCAGCTTCTGTCCAGTGCTCTGACTGCTACTTCGATTTCGGTGTGTAGTAGTGAATTCATGTTTCATCCATTGTTACCTTACGGAGCAAAAAGTCACTTCTGTACTCAAAATGCGCCAAGCACTTTTCAGATAGTGACGTAAGAATGCATTTGCTATTCACAGTGAGAATACTGGACAGCCATCTTGCTCAAATACATTCTTGTTCAATTCCCGATGCAAAATTTGTGTAAAACCTCCCTTTAAAATTCCAAGAGCATTAGCATGTTCATGCAGTTTGTACGCACGTCTTCCCGACTCATTTTATGCACTTTATCAATGATTTCTGGTCAGGTTTCAGCTCTTGGACGTCCTTCGCGTGGAACGTCTTGAACATTTTAACGGCTACGTTTAAAATCGGCTACCCGTTACTCCACACAGTAAACCGAAGATGAAGAGTCACCATATACCCTTTCAAACCCCAATTAAATATCTGTAGCTGTTAAACCTTTCCTTATGAAGTATTTTGTTACAACAGGATACTCAAATTTCTCAATTTTCAAAGCAATGCACACTTCTACTGTTTAAACAACTGCCTACAGTCAACTATTTGCTGGAATGACCTGTAAGTTTACATACTGTCTGTTAATATGTGTACCAACGTAACGGAACAAAATCATACAAGTAGTGCCGTGATCTCTGGGTGAGACCGAGAACTTTTTGGACCATCTTATTTGTTTATCTATGGGTTCACTTTACAAAATAAAATGCACCACATATAAATGTTGTTTTAACAAGATCTGTATTGTATATATTCCTGCCGATTGCAATGTTGCGACGGGCGTGGCAGGCCTGCGTAAAGAGACAGATAGTGCAGCGTGGAGATAAATGATTGCCGTAACAGAAAGAAGGAGACGGATAGATGACTGGAAGTTATGATTTCATGATTGTTACAGAGCGTTGTACTTATTTCTAGAACCATGAGTGGACATATAAAAGAAGCCGCGGCTCGCCAGTGGTGACAGCCATAATTGTGCGTGTGCAGCTGTGATTTGAAAGTGAACTTTCGTTTATTTACGTGTGCAGAGGCCACGAGTGATTTTGTAGGTTTGTGTTGCATCATTCTGCTGCCAAGGTTGCACAAACTGTCTTTCTATGAAAATAAAGAACAATTTTTTAACTTCTACAACTGAACTTTTTAATTTTACGAACCCCCAAAGCCCGCCTCGATAGCGTAGATGGTAGCGTGGTTGCCTGACGTTCAAAACGTCCCGAGTTTGAATCTCGGTCTGGGTGAGTTACCTTGATAAAGCTTTTCTCTTATCCTGATAGAGGAATGTCAGGTAACTCTAAGCTCCAGGGACCCTGGACTCATTTGAGTATCATTTCACCCATTCCATTCATCGTCCGATATGACTTAACGTCGCAGGACGTAAATTACAATAACAGAAAAACCACAAAGTGACAGTATAGTGATATTTTATCTTCCCTTACGGTTCGCCAGTTACGTAAATAGATCCAGAATAAAAACGTCTTCTGAAGACATTCTCTGCAATTTCAACATATGCATATTATTTGTCATAGAGACATTTTAAACACTTAGTTCTTTAATTTAGTTCATTTGTGTCTATTTTTCACCAAGTGCAGTTTCCAATTAATTGGTCGCCTGTTATTGGAGGACCTACAGGAAAGTCTAGTTGTCCTTAAAATGCGGAACTTTCGCATTTTGAGTTTCGATGAAAAAGCTTTCTTTATATTCAAGTGTTCCGAAAGCTTATATTTCCTATGGGACTTCGACATTGAACTTTTTGATAGAACGCAGCTGCTCCCTTACTAAATATGTATGTCCCTGGTAGTTAAAGTATTCATTTAACGCTGAAATAAATGCCAACCGAAAAGACCGCGTCTTACTTTAGCGACTGCGATCGCAGCGGAACATAGTGCAAGTCTCATGCAACACAAGTTTGCCTGGTGTACCATAGATGACGCGCAAGTTTTAATTGCAAGTTATTTACTAATATGTCTTGGTTATTGAGTATTTTGTCCTTGCATTAAGGAAGTGTGGTTTGCTTTTATTGTATAACACTTGCTGAAGGTGACAAATCAAAAGCTGGAGCAGTAACGTATAAAAGAATCCATATAGACGGACAGATTCTATTGTGTTTTGGAACAAAAGCCTGTAGTGCGCTAAATAAGAAGAATAAATTCAATGTTTTGGCATATATATTTTTTTAGTTATATTATGATGTTATAAATAACTTTAGCACAATAAGTTCAGTGTGCATTGCTGAAATATAATTCCAATTAAGCAACTGAATTATATATGAATATTTCCGGGTCTGTCGAAGTTAGATTCTGAGCTGTCTACATTTATTGTTTAGATAGATTCTTGACGTCCATTACAATATTGGATACAAAAGATTTGGTAGTAGACATTCGTAGCATTAGAGAGATACTGCTTTTACTTATATTTAAATGTATAATTGTAGATATCTACTCTTATGTAGTACCGAGCATTGACATAAAATGTAAGGCACGTATGTGAGTTCTGTTCGGTTTATGTTAGACACATTCTATTGAGATAGTACTGCGAATTGATCAAAAAATTTGGTGTAAGAGAATATTCAAAATTATTACTCTCGCTAAATTGGTATTGTCACCTTGTCAGTTCGTGAAATTAAAATTCCAGGTTACAAACACTAAAAATTGCTCTTAATTTCCGTAGAAGCACATTTTATCAACATTTGCAGTCTAGAATTACGTTAATACAACTTGCAGGGTCATCGACCACAAATTTCACTTTTACAGCTATTCACGAACAGGAGTCTAATTAACAAGAGTTCCCCAGTGGCGGGCGGCGGCTCCTTTATAGCTTACGTACTATTTCGGAATGTTTTCAAACAATCAAGACAGCGCTAGAAGAAAGACGAACTCTAGAAATCCGTCTCTTTCATTCCACCGTCTCGGCGAGCTTTTATCTCCGCATTGCACTGCCCGTCTCTTTGAACTAGTCGGCCGCGCCGCCTCGCCTCAACAATGCGTTCGCAACAGTGTATCTTCCTCTATACCCGCGTGGAGTGTAACTCTTATCCAGTTTGTACACAGGTTGTTATTTTGTTAATATATCTCAAAGGTGTGGACATTGAAGCCTTCAAATTTAGCACTTAAAATTGTATTTTCTGCGCCGAATTCCTGGAAATGTTACAGAGGTCTCAAAATTATTGAAACTGGAGACTTGTTTGAATAACTTCATTATCAGCAGCAAACATTGATTGATCTGTTATTTTCCACAATAGTCAATACAAAAAAATCAGAAGGCGCAAACCTACAATTGGGGATAGCATAAATGGAAACAGCGCCTCTACAGGACTTACCCAGCAACTTACTTGAGCATAAGAAATGACTTTCTAAGTCTAGCTTTATTGGAAAACATTTACTTTTTCTTCTTTAAGCTGGAACTGTTTTCCCGAATGCTTGCAATTACACATAGACCGCGAACAAACTGCGGCCACTGTGCGCATACGCGATCCGTCGTTTCCCCTCCTTAACATCCAAGCACTACATGACTCCCTCCCCTCCATACGTTGCGGAGGAGCTGGAGTAGGTCTTCCCTATTTTCTTATCAGTAACTTACTTTGAGGGATATAAAGTAAAATTGCATGATTTATACATATTTTTTGTTTCATTGATCAATTTCCGGAACTTTGACACTACACTCTAACGAACTAAAACATTTGGGCTCTTGTTTTTATATCTGACGCGGCGATTATTTTCTAATTGCTTCAATTGCTTTATGATTTTATATGTAACCATGATTTTTTTATATACTATCTTTACTTTTAGTGCAATATCGTCTTGGGGGGCATTCTTTTAAAGTTATTGTTTGTTTATTTACTTACTCCGTAATGTAGCCATACTGAAGAATTCAGTACAGTCAAACTTTGCTTTTTTCTTCACTGAAAGCAATGCTGCCAACAGTCTTACTTGTCCCCAAATTACACAGACTATATGTATGAGATAATATGTTATGTAGTAATTATAATTTATAATTGATATTGTTAAATAAGTTAACAGTTAAATAGTTAAACTAATGTATTAGCAATTTTTAAAGCCTTGTCTTTAAGTACATGAAGAGTGTATATGGTAGTAAGGTATAAAATTAAAATCATAAAAATGTTAATTATATTATTATGTTTAAATTATTTTAATTTAGGCATTTGGTACAGCAGTTGAGTAGAAAGTTCTTTTTATTTCAGTTATTTTCCCTTTTTACACTAGTTGATAGTAAATCTGGAGAATTTTTCTGTTATTAATTGTGATTTGATTTCAATAAATTAAAAGTTTGAAATATACGTCCTGGTTAAGTAATTAGTTACAAGGTCTGAATATTTCAGAATCGATTTGTTTAGCTTCTTACTATTGATTTACTTATTTATTTACTTATATACTTAATTACTTATTTACTTACTTATTGAGTCCTGAAGGCCCTAAAGGTCCCTTACAGTTCACCAATTATGTAACATGATACAGAATGAAACGTTCTTTTGAAGACATTCCCTTCCAGTTGAACATATAACCTTCATTTGATATTTCAAACATATCGTACGTTAGCTAAAATCACTAGAGTATATGTTTGAGCGAATACAGTTTACATTTAAGGGTAGCCTGTTATTGGAAGACCTTCTTGAAAGTGTTGCTTTTCGTCCTTGAATATGTGGAATATTTACGTTTTGAGTTTTGTTCTAAAATCTTTCTTTATATTCAGGTGTTCCAAAAATTATTTCCTGTGGGATATCGACATTGGATTTTTTGATAAAACGCAGCTGCTCCTCTACCTAATATGTATGTGCCTGGTACAGAAAGTATTAACTTAACACTAAAATAAAGCCCGACCAAAATGAACCGTGACTTACCTGAGTGACTGCGTACACAGCGGCACACAGCGGAAGTATCGTGCAACGCAAGTACGTACGGAGTTTCACAGATGTCGCGCAAGTTTCTATTGTAACGTATATAATAATCTCTTGGTTGTCAGGTATCTTGACCACGCATTAAGGAATGATGTTTCGCTTTCATGCACAACACGTGCTGAATTTGAAAGATAGTAAATTGGAGGTATATCCTATATAAAAATCAACATAAACCGTGAGGCAATATTGTGTTTTAGAACAAAAGTCTCCAGAACTTACAATAAGTTTCACAAATTCAGCTCCCATTTTGTTTATTATATTAATTTTGAAAATTCTACTCGGATTTTTTTATTTTGTGTACAATAATTTTACACACTTGTGTTATAAATACAATTGAACAGACCACACTAATTAAAATTGTCTGACGTCTTTCCAAATGAGTATCTTGTCGTCGTTTTTTGTTTAGCTACACACGATAACACAGCACACATGCGTTGCATTAGAGTTATCCTGATTTTACTTGTATTTAAATTTATAAATGTAAACATTGCTCGTATGTAGTACTGAACATTGACACAATTTATGATTCTGTTGGCGTTATCTTCCATATCTCTGTCATTAATATTATAACGCACGGAATATTATTGAAACTGGAAACTTGTTTGAATAACTTCATTCTCAGCAACAAACATTGATTCATCTGTTATTTTCCACAATTGTCAATAAAAAAGCAGAAAACGCAAACCTACAATTTGGGTTAATACAAATGAAAACAGCGCCTCTACAGGACTTACCTAGCAACTTACTTGACCATAAGAAATGACTTTCTAAGTCTAGCTTTATTGCAAAACGTTTATTTTTCTTATCTAAGCCGGGACTGTTTTTGCGAACGCTTGCAATTACACATAGACCGCGAACAAACTGCGGTCAGTGTGCGCATGCGCGAGCCGTCGTCTCCCCTCCTCAACATCCAAGCACTACATGACTCTCTCCCCTCTGTACGTTGCGGAGGAGCTGGAGTAGGCCTTCCCTATTTCCTTATCAGTAACTTATCCACGTATTGAATCTGGGAGAATTGTTTTGTTCTAATTAGCTATACATTCTTCACACATTTAGAAGAATTAGCGCTAGCAACTCTCTTGATTAACTGTACAGTATGAAATAAAAAACTAATACGGCTGTTGAGGACCGCAACAATCACACAATAATTGAAATCGCCCTCTTTCTTACCTTTAACTCCACGTGCTATGCGGAAATCCTAAGCCAGTCGTGACCGTACGGTACATTTAGGAGAATCTCGTATGAGTAGCGATGTAAGGTTCCGAAGCCTTGACGTGTTGAATCCTGCACACCTCCCACTCGTCCCTCACTGTCCCTTACCAAAGAGCGGGCTGGAACAGTAGTTACAGAACCTCTGTTTGCCCCTGTGTTCAGTGATAAGTAAAGAGATGTTCCACCCTA
Source organism: Mantis religiosa (assembly GCA_030765055.1). Classification (NCBI taxonomy): domain Eukaryota; kingdom Metazoa; phylum Arthropoda; class Insecta; order Mantodea; family Mantidae; genus Mantis; species Mantis religiosa. The sequence goes on from CM060947.1 coordinate 26,363,329, forward strand.
AGCACTAATTCTTTATTGGGGAAACTGAGTGATATTGCAATTATTATTAATTTTAATTTTTAATTTATAGTTTACTTTAGGTATGGCGTTCGGTTATAGCCTTGGTATCCCATAACATACGCCATTGTTGTTTGGGCATGACGCGTTTTTCCGCTCAATTAGTGAACTTTCTGCAAAAACTCAATCACATGTGGGTCGCTCACGACATACTACAAAGAGCCAACTCCAACCCCACAATCATGAAACGCATTTTAACTGGGGATGAGACGTGTGTTTACTAGTTTGACATGCAAACCAGTCAACATTCTTCCGAATGGCGCCTTCCAACTGAACCGAAACCCAAAACGGCACGTCAACCCAATCAAAGGTGAAAGTCATGATAGTTTTTCTCAGATGGTCAGATGTTAAATAAAGTCCATTATTTGGGCGTCATGCAGTGTTTGAGAGAACAAATACGCGAAAAATACAGATTTGTGGAAGACAACTTATGAATTCTGCACCACGATAAAGCCCCAGCTCACAAGACTATCCTTGTCAACGAATTTATGGCCAAACACTCAACGAATCTCATCGAACCACAAGCGTATTCACCTTATCAAGCTGCGGTCGAGTTCTTTCACTTTCCAAAACTCGTTACCATCTCGAGGCACCCATTTTTACACTACAGAGGACATGAAGGGGAACCCGTGGCGACAATTGAAAAAGATTCCAAAAATGCCTTCAAAATAGTTTTGATAATTGGATCATTCGTTTGCATAAATGTATAGTACACGAAAGGGTTACTTTGAGGGCGATAAAATAAAATTTCATGACTAATACATATTTTGTGTTTCATTTACCAATTCCCGGAACTTTGACACTACTCTCTTACGCACAAAAATATTTGGGCTCTTCTTTTTATATCCGATGCGTCGATTTTTTCTGTAATTGCTTCAATTTTTTTATGTTTTATACATATCCATGATTTTTAATATAATCCCTTTACTTTTAGTGCAATTTCGTCTTGGAGGGAATTCTTTTAAAGTTATTGTTCGTTTATTTACCTACTCCGTAATGTAGCCATACTGAAGAATTCGGTGCAGCCAAACTATGCTTGTTTCTCCACAGAAAGCAATGCTGCCAACAGTCTTACTTGTCCCGAAATTACACAGACTATATGTATGAATGTATGAGATAATATGATATGTAGTAATTATAATTTATAATTGATGTTGTTAAAGAAGTTAACAATTAAATAGTTAAACTAATGTATTAGCAATTTATAAAGTTTTGTTTTTTAAGTAACTGAAGAATAATAGTAAGGTATAAAATTAAAATAATAAAAATGTTGATTATATTATTATGTTTAAATTATTTTAATTTAGGCATTTGCTATGGTAGTTGAGTAGGAAGTCTTTTTTTATTTTAGTATGAAGTTTTTGTTCGTTTTTTCCCATTTTTTACTCAAGTTGATAGTTAATCTGGTGAATTTTCATCTAATTTATTGTATTTTAATTTCAATAAATTAAAATTTTGAAATATACGTCCTGGTTGAGTAATTAGTTCCAAGGTCTGAATATTTCAGAATTTATTTGCTTACTTGTACTTTTTTTCTTACTTATTAATTTACTTATTTATTTACTTATATACCTAATTACTTATTTATTTACTTAATTAGTCCTCAAGGTCCCTTAGAGTTCACCAATTATGTAACATGATACAGAATGAAACCTTCTTCTGAAGACATTCCCCGGAAGTTGAACATATGCCCTTCATTTGGTATTTCAAACATATCTTCCTTTAACTAAAATCACTAGAGTATATGTTTGAGCGAATACAGTTTACATTTAAGGTTAGCCTGTTATTGGAAGACCTTCTTGTAAGTGTAGCTTTTCGTCCTTGAAGATGTGGAATATTTACGTTTTGAGTTTTGTTGTAAAATCATTCTTTATATTCAGGTGTTCCAAAAATTATTTATTTGGGCTATCGACATTGGATTTTTTGATAAATTGCATCTGCTCCTCTACCTAATATGTATGTGCCTGGTACAGAATGTATTACTTTAACGCTAAAAGAAACTCCGACCATAATGAACCGTGTCTTACCTGATTGACTGCGAACACAGCGACACACAGCGGAAGTCTCGTGCAGCACAAGTACGGATAGACTGTCACAGATGACGCGCAAGTTTTAATTGCTACGTATAGATTAATAATCTCTTGGTTGTTACGCATCTTGACTATGCATTAAGGAATGATGTTTCGCTTTCATGCAGAACACGTGCTGAATTTGAAAGATAGTAAATTGGAGGAATATCCTGTATGAAAATCAATATAAACCGTCAGCAAATATTGTGTTTTAGAACAAAAGTCTCCAGAACTTAGAATAAGCAAAACTAATTCAGCCTCCTTTTTTGTCCGATCCATCAATGCCAATTTCTGGTTTTTGGAACTTTTAATTTATGTTCAATTTTTTGTTGCACTATTGTGTTATAATTACAATTAAACAGCCGACGCTAATTACAAATTGTCTGACGTTTTTCCAAATGAGGATCTTGACGTCGTTTTGTTGGTTAGCAATACACGATTTCACGGAACACATGCGTAGCATCACAGGTATCCTGATTTTACTTGTATTTAAATTTATAATTGTAAACATCTGCTCGTATGCAGTACTGAACATTGGCACAATTTTTGATTCTGTCGGCACTATCTTCTATATCTCTGTCATTTATATTATTACGCACCCAAATTTATTGAAACTGTAAAGTTGTTTAAATAACCTCATTCTCAGCAGCAAAGATTTATTGATCTGTTATTTTCTACAATAGTCAATATAAAAGCAGAAAACGCCAACCTACAATTTCGGGTAATATAAATGAAAATAGCGCCTCTACAGGACTTACCTAGCAACTTACTTGACCATAAGAAATGACTTTCTAAGTCTAGCTTTATTGTAAAACGTTTATTTTTCTTATTTAAGCCGGGACTGTTTTCGCGAATGCTTGCAATTACACATAACTGCGAACAAACGGCGGTGAGTGTGGGCATGCCGTTACACAGTCGTCTGCACTCCACAACGTCCAAGCACTACATGACTCCATCCCCTCCATACGTTGACTAGTGCAGTGCAGCTTACGCAATGGAGGAGAGGAGACGCAGTCTAAAATGACGGTAGAGGGGGAAAGTTGGAGAGCTTCAGTTTTGGTAAATCACGCCTCCAGCTGCATTTTGTTCACTGTTTACCTATAGTTTAGTTACAAGTTGAGATTAGTACTTCAGTAATAGCTTTAATTTTGTTCAAGAAAGTTCCTTTGGCATTAACAAAAAAACCTTACCGTTAATAGCACCATCTTCGCTTTCTTTAGGGTCACGGCGTGGCTCAGTGGTTAGACCGCTTGGCTCTCACCAAGAAGACCCGGGTTCGATCCCAGGTTACAGCAAAGTGAGATTTGTGGTGGACAACACGGCGCTGGGACGGGTTTTCTCAGGGACTTCCGGTTTCCCCCGCCATCCCATTCCACCGGTCCTCCATCTTCATCTCATGCATTAACAATGTCACCACTTGCGGTGCCGTATGTCGAAAAAGAGTGCGTTAAACACTGCCACACACAATCTCTTTCTTTAGAGCTGAAGAACCAGCTTCTGTCCACTGCTCTGACTGCTACTTCGATTTGGGTGTGTAGTGCTGAATTGATGTTTCATCGATTGTTACCTTACGGAGCAAAAAGTCACTTCTGTTCTGAAAATGCGCCAAGCACCTTTCAGATAGTGACGTAAGAATGCATTTGTTACTCACATTGAGAATACTGGACAGCCATCTTGCGCAAATACATTCTTGTTCAATTCTTGATGCAAAATTTGTCCAAAACGTCCCTTTGAAATGCCAAAATAATTAGCATGTTCATGCAGTTTGTACGCACGTCCTCCAGACTCATTTTATGCACTTTATCAATGATTTCTGGTCAGGTTTCAGCTTTTGGACGTCCTTCGCGTGGAACGTCTTGAACATTTTAACTGCTACGTTTAAATCGGTCACTCAGTACTTCACCCTTTAAAGTAAGTGTGGAAAGTCGCCATACACATTTATAATCCACAAATGAATATCTGTAACTATTAAAACTTCTTTCAAGAAGAATTATATCAAAACACGATACCCAAATTTCTCAATTTTCAAAGCAATGCACACTTCTACTGTTTAAACAACTGCCTACAGTCAACTATTAGTCGGAATGACGTGGAATTTTACATACCGTCTATTAATATGTATACCAACGTAACTGAACGAAATCATTGAAGTAGTGCTACGATCTCTGGGTGAGACCGAGAACTTTTTGGACCATCCTGTTTATTATTATACAACTGGCAGGGTCATCAAACAGAAAGTTTAATTTTACAGCTATTCACGCACATGAGTCCGATTAACAACTGTTCCCCATTGCCGGCAGCGGCTCCTTTTATATCTTACTCACTATACTGTTCCTGGTACAGAAAGTATTAAATTAACGCTGAAATAAACCCTGACCAAAATGAACCGTGTCTTACCTGAGTGACTGCGAACACAGTGGCACACAGCGGAAGTCTCGTGCAACACAAGTGCGCATGGAGTGCCAAAGATGACGCGGATGTTTTAATTGCAACGTAGATATTAATATTCTCTTGTTTGTTATGTATCTTGACTACGCATTAAACAATGATGTTTTGCTTTAATGCAGAACACGTGTTGAATTTGAAAGATCATAAACTGGAAGTATATCCTATATTAAAAGTCATTATACACCATCAGGAAATATTGTGTTATAGAACAAAAGTATCCACAACTTAGAATAAGTTCAACAAATTCAGCTCTCTTTTTGTCCAATCAACTCCAACGCGTGCTCGTTGGAACTATTAATTTGTGTTCAATATTTTGTTGCACAATTGTTATAAATTCAATTAAACAGCCAACATTAATTAAAAATTGTCTGACATCTTTCCAAATGAGGATCTTGACGAAGTTTTCTTGTTTAGCAATACTCGATGTACACGATTTCACAGCACACATGCATAGCATTAGAGATATCCTGACTTTACTTGTATTTAAATTTATAATTGTAAACATCTGCTGGTATGCAGTACTGAACATTGACACAATTTATGATTCTGTTGGCATTATCTTCTATATCTCTGTCATTAATATTATTTTCCACAATAGTCAATAAAAAACATCAGAAGACGATAACCTACAATTTGGGTAATATCAATGAAAACAGCGCCTCTACAGGAATTACCTAGCAACTTGCTTAACCATAACAAATGACTTTCTAAGTTTAGCTTTATTGGAAAACATTTATTGTTCTTATTTAAGCCGGGACTGTTTTTGCGAATGCTTGCAATTGCACATAGACTGCGAAAAAACTGCGGTCAGTGTGCGCATGCCCGTGCACAGTTGTCTCCACTCTTCAACGTCCAAGCACTACATGACTTCTTCCCCTCCATATGTTGACCATTGCAGTTCAGCTTGCGCTATGGAGGTGAGGAGAGGCAGCCTAAAATGACGGTAGAGGGGAAAGCTGGAGAGCTTCAGTTTTGGTAAACCTAGTCTCTAGCTGCATTTTGTTCGCGATTTACCTATAGTTTGATTACAAGTTAAGATTAGTACAACAGTAATAGTTTTAATTCTGTTAAAGAAAGTTCCTTTGGCATTCCAAAAGCCCTGCCGCCATGATATTTACCGCGAATAGCTCCATCCTCGCTTTCCTTAGGGCCGTGGCGTGGCTCATTGTTTAGACGGCTTGGCTCTCACCAAGACGTTCCAGGTTCGATCCCAGCAACCGCAAAGTGACATTTTTCGTGGACAACACGGCGCTGGGGCGGGTTTTCTCTGGGACCTCTGCTTTCCCCCACCATCTCATTCCACCGGTGCTCCATCTTCATCTCATGTATCATCAGTGTCACCGCCTGCGGTGCCGTCTGTGGAAAAGCGGGCGTTAAACACTACTACTACTACTACTACCTACTACTACTACTACCTACTACTACTACTACTACTACTACTACTACTACTACACACACACACACACACACACACACACACTCACACACACACACCAACTCGCTTTCTTTAGAGCTGAAGAACCAGCTTCTGTCCACTGCTCTGACTGCTACTTCGATTTGGGTGTGTAGTGGTGAATTCATGTTTCATCCATTACTACCTATTGGACCAAAAATTCACTTCTGTTCTGAAAATGCCCGAAGCACTTTTCAGATAGTGACGTAAGAATGCATTTGTTATTCACAGTGAGAATACTGGACAGCCATATTGCGCAAATACCTTCTTGTTCCATTCCCGAAGCAAAATTTGTCTAAAACCTCCCTTTAAAATTCCAAGAGCATTAGTATGTTCATGCAGTTTGTACGCACGTCTTCCAGACTCATTTTATGCACTTTATCAATGATTTCTGGTCAGCTTTCAGCTTTTGGACGTCCTTCGCGTGCGACGTCTTGAACTCTTCGACGGCTACGTTTAAAATCCGCTACACATTACTCCACAAAGTAAACCGAAGGTGAAGAGTCACCAGAAACTTTGTCAAACTCCAATTAAATATCTGTAGCTGTTAAACTTTCCTTATGAAGTATTTTGTTACAACAGGATACTCGAATGTCTCCATCTTCAAAGCAATGCACACTTCTACTGTGTAAACAACTGCCTACAGTCAACTATTTGCTCGAATGACCTGTAAGTTTACATACCGTCTGTTAATATGTGTAGCAACGGAAGGGAACAAAATCATTCAAGTAGTGCCGTGATCTCTGGGTGAGACCGAGAACTTTTTGGACCATCCTATTTGTATATGTAAGGGCTCGCTTTACAAAATAAAATATATCACATATAAATGTTGTTTTAACAAGACCTGTATTGTATATATTGCTGCTGATTGCATTGTTGCGACGGGCGTGGCAGACCTGCGTAAAGAGACAGATAGGGCAGCGCGGAGATAAAAGCTTGCCGTAACAGAAAGGAGACAGATAGATGACAGGAAGGTATGATTTCATGATTGTTACAGAGCGTTGTACTTATTTCTAGAACCATGAGTGGAGATATAAAGGAAGCCGCGGCTCACCAGTGGTGACAGTCATAATTGTGCGTGTGCAGCTGTGATTTGAAAGTGAACGTTCGTTTATTTACATGTGCGGAGGCCACGAGAGATTTTGTAGGTTTGTGTTGCATCATTCTCTGCCAAAGTTGTACAAACTGTCTTTCTATGGAAATTAAGAGAAATTTCTTAATTTCTACAACTGAACTTTTTTAATTTACGAACCCACAAAGCCCGCCTCGGTAGCGTAGATGGTAGCGTAATTGCCTCACGTTCAGAAGGTCTCGAGTTTCAATCTCGGTCACTATGAGTTACCTTGATAAGACTTTTCTTTTAACTCTGAGCTCCATGGACCCTGGATTAATTTGTGCATCACTTCGCCCATTCCATTCATTGTCTGATGTGACTTAACGTTGGGCTGCGTAAATTACAATAACATACAAAACCTCAAAGTTACAGTATAGTGATATTTTATCTTCCCTTACGGTTCAACAGTTACGTAAATTGATCCAGAATAAAAACTTCTTCTGAAGCAAATTCCTGCAATTTCAACATAAGCATATTATTTGTCATAGAGACATTTTAAACACTTAGTACTTTAATTTAGTTCATTTGTGTCTATTTTTCACCGAATGCACATTCCAATTAATTGGTAGCCTGTTATTGGAGGACCTACAGGAAAGTCTTGTTGTCCTTAATATGCGGAACTTTCGCATTTTGAGTTTTGCTGAAAAAGCTTTATTTATATTCAAGTGTTCCCTGTGGGACTTCGACATTCAACTTTTGGATAGAATGCAGGTGCTCCTTTACTTAATACGTATGTCCCTGGTAGTTAAAGTATTCATTTAACGCTGAAATAAATGCCAACCGAAAAGACCTCGTCTTAGTTGAGCAGCTGCAATCGCAGCGACACACAGTGGAAGTCTCATGCAACACAAGTACGCCTCGTATAACATAGATGACGCGCAGGTTTTAACTGCAAGGTATTTACTAATCAGTCTTGGTTATTGAGTATTTGTCCTTGCATTAAGGAAGTGTGTTTAGTTTTAGTTATAAAACACTTGCTGAATGTGACGGATCATAAGCTGGAGCAGTAATGTATAAAAGAATCAATATAGACGGACAGAATGTATTGTGTTTTAGAACAAAAGTCTGTAAGCGTTGAATAAGTAGAATAAATTCAGGGCTTTAGTGTATGCAATTTTTCTATATCAGGCAGCTGTGATTAAATATAGCACAATAAATTCAGTGTGCAGTGCTAAAATATAATTCCAATTAAACAACTAAATTATTTATGAGTAATCCCAGATCTTTCCAAGTTAGATTCTCAGCTGTCTACATTTATTGTTTCGATCGATCCTTGACGTCCGTTACCAATATTGGATGCAAAATATTTGGTAGCATTAGAGATATACTGTTTTTCTTATATTTAAATGTATAATTGTAGATATCTAGTCTTATGTAGTACCGAGCATTGACATAAAATGTAAGGCACGTATGTGAATTATGTTCGCTTTATTTTAGATACATTCAATCAAGAGAGTACCGCGAATTGGTCATAAAAATTTCGTATCGGAGAAGATTCAAAATTATTACTGACGCAAAGTTGACATTATGACTTTGTGGCATCGTGAAATTAAAATTCCAGGTAGCAAGGACTAAAAATTGCTCTTAATTTCCTTAGAAACACATTTTATCAACCTTTGCAGTCCAAAACTACGTTAATAGAACTTGCAAGGTCATCAAATAGAAAGTTCACTTTTACAGCTATTCACGCACAGGAGTCCGATTAACAACTGTTCCCCATTCGCTCGCTCGTGCTGGCTGGTTTTTGCTGCGTGCCCACCCATTAAGGGTTTTTCCGCAGGTAGGATTATTAATGAAAGATGTAGGATGAAGGTGATGTAGGTTTTTGATTGGAAGTTAATTTTGAGGCTACCAAGGTACCTTCGGGTCGAAAGAGAGGATGCAGTACTAAGCACCCATTTTGTTTTGTTTTAAATATTTTGTAATTTAGTTGGGGAGAAATTTAGATGCCAAACAGCTTGGAAGAATTATGACGAGCTCAGCTTTAGCTGCTGATAGGTTCAGCTCCTGTGTTATCTAGGGTGCCCGCATGCCATACGGGGGACCCGATGCAGTCTAGATCGTCGTCTAGTGGGGTCATAATTTCCCAGTGATCTGACAAGGGCGCTTCTGTGAGATGGTAAACTTGCGTATAATTTTGAAGCCCGGCGCCTTTTCATCCTCCACGTATGGAAGACCCGATGCTTCGTGGAGCAACCTGGTAGGGAAATAACGTCCCACAGAATAAATAGACAGCAGTCCTTTATTCTGTGCACGTTGAAGCCATGCTAAACAGCTGTCTGCTGTCATGCCCCAGATCTCGCAGGCATATAGCATCACCGGGATTACCAGCGCTCGGAAGAGGTACAACTTCATGCGGACTGGCATCGAGGTAGACCCCAGCATTGGGTACAGGGAAGCAATTGCTCCCTGTACCTTTGCCGAAAGGTCCCTGATGTGTCGGCGAAAAGTTAAACCTCTATCCAAGTTGACACCAAGGTACTGGACAGAGTTAGACCACTCTATCCTTCGACCTCGGTAGCTGAAGTTGGGGCAGTCTGCGGGGGTGTGGCGCTTTGTAAAAAGTATGGCGTGGCTTTTGTCCAGATTTACGGACATCCGCCAACGCCGGCACCACTGTTGTGTTAGGCGGAGATGTCTTTGAATGGGGTTGAAGGCTCTGAGAATGTGTTTGTCCTTGCAGAACAGAAACACGTCGTCAGCGTATTGTGCCATTTCGACTCGTGGTTCTGTGGGGAAATCTGCCATAAAGACGTTGAAGAGGGTGGGGGATAGCACAGAGCCTTCGGGGACCTGTTCCCCATTGGCGGGCAGCGGCTCCTTTTATAGCTTACTCACTATACTGTTCCTGGTAGAGAAAGTATTAAATTACCCGACCAAAATGAACCGTGTCTTACCTGAGTGCCTGCGAACACAGCGGCACACAGCGTAACTCTCGTGCAACACAAGTGCGCATGGAGTGCCAGAGATGACGCGAATGTTTTAATTGCAACGTATATATTAATATTCTCTTGGTTGTTACGTATCTTCACCATGCATTAAACAATAATGTTTTGCTTTAATGCAGAACACTGGTTGAATTTGGAAGGTAATAAATTGGAGGTATATCCTATATTAAAAATCATTATACACTGTCAGGAAATATTGTGTTTTAGCACAAAAGTCTCCAGAACTTAGAATAACTTCATCAAATTCACCTCCCTATAGTTTGTATATCAATTTAATTTTTGTTTTCCAAAATTTTTAATTTGTGAGCGGCTTTCTGCAGCACACTTGTGTAATAAACCCAATTGAACAGACCACACCAATTAAAATTGTCTGATGTCTTTCCAAATGAGTATCTTGACGTTGCATTTGAGATATCCTGATTTTACTTGTATTTCAATTTATAATTGTAAACATTGCTCGTATGTAGTACTGAACATTGGCAAAATTTATGATTCTGTTGGCATTATCTTCTATGCCTTTTTAAGTAATTAGGTACAAGGACAGAATATTTCAGAATTTATTTGTTTATTTGTACTATTATTTTTTTTTACTTATTTATTTACTTATTTACTTAATTGGTCCTGAAGGTCCTAAAGTCCCTTACAGTTCACCAATTATGTAACATGATACAGAATGAAACGTTCTTCTGAACATATTCCCTGCAAGTTGAACATATAACCTTCATTTGATATTTCAAACATATCGTACGTTAACTAAAATCACTAGAGTATATGTTTGAGCGAATACGAATACAGTTTACTTTTAAGGGTAGTCTGTTATTACAAGACCTTCTTGAAAGTGTTGCTTTTCGTCCTTGAAGACGTGGAATCTTTACGTTTTGAGTTTTGTTGTAAAATCTTTCTTTATATTCAGGTGTTCCAAAAAGTATTTTCTGTGGCATATCGACATTGGATTTTTTGATAAAATGCTTCTACTCCTCTACCTAATATGTATGTTCCTAGTACAGAAAGTATCAATTTAACGCTAAAATAAACCCTGAACAAAATGAACCGTGTCTTACCTGAGTGACTGCGAACACAGCGGCACACAGCGGAAGTCTCGTTTTACACAAGTACGCATGGAGTGTCACAGATGTCGAGCAAGTTTCAATTACAACGTATATATTAATAATCTCTTGGTTGTTAGGTTTCTTGACCACGCATTAAGAAATGATGTTTCGCTTTCATGTACAACACGTGCTGAATTTGAAAGATAATAAATTGGAGGTTTATCCTATATAAAAATCAATATAAACCGTCAGGAAATATTATGTTTTAGAACAAAAGTCACCAGAACTTAGAATAAGGTCAACGAATTCAGCTCCTTTTTTGTCTAATATGCCAATTTTAATATATGCTTTGGAATTTTTAATTTGTGTTGAATATTTTGTTGCACACTTGTGCTATAGATACAATTAAACAGCCTACATTAATTAAAATTTGTCTGACGTCCTTCCAAATTCGGATCTTGATGTCGTTTTGTTGTTTAGCAATACTCGATATACACGATTTCTGATATCCTAATTTTACTTATATTTAAATTTATAATTGTAAACATCTGCTCGTGTGTAGTACTGAACATTGGCACAATATATGATTCTGTTGGCACTATCTTCTATATCTCTGTCATTAATATTATTACGCACCCAAAATTATTGAAACTGGTAAGTTCTTTAAATAACCTCATTCTCAGCAGCAAAGATTGATTGATCTGTTATTTTCCACAATAGTCAATATAAAAGCAGAAAACGCAAACCTAAAATTTTGGGTTAATATAGATGAAAACAGCGCCTCTACAGGACTTACCTAGCAATTTACTTGACCATAAGAAATGACTTTCTAAGTCTAGCTTTATTTGAAAACGTTTATTTTTTTTATTTAAGCCGGGACTGATTTCGCGAATGCTTGCACATAGACCGCGAAAAAACTGAGGTCAGTGTGCGCATGCGCGTGCACAGGCGTCTCCACTCCTCAACATCCAAGATATACATGACTCCCTCACCTCCATACGTTAGCCTTTGCAGTACAGCTGGCGCTATGGAGGAGAGGAGAGGCAGCCTAAAATGACGGTAGAGGGGGAAAGCTGGAGAGCTTCAGTTTTAGTAAATCACGCCTCCTGCTGCATTTTGTTCACTGTTTACCTATAGTTTGGTTACAAGTTAAGATTAGTGCTTCAGTAATTGTTTTAATTTTGGTCAAGAAAATTCCTTTGGCATTCCAAAAACCTTGCTGCCATGATATTTACCGTGAATAGCACCATCCTGGCTTTCTTTAGTAGCCGCGGCTTGGCTCAGTGGTTAGACCGCTTGGCTCTCACCAAGGCGGCCCGGTTTCGATTACAGGCGACCTCAAACTGAGATTCGTGGCGGACAACACGGCGCTGGGGCGGGTTTTCTCCGGGACTTCCGGTTTCCCCCGCCATCTCATTCCACCGGTGCTCCATCTTCATCTTATGTCTCATCAGTGTCACCGACTGCGGTGCCGCATGTAGTAAAAACGGGCGTTAAACACTACTACTACTACACACACACACACGCACACACACACACACACACACACACTCGCTTTCTTTAGAGCTGAAGAACCAGCTTCTCTCCAGTGCTCTGACTGCTACTTCGATTTCGGTGTGTAGTAGTGAATTCATGTTTCATCCATTGTTACCTTACGGAGCAAAAAGTCACTTCTTTTCTCAAAATGCGCCAAGCACTTTTCAGATAGTGACGTAGGAATGCATTTGCTATTCACAGTGAGAATACTGGACAGCCATCTTGCTCAAATACATTCTTGTTCAATTCCCGATGCAAAATTTGTATAAAACCTCCCTTTAAAATTCCAAGAGCATTATCATGTTCCTGCAGTTTGTACGTACGTCTTCCAGACTCATTTTATGCACTTTATCAATGATTTCTGGTCAGGTTTCAGCTTTTGGACGTCCTTCGAGTGAAACGTCTTGAACACTTTAACGGCTACGTTTAAAATTGGTCACTCAATACCTCACCCTTTAAACTAAGGGTGGAAAGCCGCCATACACATTTATAATCCACAAATGAATATCTAACTGTTAAAACTTCTTTCAAGAAGAATTATATGAAAACACGATACTCAAATTTCTCAATTTTCAAAGCACTGCACACTTTTACTGTTTAAACAACTGCCTACAGTCAACTATTAGCTGGAATGACCTGTAATTTTACATACAGTCTATTATTATGTGTATCAACGTAACTGAACAAAATAATTCAGGTAGTGCCGTGATCTCTGGGTGAGACCGAGAACTTTTTGGACCATCCTATTTGTATATGTAAGGGCTCACTTTACAAAATAGAATGTATCACATATAAATGTTATTTTAACAAGATCTGTATTGTATATATTGCTGCCGATTGCAAATTTGCGACGGACGTGGCAGGCCTGCGTAAAGAGACAGATAGTGCAGCGCGGAGATAAAAGCTTGCCGTAACAGAAAGGAGACAGATAGATGACAGGAAGGTATGATTTCATGATTGTTACAGAGCGTTGTACTTATTTCTAGAACCATGGGTGGAGATATAAAGGAAGCCGCGGCTCACCAGTGGTGACAGTCATAATTGTGCGTGTGCAGCTGTGATTTGAAAGTGAACGTTCGTTTATTTACATGTGCAGAGGCCACGAGAGATTTTGTAGGTTTGTGTTGCATCATTCTGCTGCCAAAGTTGTACAAACTGTCTTTCTATGGAAATTAAGAGAAATTTCTTAATTTCTACAACTGAACTTTTTTAATTTACGAACCCACAAAGCCCGCCTCGGTAGCGTAGATGGTAGCGTGTTTGCCTCACGTTCAGAAGGTCTCGAGTTTCAATCTCGGTCACTATGAGTTACCTTGATAAGACTTTTCTTTTAACTCTGAGCTCCATGGACCCTGGATTAATTTGTGCATCATTTCGCCCATTCCATTCATTGTCTGATGTGACTTAACGTTGGGCTGCGTAAATTACAATAACATACAAAACCTCAAAGTTACAGTATAGTGATATTTTATCTTCCCTTACGGTTCAACAGTTACGTAAATTGATCCAGAATAAAAACTTCTTCTGAAGCAAATCCCTGCAATTTCAACATAAGCATATTATTTGTCATAGAGACATTTTAAACACTTAGTACTTTAATTTAGTTCATTTGTGTCTATTTTTCACCGAATGCACATTCCAATTAATTGGTAGCCTTTTATTGGAGGACCTACAGGAAAGTCTTGTTGTCCTTAATATGCGGAACTTTCGCATTTTGAGTTTTGCTGAAAAAGCTTTCTTTATATTCAAGTGTTCCCTGTGGGACTTCGACATTCAACTTTTGGATAGAATGCAGGTGCTCCTTTACTTAATATGTATGTCCCTGGTAGTTAAAGTATTCATTTAACGCTGAAATAAATGCCAACCGAAAAGACCTCGTCTTAGTTGAGCAGCTGCAATCGCAGCGACACACAGTGGAAGTCTCATGCAACACAAGTACGCCTCGTATAACATAGATGACCCGCAGGTTTTAACTGCAAGGTATTTACTAATCAGTCTTGGCTATTGAGTATTTGTCCTTGCATTAAGGAAGTGTGTTTAGTTTTAGTTATAAAACACTTGCTGAATGCGACAGATCATAAGCTGGAGCAGTAATGTATAAAAGAATCAATATAGACGGACAGAATGTATTGTGTTTTAGAACAAAAGTCTGTAAGCGTTGAATAAGTAGAATAAATTCAAGGCTTTAGTGTATGCATTTTTTTCTATATCAGGCAGCTGTGATTAAATATAGCACAATAAATTCAGTGTGCATTGCTAAAATATAATTCCAATTAAATAACTAAATTATTTATGAGTAATCCCAGATCTTTCCAAGTTAGATTCTCAGCTGACTACATTTATTGTTTCGATCGATCCTTGACGTCCGTTACCAATATTGGATGCAAAATATTTGGTAGCATTAGAGACATACTGTTTTTCTTATATTTAAATGTATAATTGTAGATATCTAGTCTTATGTAGTACCGAGCATTGACATAAAATGTAAGACATGTATGTGAATTATGTTCGCTTTATTTTAGATACATTCTATCAAGAGAGTACCGCGAATTGGTCATAAAAATTTCGTATCGGAGAAGATTCAAAATTATTACTGACGCTAAGTTGACATTATGACTTTGCGGCATCGTGAAATTAAAATTCCAGGTAACAAAGACTAAAAATTGCTCTTAATTTTCTTAGAAACACATTTTATCAACCTTTGCAGTCCAAAACTACGTTAATAGAACTTGCAAGGTCATCAAACAGAAAGTTCACTTTTACAGCTATTCAGGCACAGGAGTCCGATTAACAACTGTTCCTCATTGGCGGGCAGCGGCTCCTTTTATAGCTTACTCACTATACTGTTCCTGGTACAGAAAGTATTAAATTACCCGACCAAAATGAACCGTGTCTTACCTGAGTGCCTGCGAACACAGCGGCACACAGCGTAACTCTCGTGCAACACAAGTGCGCATGGAGTGCCAGAGATGACGCGAATGTTTTAATTGCAACGTATATATTAATATTCTCTTGGTTGTTACGTATCTTCACCATGCATTAAACAATAATGTTTTGCTTTAATGCAGAACACTGGTTGAATTTGTAAGGTAATAAATTGGAGGTATATCCTATATTAAAAATCATTATACACTGTCAGGAAATATTGTGTTTTAGCACAAAAGTCTCCAGAACTTAGAATAACTTCATCAAATTCACCTCCCTATAGTTTGGATATCAGTTTGATTTTTGTTTTCCAAAATTTTTAATTTGTGAGCGGCTTTCTGCAGCACACTTGTGTAATAAACCCAATTGAACAGACCACACTAATTAAAATTGTCTGAGGTCTTTCCAAATGAGTATCTTGACGTTGCATTTGAGATATCCTGATTTTACTTGTATTTCAATTTATAATTGTAAACATTGCTCGTATGTAGTACTGAACATTGGCAAAATTTATGATTCTGTTGGCATTATCTTCTATGCCTTTTTAAGTAATTAGGTACAAGGACAGAATATTTCAGAATTTATTTGTTTATTTGTACTACTATTTTTTTTACTTATTTTTTTACTTATTTACTTAATTGGTCCTGAAGGTCCTAAAGTCCCTTACAGTTCACCAATTATGTAACATGATACAGAATGAAACGTTCTTCTGAACACATTCCCTGCAAGTTGAACATATAACCTTCATTTGATATTTCAAACATATCGTACGTTAACTAAAATCACTAGAGTATATGTTTGAGCGAATACGAATACAGTTTACTTTTAAGGGTAGTCTGTTATTACAAGACCTTCTTGAAAGTGTTGCTTTTCGTCCTTGAAGACGTGGAATCTTTACGTTTTGAGTTTTGTTGTAAAATCTTTCTTTATATTCAGGTGTTCCAAAAAGTATTTTCTGTGGCATATCGACATTGGATTTTTTTATAAAATGCTTCTACTCCTCTACCTAATATGTATGTTCCTAGTACAGAAAGTATCAATTTAACGCTAAAATAAACCCTGAACAAAATGAACCGTGTCTTACCTGAGTGACTGCGAACACAGCAGCACACAGCGGAAGTCTCGTTTTACACAAGTACGCATGGAGTGTCACAGATGTCGAGCAAGTTTCAATTACAACGTATATATTAATAATCTCTTGGTTGTTAGGTTTCTTGACCACGCATTAAGAAATGATGTTTCGCTTTCATGTACAACACGTGCTGAATTTGAAAGATAATAAATTGGAGGTATATCCTATATAAAAATCAATATAAACCGTCAGGAAATATTATGTTTTAGAACAAAAGTCACCAGAACTTAGAATAAGGTCAACGAATTCAGCTCCTTTTTTGTCTAATATGCCAATTTTAATATATGCTTTGGAATTTTTAATTTGTGTTGAATATTTTGTTGCACACTTGTGCTATAAATACAATTAAACAGCCTACATTAATTAAAATTTGTCTGACGTCCTTCCAAATTCGGATCTTGATGTCGTTTTGTTGTTTAGCAATACTCGATATACACGATTTCTGATATCCTAATTTTACTTATATTTAAATTTATAATTGTAAACATCTGCTCGTGTGTAGTACTGAACATTGGCTCAATATATGATTCTGTTGGCACTATCTTCTATATCTCTGTCATTAATATTATTACGCACCCAAAATTATTGAAACTGGTAAGTTCTTTAAATAACCTCATTCTCAGCAGCAAAGATTGATTGATCTGTTAATTTTCCACAATAGTCAATATAAAAGCAGAAAACGCAAACCTACAATTTTGGGTTAATATAGATGAAAACAGCGCCTCTACAGGACTTACCTAGCAATTTACTTGACCATAAGAAATGACTTTCTAAGTCTAGCTTTATTTGAAAACATTTTTTTTTTTTTTTATTTAAGCCGGGACTGTTTTCGCGAATGCTTGCACATAGACCGCGAAAAAACTGAGGTCAGTGTGCGCATGCGCGTGCACAGGCGTCTCCACTCCTCAACATCCAAGAAATACATGACTCCCTCACCTCCATACGTTAGCCTTTGCAGTACAGCTGGCGCTATGGAGGAGAGGAGAGGCAGCCTACATTGACGGTAGAGGGGGAAAGCTGGAGAGCTTCAGTTTTAGTAAATCACGCCTCCAGCTGCATTTTGTTCACTGTTTACCTATAGTTTGGTTACAAGTTAAGATTAGTGCTTCAGTAATTGTTTTAATTTTGGTCAAGAAAATTCCTTTGGCATTCCAAAAACCTTGCTGCCATGATATTTACCGTGAATAGCACCATCCTGGCTTTCTTTAGTAGCCGCGGCTTGGCTCAGTGGTTAGACCGCTTGGCTCTCACCAAGGCGGCCCGGTTTCGATTACAGGCGACCTCAAACTGAGATTCGTGGCGGACAACACGGCGCTGGGGCGGGTTTTCTCCGGGACTTCCGGTTTCCCCCGCCATCTCATTCCACCGGTGCTCCATCTTCATCTTATGTCTCATCAGTGTCACCGACTGCGGTGCCGCATGTAGTAAAAACGGGCGTTAAACACTACTACACACACACACACACACTCGCTTTCTTTAGAGCTGAAGAACCAGCTTCTGTCCAGTGCTCTGACTGCTACTTCGATTTCGGTGTGTAGTAGTGAATTCATGTTTCATCCATTGTTACCTTACGGAGCAAAAAGTCACTTCTGTACTCAAAATGCGCCAAGCACTTTTCAGATAGTGACGTAAGAATGCATTTGCTATTCACAGTGAGAATACTGGACAGCCATCTTGCTCAAATACATTCTTGTTCAATTCCCGATGCAAAATTGGTCTAAAACCTCCCTTTAAAATTCCAAGAGCATTAGCATGTTCATGCAGTTTGTACGCACGTCTTCCAGACTCATTTTATGCACTTTATCAATGATTTCTGGTCAGGTTTCAGCTTTTGGACGTCCTTCGCGTGGAACGTCTTGAACATTTTAACGGCTACGTTTAAAATCGGCTACCCGTTACTCCACACAGTAAACCGAAGATGAAGAGTCACCATATACCCTTTCAAACCCCAATTAAATATCTGTAGCTGTTAAACCTTTCCTTATGAAGTATTTTGTTACAACAGGATACTCAAATTTCTCAATTTTCAAAGCAATGCACACTTCTACTGTTTAAACAACTGCCTACAGTCAACTATTTGCTGGAATGACCTGTAAGTTTACATACTGTCTGTTAATATGTGTACCAACGTAACGGAACAAAATCATACAAGTAGTGCCGTGATCTCTGGGTGAGACCGAGAACTTTTTGGACCATCTTATTTGTATATGTATGGGTTCACTTTACAAAATAAAATGCACCACATATAAATGTTGTTTTAACAAGATCTGTATTGTATATATTCCTGCCGATTGCAATGTTGCGACGGGCGTGGCAGGCCTGCGTAAAGAGACAGATAGTGCAGCGTGGAGATAAATGATTGCCGTAACAGAAAGAAGGAGACGGATAGATGACTGGAAGGTATGATTTCATGATTGTTACAGAGCGTTGTACTTATTTCTAGAACCATGAGTGGAGATATAAAAGAAGCCGCGGCTCGCCAGTGGTGACAGCCATAATTGTGCGTGTGCAGCTGTGATTTGAAAGTGAACTTTCGTTTATTTACGTGTGCAGAGGCCACGAGTGATTTTGTAGGTTTAGGTTGCATCATTCTGCTGCCAAGGTTGCATTAACTGTCTTTCTATGAAAATAAAGAACAATTTTTTAACTTCTACAACTGAACTTTTTAATTTTACGAACCCACAAAGCTCGCCTCCGTAGCGCAGATGGTAGCGTGTAGTAGTAGTAGTAGTATATATTTGTAACACGTAATGTTCTTTGCAGTCTGAAAGGCCTTTTCTTAACTGGCAGATAAAATATTACTATATAACCAAATTGTTTAAGTATGTTATTTATGAAAAATACGTTTTTGTCAAGCTAAGCAGGATATTATTTCTTACTGTTTTGCATTTTTTGGACTTATGATTTTATCAAATTGAAATTGATTCTACTTCTCTTTATTTCTTTTGGTAATGCAAAGAAAACGAAATTCAAAGCCATTACGTTGAGAAACTATCTTAAAGGATTTTCGTACTGAATAAGTCGACTAGGTTTCAATATTGCAATGTACCTGCAAGGAAATATGTATTAACACAAAACCTATCAATTTATATAAATGTATATCTCGGTCGTGGTGAGTTATCTTGATAAGCTTTTTCCCTCATCCTGATAGACGAATATCAGGTAAATCTAAGCTTCATGGACCCTCGACTCATCTGAACATCATTTCACCCATTTCATTCATTGTCCGATATGACTTAACTTTGGAGGACGTGAATTACAATAACAAAGAAACCACAAAGTCACAGTATAGTGATATTTTATCTTCCCTTACGGTTCACCAGTTATGTAAACTGATAAGAATAGAAACCTCTTCTGAAGACATTCCCTGCAACTTCATTTTATTTGTCATAGAAACATTTTAAACACTTAGTGCTTTAATTTAGTTCATTTGTGTCTATTTTTACCGAATGCAGTTTCCAATTAATTGGTAGCCTGTTATTGGAGGACCTACAGGAAAGTCTTGTTGTCCTTCAAGTGCGGAACTTTCGCATTGAGTTTTACTGAAAAAGCTTTTTTTTATATTCAAGTGTTCCGAAAGCTTTATTTTCCTATGGGACTTCGACGTTGAACTTTTGGATAGAATGCAGCTGCTCCTTTACTTAATATGTAAGTCCCTGGTAGAGAAGGTATTCATTTAACACTGAAATAAATGCCAACCGAGAAGACCGGGTCTTACTTGAGCGACTGCGATCGCAGCGGAACATAGTGCAAGTCTCATGCAACACAAGTACGCCTGGTATCTCATAGATGACGCAGAAGTTTTAATTGCAAGGTATTTAGTAATACGTCTTGATTATTGAGTATGTTGACCTTGCATTAAGAAAGTGTGTTTTGTTTTTATTATAAAACACTTGCTGATTGTGACAGATCATAAGCTGGAGCAATAATATATAAAAGAATCAAAATAGACGGACAGAATATATTGTGTTTTGGAACAAAAGACTGTAGACCGTTGAATAACTAGAATAAATTCAAGGCTTTAGTGTATGCATTTTTTCTATATGAGGCATTGTGATTAAATGTAGCACTATAAATTCAGTGTGCATTGCTGAAATTTAATTCCAATTCAACAACTAAATTATTTGTGAATAATTCCAGGTCTTTCCAAGTTAGATTCTCATCTGTCTACATTTATTGTTTAGATAGATCCTTGACGTCCATTACAATATTGGATACAAAAGATTTGGTAGTAGACATTCGTAGCATTAGAGATATACTGCTTTTCTTATATTTAAATGTATAATTGTAGATATCTACTCTTATGTAGTACCGAGCATTGACATAAAATGTAAGGCACGTATGTCAATTATGTTCGCTTTATGATAGATACATTCTATCAAGATAGTACCGCGAATTGGTCATAAAAATTTCGAATAGGGAAAGATTCAAAATTATTACTGACGCTAAGTTGGTATTATGACTTTGTGGCATCGTGTAATTAAAATTCCAGGTTACAAACACTAAAAATTGCTCTTAATTTCCGTAGAAACGCATTTTATCAAACTTTGCAGTCCATAATTACGTAAATAAAACTTGCAAGGTCATCAAACAGAAAGTTCAATTTTACAGCTATTCGCGCAAAGGAGTCCGATTAACAAATGTTCCCCATTGGCGGGAAGCGGCTCCTTTTATAGCTTACTCACTATTTCGGAATGTTTTCAAACAATCAAGACAGCGCTAGAAGAAAGACGAACTCTAGAAATCCGTCTCTTTCATTCCACCGTCTCGGCGAGCTTTTATCTCCGCATTGCAATGCCCGTCTCTATGAACTCGTCGGCCGCCCCGCCTCGCCTCAACAATGCGTTCGCAACAGTGTATCTCTCTCTATACCCGCGAGAAGTGTAACTCTCATCCATTTTGTACACAGGATGTTATTTTGTTAATATATCTCAAAGGTGTGGACATTGAAGAAAATATTTGTCTCAAATTTTGCATTTAAAATTGTATTCTGTTTGCCGATTTCCTGAAAATGTTAAAGAGGTTTCATGTAGAATGGACTTTATCAAAAACACGTGCATATGAGTGGTACAGTGAATTCAAATATCGTCAAGATATGGTGGAAGATTTGCCTAGCTCTGGTCGCCCATCAACTGTTTCAAATGAACATCGCTAAAGTAAAGGAAATGTGTAAATATTGTCATTTAGGTCTGAGAGAGATTGCTACTGATCTTTCTGTGCCTCATGAATCAATTTGTAGCATTTTAAACAATTGTTTGGCAGAGGCGAATGCTGAGATTGTGACTTCAGCTATCACTAAGCCTACAAGATCCGGACAATAAGGGATTGTTCTTTAGATGCTATCGTCACAAACAGTACATTAAAATCTATTGCTCTTGAAACAAGCTGTTGAAAAAATTTAAAAAGTTAAACACCCTACCTGTTTATATATACGAGGGTGGGTCAAAAAGTAATGCTTCCAATTTTTTCCTTAAATAAATTAGTGATGTGAAAACTTTGAATTTGGCACAATTCCTCAAACCTTCTCCTCCAATCCGCTGCAGTAGTAACTTCCTAAGGTGGCAGCACTCTATCCTCTTGCAAAATGGTTAACAACGACATTCGTATTAGACAGCGTTCTGTGATTGAATTTCTGACTGCGGAAGGTGAAACGCCAATTCCCATTCACGAAAGGCTAAAACCTGTTTATGGTGATGCAACGGTGGATGTCAGCACTGTTAGACGATAGGTTCGTCGATGTAACGAAGCTGAAGGTCAAACACCACTGACAGATGAAAAGCGAAGCGGCAGGCCGATGACTGCAGTAACTCTATGCAATGAGTCCTGATACAGAATGAAACGTTCTTCTGAAAACATTCCCTGTAAGTTGAACATATGCCCTTCATGTGATATTTCAAACATGTCATACTTTAAAATCATTGGAGTATATGTTTGAGCGAATACAGTTTACATTTAAGGGTAGCCTTTTATTGGAAGACATTCTTGAAACTGTTGCTTTTCGTCCTTGAAGATGCGGAATCCTAACGATTTGAGTTTTGTTGTAAAATCTTTCTTTATATTCAGGTGTTCCAAAAATTATTTCCTGTGGCATATCGACATTGGATTTTTTGATAAAATGCATCTGCTCCTCTACCTAATATGTATGTTTCTGGTACAGAAAGTATCAATTTATGGTTAAAATAAACCCCGACCAAAATGAACCGTGTCTTACCTGAGTGACTGCGAACACAGCGGCACACAGCGGAAGTCTCGTGCAACACAAGTGCGACTGGATCCTCACAGATGACGCGCAGGTTCAATTGCAACGTATATATAAATAATCACTTGGTTATTAAGTTTCTTGATCACGCATTAAGGAGTGATGTTTTGCTTTCATGCAGAACACGTGCTGAATTTGTAGGGTAGTAAATTAAGGGAATATTCTGTATAAAAATCAATATAAACCGTCAGGAAATATTGTGTTTTAGAACAAAAGTCTCCAGAACTTAGAATAAGTTCAACATATTCAGCTCCTTTTGCTTGTATAGTAATTCACATTTGTGTGAAATGTTTTAGTTTGTGAACAACATGCACACTTGAGTTATAAATCCAATTAAACAGCCAACGTTAATTAAAATTATCTGACGTCCTTCCAAATGAGGAACTTGACTTCTTTTTATTGTTTAGCAATATTCGATATGCACGATTTCACAGCACACATGCGTTGCATTAGAGATATCCTGATTTTACTTGTACTTAAATTTATAATTGTGCTCGTATGTAGTACTGAACATTGACACAATTTATGATTCTGTTGGCATTATCCTCCATATCTCTGTCATTAATATTATTACACATACAAAATTATTGAAACTGAAAACTTCTTTGAATAACTTGACTCTCAGCAGCAAACATTGATTGATCTGTTATTTTCCACAATAGTCAAAAAATCAGAAGACGCAAACCTACAATTCGGGTAAATATAAATGAAAACAGCGCCTCTACAGGACTTGCCTAGCAACTTACTTGACCATAACAAATGACTTTCTAAGTCTAGCTTTATTTGGAAACATTTATTTTTCTTATTTAAGCCGGGACTGTTTTCGCGAATGCTTGCAATTACACATAGACCGCGAACAAACTGCGGTCAGTGGGCGAATGCCCGTGCACAGTCATCTCCACTGCTCAACATCCAAGCATTACATGACTCCCTCCCCTCCATACGTTGACCATTGCAGTGCAGCTTGTGCTATGGAGGAGAGGAGAGGCAGCCTAAAATGACGGTAGAGGGGGAAAGCTGGAGAGCTTCAGTTCTGGTAAATCATGCCTCTAGCCGCATTTTGTTCGCTGTTTACCTATAGTTTGGTTACAAGTTCATTTGTGTCTATTTGTCACCGAATGCAGTTTCCAATTAATTGGTAGCCTGTTATTGGAGGACTAACAGGAAAGTGTTGTTGTCCTTAAAATGCGGAACTTTCGCATTTTGAGTTTTACTGAAAAAGCTTTCTTTATATTCAAGTGTTCCAATAGCTTATATTTCCTATGGGACTTCGACATTGAACTTTTGGATAGAATGCAGCTGCTCCTTTACTTAATATGTATGTCCTTGGTAGAGTGTTCATTTAACGCTGAAATAAATGCCAACCGAGAAGACCTCCTCGTACTTGAGCGACTGCAGTCGCAGCGACACACAGTGGAAGCCTCAACCAACACTAGTACACCTGGAATATCATAGATGACGCGCAAGTTTTAATTGCAAGGTATTTACTAATATGTCTTGGTTATTGAGTAATTTGTCCTTGCATTAAGGAAGTGTGTTTCGTTTTTATTATAGAACACTTGCTGAATGTGAGAGATCATAAACTGGAGCAGTAATGTAAAATAATCAATATAGACGTACAGAATATATTGTGATTTGAAACAAAAGACCGTAGAGCGTTGAATAAGTAGAATAAATTCAACTTTTTTAGTATATATATTTTTAAAATTAAGAAATGTTTGTTAAATTACCACAATAATTTCGGTGTCCATAGTTATGATATAATTCCAATTAAACAACTAAATTATTATAAATAGTTCCAGGTTTTTCCAAGTTAGATGCTCAGCTGTCCGTATTTACTGTTTAGATCGATCCTTCACGTCGTTTACCAATATTCAATACAAAAGATATGGCAGTAGGCATTCGTAGCATTACAGATATTGTGCTTTTACTTGCATTTCAATTTACAATTGTAGATATCTACTCTTATGTAGTAACGAACATTGACAAAGTTTAAGGTGAGTATGTGAAATCTGTTCGCTTTATGTTCATACATTCTACCAAGATGGGACCCCGAATTGGTCATAAAAATTTGGTATAAGAGGGACAGGTGTCCGCTGACACCCGGCAGTCAGGTCCCCCTGTCTGACCCAAATGTGAACTACAACCTAAATGCTCCCCAACCACCCGACCTCTCGCTCTTGTCTCCGCCACACTCGACGGACTCTGCAATGCAGGCCGCTCCTAGCGTGGCGGCTTAGGGCACTAGCCTCCTACCTGGAAGCTCATCCCGCCGCCAGGAGCACTAGCAGAGACCGAGTCAGTTCCATCAGTTAACAAGGACATCCAAGCTTTGGAGAAAAGGCCAAACCTATAAGACCGCACGGGTAAATCCTCTCAGCGGATAGGTTTCGTGGCGCTCTGCCCCTGTCCGGGAGTGCCCGCCTTGGTAGCGTGGTGGTAGCTTTTCAATCTGACGTTCAAGAGGTTCCGAGATCGAATCCTGGCCAGGATCACTTACCTGGATATGGTTTTTCCGGGGTTTTCAATTATCCTGAAACAAGACTGCCGGGTAACTCTAAGCTCTATGGACCCTACACTCAGTTGAGCATCACTTTACTCATTGAATTCATCGTCTGATATGACTTAACGTTGGAGGACGTAAATTGTCGCTGAGTTGGTATTGTGACTGTGGATTCGTGAAATTAAAATTCCAGGTTACAAACACTAACAATTGTTCTTAATTACCATAGAAACACTTTAGTGTATCTGACAGTAGCAGAAATACGCCACATACACAATACAACTTGCAAGGTCAATAACTACAAACGAAGTTCAGACAGCTATTCGCGCACACGCGTTCAATTAACAACTGTCCCCCAGTGGAAGGCGGCGGCTCCTTTTATAGCTTAGGCGCTAGAAGAAGAAAGAACTCTCTAGGAATCCCTCTCCTTCCTCACACAGTTTCGGCGAGCTTTTATCTCCGCATTGCACTGCCCGTATCTTTGAACTCGTCGGCCGCGCTGCCTCGCCTCAATAATGCTTTCACAACAGTGTATCTCCCTCTATACCCGCGTGGAGTGTAACTCTCATCCAGTTTGTCCACAGGATGTCATTTTGTTAATATATCTCAAAGGTGTGAACATTGAAGAAGGTATTTGCCTCCAATTTTCATTTAAAGTAGTATTTTAAATATATATATAATTTTATATATGAGGGTGGTTCAAAAAGTAATGCCTCCATTTTTTTTCTTAAATAAGTTAGTTATGTGAAGACTTTGAATTTGGCGCAATTCCTCAAAACTTCTTCTCCAGTCCCCTGCAGTAGAATCTTCCTAAGTCAACAGGTGGCAGCACTCTATCCTCTTGCAGAACTGCTGACATCGACATTCGTATTAGGCAGCGCTCTGTGATTTAATTTATGCCTGCGGAAGGTGAAACGTCAATTTGCATTCTCGAAAGGCTAGAACTGTGTATGGTGATGCAACGGTGGATGTCAGCACCGTTAGACTGTTAGACTGTTGTCACTGTTAGACGATGGGTTCCTCGCTGTAACGAAGCTGAAGGTCAAACACCATTGGCAGATGAAAAGTGAAACGGCAGGCTGGTGTCTACAGTGACTCCATGCAATGATTCATGATACAGAATGAAACGTTCTTCTGAAGACATTCCCTGCAGGTTGAACATATAACCTTCATTTAAGATTTCAAACATATCGTACTTTGATTAAAATCATTAGAGTATATTTTTGAGCGAATACAGTTAAATTTAAGGGTAGCCTGTTATTGGAAGACCTTCTTTAAAGTGTTGCTTTTTGTCATTGAAGATATGGAATCTTTGCGTTTATAGTTTTGTTGTAAAATCTTTCTTTATATTCAGTTGTTCCAAAAACTATTTCCTTTGGGATATCGACATTGAACGTTTTTGGTTAAAATGCATCTGCTCCTCTACCTAATATGTATGTTCCTGGTACAGAAATCATTAATTTAACGCTAAAATAAACCCCGACCAAAATGAACCGTGTCTTACCTAAGTGACTGCGAACACCGCGGCGCACAGCGGAAGTCTCGTGCAACACAAGTACGCATGGAGTGTCACAGATATCGCGCAAGTTTCAATTACAACGTATATATTAATAACCTCTTGGCTGTTAGGTTTCTTGACCATGCATTAAGGAATGATGTTTCCCTTTCATGTGCCACAAGCGCTGAATTTGAAAGTTAATAAATTGGAGGAATATCCTGTATAAAAATCAACATAAACCGTCAGGAAATATTGTCGTTTAGAACAAAAGTCTCCAGAAATTAGAATGAGTTCAACAAATTCAATTGGAGCTACCAACTTGCGGGACTGTATAACCCAAAGCTTCAGTGACCTGCACCACACCATCAACCGAACACATACGCAGACCCTAGACCAGCTTAACCTCACCCTGAAGGAAGCTCAGTCTGCAGCCGCTCCTCCGCTTCCTGACACGTTACAAGCGTACCTCGCCGAAGCACTCTCGCGCGCAGCTGAAGTACACTCACGCCTAGAACATCTTCGAACCGCAGTGCGTCAACTTACTGACGACTCAGCCGCCACATTACGGCAACGACGCCGAATGACTTAGTTTTTAAGTACCGGCACGCTATGGCCGGCGCTAAATTAAGCACCAATGGTGCACAGTGACTTCAGAACTAAATCCACGATCCTAATCCTACAAAGCATCCTTCTATTCCAGGCGTTCCACTCAGGGCCTCTGGTCATGTTTTTGATCCCCTGCTACCCCGACGATAAGGTCGTGCCCTTCAGGCGCCACCACAGACCCACCTTTACTAACGGGGGTGCATCCGCGGGACCCCGCCACTTTCTCCTATTATTTCTCCTTTACGCCCCGTTGATACAAAAAAAACCCTTTTGTTTATTATGTTAATTAAATTGAGTTGTTCAGAATTTACAATTTGTGATCAGGATTTTTTTGCACACTTGTGTTATAAATCCAATTAAACAGCCGACACTATTTAATTGATTGACGTCTTTCCAAATGAGGATCTTGACGTTTTGTCGTTCAGCAATACCCGATATACACGATTTCACAGCATACATGCGTGGCATTAGAGATATCCTGATTTTACTTGTATTTAAATTTATAATTGTAATCATTGCTCGTATGTAGTACTGAACATTGGCACAATTTCTGATTCTGTTGGCATTATCTTCCAATGTCTCTGTCAAAATTTTGTATAGGAGAAGAATTAAAATTATTACTGTCGCTAAGTTGGTATTGTCACTTTGTGGTTTGGTGAAATTATAACTCTAGGTTACAAACACTAAAAATTGCTCTGAATTTCCGTAGAAACACATTTTATCAACCTTTGCGGTCCAGAATTACGTTAATACAACTTGCAAGGTCATCAAAAAGGAAGTTCAATTTTACAGCTATTCACGCACAGGAAACCAATTAACATGAGTTCCCCAGTGGCGGGCGGCGGCTCCTTTTATAGCTTACTATTTCGGAATGTTTTCAAACAATCAAGACAGCGCTAGAAGAAAGACGAACTCTAGAAGTCCGTCTGTTTAATTCCACCGTTTCGGCGAGCTTTTATCTCCGCATTGCACTGCCCACCTCTTTGAACTCGTCGGCCGCGCCGCCTCGCCTCAACAATGCGTTCGCAACGGTATATCGCCCTCTATACCCGCGTGGAGTGTAACTCTCATCCAGTTTGTACACAGGATGTCATTTTGTTAATATATCTCAGAGGTGTGAACATTGAAGAAGGTATTGGTCTCAAATTGTATTTTGTGTGCCGAATTCCTGAAAATGTTACAGAGGTCTCATGTTGAATGGACTTTATCAAAAACACGTGCATGTGAGTGGTACAGTGAATTCAAATATCGTCAAGATATGGTGGATGATTTGCTTAGCTCTGGTCGGCCATCAACTGTTTCAAATGAACATCGCTAAAGTAAAGGAAATGTCTGAATATTGTCATTTAGATCTGAGAGAGAATGCTACTGATCTTTCTGTGCCCCATGTATATATTCGTAGCATTTTAAACAATTGTTTGGCAATGGCGTATGCTGGGATTGTGTTTGCGCTATCACCAGGCCTACCAGACCCGGACAATAAGGGATTGTTCATTAAATGTTATCTTCACAAACAGTGCATTAAAATCTATTGTTCTTGAAAAAAGCTGTTAAAACAATTTAAAAAGTAAAACTGGCAATATCACCCTACCTGTTTATATATACGAAGCTGGGTCAAAGAGTAATGCTCTTATTTTTTCCTGAAACAATTAAGTTATGTGAAAACCTTGAATTTAGAACAATTCCTCAAACCTTCTTCTGCAATCCCCTGATGTACTAACTTCCTAAGTCAACAGGTGGCAGCACTATCCTCTGGCTACCCCCAGGGGCCTACTTCTGTAGGTACGGGTTTGGCGCACCCGGGGTCCCGAGCCAACAGTCTCCCTCGTGTGGGCTCCTCTTCGTGGTTGAGGGAGACGGTCAACAGGCCCACCCAAGTGTAGGCCGTGCGTGGAGACCCGTGGAGAAGGTTTTTAGACTCTTGTCTAGTTTTGAGTTTAGGATTTAGTGAACGAAATTTTTAGTAGGTTTTGATTGATGTTTTTTATGAACGTGGATTTTTAATAGGTTTTGTACACTTTTTTAGAAAGTTTTATATCTGGCTTTTGCCATGACCTGTTTTTTAAAGGGCGCTGATGAGCGAAGTATTTGAGCGCATTCTGTGATTAAACTTTTGACTGCGGAAGGTGAAACGCCAATTCGCATTCACGAAAGGCTAAAAATTGTGTATGACGATGCAACGGTGCATGTTAGCACTGTTAGACGATGGGTTCGTCGCTGTAACAAAGCTGAAGGGCAAACACCATTGGCAGATGAAAAGCGAAGCGGTAGACCGGTGACTGCAGTGACTCTATGCAATGAGTCATGATACAGAATGAAACGTTCTTCTGATGACATTCCCTGCAAGTTGAACATATAACCTTCATTTGATACCTCAAACATGTCACTCTTTAACTAAAATCACTAGAGTATATGTTTGAGCGAATACAGGTTATATTTAAGGTTAGCCTGTTATTGTAAGACCTTCTTGAAAGTGTTGCTTTTCGTCCTTGAAGATGTGGAATCCTAACGATTTGAGTTTTGTTGTAAAATCTTTCTTTATATTCAGGTGTTCCAAAAATTATTTACTGTGGCATATCGACATTGGATTTTTTGATAAAATGCATCTGCTCCTCTACCTAATATGTATGTTCCTGGTACAGAAAGTATCAATTTAACGCTAAAATAAACCCAACCAAAATAAACCGTGTCTTACCTGAGTGACTGCGGACACAGCGGCACACAGCGGAAGTCTTGTGCGACACAAGTACGCATAGGGTGCCATAGATGACGCGCACGTTTCACTTACAACATATATATTAATAATCTCTTGGTTAGTAGGTTTTTTGACCATGCATTAAGGAATGATGTTTCGCTTTCATGTACAACAAGCGCTGAATTTGAAAGAATGTAAATTGGAGGAATATCCTGTATAAAAATCAACACAAAACGTCAGGAAATATTGCGTTTTAGAACAAAAGTCTCCAGAAGTTAGAATAAGTTCAAAAAAATTCAGCTCATTTTCGGTGTATTATATTAACTAAAGAATTTCTCTTTCGGAATTTTTAATTTTGTGTCCAATATTTTTTTACGCACTTGTGTTATAAATACAATTAAACAGCCGACAAAAGTTAAACATTGCGTGACGTCTTTCCAAATGAGAATCCTGACGTCGTTTTGTTGTTTAGCAATACTCGATATACACGATTTCACCGTATACATGCGTAGCATTAGAGATATCCTGATTTTACTTGTATTTTAATATATAATTGTAAACATCTGCTCGTATGCAGTACTGAACATTGGCACAATTTATGATTCTGTTGGCATTATCTTCCATATCTCTGTCACTAATATTATTACGCACCCAAAATTATTGAAACTGGAAACTTGTTTGAAAACCTAAAAGGGCACGTCAAACCCAATCTAAGGTGGCGTCGTGCATTGAGAATTCTTGCCAGAAGGTCAGATGTTAAACAAACTCCATTATTTGGGCGTCATGCAGTGTTTGAGAGAACAAATACGCGAAAAATACAGATTAGTGGAAGACAACCTATGAATTCTGCACCACGATAAAGCCCCAGCTCACAGGACTATCCTTGTCAACGAATTTCTGGCCAAGCACTCAACGAATCTCATCGAATTACTAGCGTATTCAGCTGATCAGGCTGCGGTTGACTTCTTTCACTTTCCAAAACTCGTTACCATCTCGAGGCACCCATTTTCACTCTACAGAAGACATGAAGGGGAACCCGTGGCGTCAATTGACTAAGATTCCAAAATTGCCTTCAAAATAGTTTTGACAATTAGATCATTCGTTTGCATAAATGTATAGTACAAGAAAGGGTTACTTTGAGGGCAATAAAATAAAATTGCATGAATAATACATATTTTGTGTTTCATTGACCAATTCCCGGAACTTTGACACTACTCTCTTACGCACAAAAATACTTGGTCTCTTCTTTTTACATCCGACGTGGCGATTTTTTTGTAATTGCTTCAATTTTTTCTGTTTTTATATATAACCATGATTTTTAAGATAATCTCTTTACTTTTAGTGCAATATCGTCTTGGAGGGCATTCTTTTAAAGTTATTGTTTGTATACTTACTTACTCCGTAATGTAGCCATAGTGTAGATTTCGGTGCAACCAAACTAAGCTTGATTCTCCACTGAAAGCAATGTTGCCAACAGTCTTACTTGTCCCGAAATTACACAGACTATATGTATGTATGAGGTAATATGTTATGTAGTAAATATAATTTATAATTTATGTTAAATAAGTTAACAGTTAAATAGTTAAACTAATGTATTAGCAATTTATAACGTTTTATTTTGTAACTAATTGAAGAATTGAAGTAAGGTATAGAATTAAAATAATAAAAATGTTAATTATGTTATTATGTTTAAATTATTTTAATTAAGGCATTTGTTACGGTAGTTGAGTAGGAAGTTTTTTTATTTTAGTTTGAAGTTTTAGGTCCTATTTTTCCTTTTTTACTCTAAAAGATAGTTAATCTGGAGACTTTTTATGCAATTAATTGTGATTTGATTTCAAAAAATTAAAAGTTTGAAATGTACGTCCTGGTTAAGTAATTAGGTACAAGGACAGAATATTTCAGAATTTATTTGCTTATTTGTACTTTTACTTGTTTAGTTTTTTATTGACCTACTTATTTACTTAATTAGTCGCGAAGGTCCCTTACAGTTCACCAAATATATAACATGATACAGAAAGAAACGTTCTTCTGAAGATATTCCCTGCAAGTTGAACATATAACCTTCATTTGATATTTCAAACATATCGTACTTTAGCTAAAATCACTAGAGTATATGTTTGAGCGAATAAAGGTTACATGTAAGGGTAGCCTGTTATTAGAAGACCTTCTTGAAAGTGTTGCTTTTCGTCCTTGAAGATATGGAATATTTACGTTTTGAGTTTTGTTGTAAAATCTTTCTTTATATTTAGGTGTTCCAAAAATTATTTCCTTAGGGATATCGACATTGCTCCTCTACCTAATGTGTATGCTCCTGGTACAGAAAGTATCAATTTAACGCTAAAATAAACCCGACCAAAATGAACCGTGTCTTACCTGAGTCACTGCGAACACAGCGGCACACAGCGGAAGTCTAGTGCAGCACAAGTACGCACGGAGTGTCACAGATGTCGCGCAAGTGTTAGTTACAACGTACATATTAATAATCCCTTTGTTGTTAGAATTCTTGACCAAGCATTAAGGACTGATGTTTCGCTTTCATGTGCAAAACGTGCTGAATTTGAAAGATAGTAAATTGGAGGTACATCCTATACAAAAATCAATAAAAACTGTCAGGAAGTACTGTGTTTTAGAACAAAAGTCTCCAGAACTGAGAATAAGTCTTACAAATTCAGCTCCGTTTTTGTTTATTATATTAATCACTTCCATCTTGTTCGGAATTTTTAATTTTGTGTATAATATTTTTTACACACTTGTGTTATAAATACAATTGAACAGCCCACACTAATTAAAAATTTTCTGATGACTTTCCAAATGAGGATATAGACGTCGTTTTGTTTAGCAATACTCGATATACACTATTTCACAGCACATATGCGCAGCATTAGAGATATCCTGATTTTACTTGTATTTAAATTTATAATTGTAAACATCTGCTCCTATGGAGTACTGAACATTGACATAATTTACGATTCTGTTGGCATTATCTTCCATATCTCTGTCATTAATATTATTACGCACCCAAAATTATTGAAACTGGAAACTTGTTTGAATAACTTCATTCTCAGCATCAAACATTGATTCATCTGTTATTTTTCACAATAGTCAATATAAAATCAGAAGACGCAAACCTACAATTTGGGTTAATATAAATGAAAAAAGCGCCTCTACAGGACTTACCTAGCAACTTACTTGACCATAAGAAATGACTTTCTAAGTCTAGCTTTATTGGAAAACATTTATTTTTTTTATTTAAGCCGGGACTGTTTGCGCGAATGCTTGCAATTACACATAGACCGCGAACAAACTGCGGTCAGTGTGCGCATGCGCGTGCACAGTCCTCTCCGCTCCTCAACATTCAAGCATTACATCACTCCCTCAACTCCATACTTTGACCAGTGCAGTTAATTTGATTTTCCCTTACGGTGTTCGAGTTCTGTAAATTGATCCAGAATAAGAACGTCTTCTGAAGATATTCCCTGCAATTTCAATATATGCATTTTATTTGTCATAGAGACATTTTAAACACTTGGTGCTTTAATTTAGTTCATTTGTGTCTATTTTTGACCGAATGCAGTTTCCAATTAATTGGTAGCCTGTTATTGGAGGACCTACAGGAGAGTCTTGTTGACCTTAAAATGCGGAACTTTCGCATTTTGAGTTTTGCTGTGAAAGCTTTCCTTATATTCAGGTTTTCCGAAAGTTTATATTTCCTGTGGGAATTCGACATTGATATTTTGGATAGAATGCAGCTGCTCTTTTACTTAATATGTATGTCCCTAGTAGTTAAAGTATCCATTTAACGCTGAAATAAATTCTAACCGAAAAGCCCGCGTCTGCGATCGCAGCGACACATAGTGCAAGTCTCATGCAACACAAGTACGCCTGGTATGTCATAGATGAGGCGCAAGTTTTAGTTGCAAGGTATTTACAAATATGTCTTGATTATTGAGTATGTTGTCCTTGCATTAAGAAAGTGTGTTTTGTTTTTATTATAAAACACTTGCTGAATGTGACAGATCATAAGCTGGAGCAATAATATATAAAAGAATCAAAATAGACGGACAGAATATATTGTGTTTTGGAACAAAAGTCTGTAGACCGTTGAATTACTAGAATAAATTCAAGGCTTTAGTGTATGCATTTTTTCTATATGAGGCATTGTGATTAAATGTAGCACTATACATTCAGTGTGCATTGCTGAAATTTAATTCCAATTCAACAACTAAATTATTTGTGAACAATTCCAGGTCTTTCCAAGTTAGATTCTCATCTGTCTACATTTATTGTTTAAATAGATCCTTGACGTCCATTACAATATTGGATACAAAAGATTTGGTAGTAGACATTCGTAGCATTAGAGATATACTGTTTTACTTATATTTAAATGTATAATTGTAGATATCTACTCTTATGTAGTACCGAGCATTGACATAAAATGTACGGCACGTATGTTAATTATGTTCGCTTTATGATAGATACATTCTATCAAGATAGTACCGCGAATTGGTCATAAAAATTTCGTATAAGAGAAGATTCAAAATTATTACTGACGCTAAGTGGGTATTATGACTTTGTGGCATCGTGAAATTAAAATTCCAGGTAACAATTGCTCTTAATTTCCGTAGAAACACATTTTATCAACCTTTGCAGTCCAGCATTACGTTAATACAAATGCAAGGTCATCAAACAGAAAGTTTAATTTTACAGCTATTCACGCACAGGACTCCGATTAACAACTATTCCCCATTGGCGGGGAGCGGCTCCTTTTATAGCTTACTCACTATACTGTTCCTGGTACAGAAAGTATTAAATTCCCCGACCAAAATGAACCGTGTCTTACCTGAGTGACTGCGAACACAGCGGCACACAGCGGAAGTCTCGTGCAACACAAGTGCGCATGGAGAGCCAAAGATGACGCGGATGTTTTAATTGCAACGTATATATTATTATTCTCTTGGTTGTTACGTATCTTGACTATGCATTAAACAATAATGTTTTGCTTTAATGCAGAACAGTTGTTGAATTTGAAAGATAATAAGCTGGAGGTATATCTTATATTAAAAATCATTATACACCATCAAGAAATATTGTGTTTTAGAACAAAAGTCTCCAGAACTTAGAATAACTTCTTCAAATTCACCTCCCTATAGTTTGTATATTAATTTAGTTATTTGTTTTCACAATTTGTAATTTGTGAACAGCCTTCTGCAGCACACTTGTGTAATAAATACAATTGAACAGCCCACACTAAATAAAGTTGTCTGACGTCTTTCCAAATCAGTATCTTGACGTCGTTTTGTCGTTTAGAAATACTCGATATACACGATTTCACGGCATGCATGCGTTGCATTAGAGATATCCTGATTTTACTTGTATTTCAATTATTGATATAAACATCGCTCGCATGTAGTACTGAACATCGACATAATTTATGATTCTGTTGGCATTATCTTCTCTACCTGGTTAAGTAATTAGGTACATGGACAGAATATTTCAGAATTTATTTGTTTATTTGTACTATACTTTTTACCTATTTATTTACTTAATTGGTCCTAAGGTCCTAACAGTCCCTTACAGTTCACCAATTATGTAACATGATACAGAATGAAACGTTCTTCTAGAAGACATTCCCTGCAAGTTGAACATATAACCTTCATTGGATATTTCAAACATATCGTACTTAAGTAAAATCACTAGAGTATATGTTTGAGCGAATACAGTTTACATTTAAGGTTAGCCTGTTATTGGAAGACCTTCTTGAAAGTGTTGCCTTTCGTCCTTGAAGATATGGAAACTTTACGTTTTGAGTTTAGTTGTAAAATCTTTCTTTATATTCAGGCGTTCCAAAAATTATTTCCTGTGGGATATCGACATTGCATCTTTTTATAAAATGCATCTGCTCCTCTACCTAATATGTATGTTCCTGGTACAGAAAGTATTAATTTAACGCTAAAATAAACTCCGACCAAAATGAACCGTGTCTTACCTGATTGACTGCGAACACAGCGGCGCACAGCGGAAGTCTCGTGCAACACAAGTACGTATGAAGCGTCACAGATGTCGCGCAAGTTTTAATTGCAACGTATATATTAATAATCTCTTGGTTGTTAGGCATCCCGACCATGCATTAAGGAATGATGTTTTGCTTTCATGTAGAACAGGTGCGGAATTTGTAATATAGTAAATTGGGGGAATATCCTATATAAAAATCAATATAAACCGTTAGGAAGTATTGTGTTTTAGAACAAAAGTCTCCAGAACTTAGAATAAGTTCAACAAATTCAGCTCTTATTTTTGTGTGATATCCTAATGCGAGTCTAGATTCTGCGAAAATTTTAATTTGTGTACAATATTTTGTTGCACAGTTCTGTTATAAATCCAAGTAAGCAGCCGACAAATATTAAACACTGTCTGGCGTCTTTCTAAATCAGCTTCTTGCTTGCAATTGCACATAGACCGCGAACAAACTTCGGTCAGTGTGCGCATGCTCGTGCACAGTCATCGCCACTCCTCAACGTCCAA
Organism: Mantis religiosa; assembly: GCA_030765055.1. NCBI lineage: Eukaryota > Metazoa > Arthropoda > Insecta > Mantodea > Mantidae > Mantis > Mantis religiosa. The sequence goes on from CM060947.1 coordinate 26,400,146, forward strand.
GCATTACATGACTCCTACCCCTCCATACGTTGACCATTGCAGTTTAGCTTACGCTATGGAGGAGAGGAGAGGCAGTCTGAAATATCGGTATAGGGGGACAGCTGGAGAACTTCAGTTTTGGTAAATCATGCATCCAGCTATATTTTGTTCACTGTTTACCTATAGTTTAGTTACAAGTTAAGATTAGTACTTCAGTAATAGCTTTAATTTTGTACAAGAAAATTCCTGTGGCATTCAAAAATCCTGACGTCATGATATTTAACACGAATAGCACCATCCTTGCTTTCTTTAGGGCCGCGGCTTGGCTCAGTGGTTAGACCGCTTGGCTCCAACCAAGGCGTCCCGGGTTCGATTCCAGGCGACGCAAAGTGAGATTCGTGGTGGATAACATGGCGCTGGGACGGGTTTTCTCCGGAACCTCCGGTTTCCCCCGCCATCTCGTTCCACCGGTGCTCCATCTTCATCTCATATATCATCAGTGTCACCGCCTGCGGTGCCGTATGTAGTAAAATCGGATGTTAAACACTACTACACACACACTCGCTTTCTTCAGAGCTGAAGAACCAGCTTCTGTCCACCGCTCTGAGTGCTACTTCGATTTTGGCGTGTAGTGTTGAATTCATGTTTCATTTATTGTTACCTTACGGAGCAAAAAGTCACTTTTGTTCTGAAAATGCACGAATCACTTTTCAGATAGTGACGTAAGAATGCGTTTGTTATCCACAGTGACAATACTGGGCAGCCATCTTGGGCAACTACATTCTTGTGCAATTCCTGATGCAAAATGTGACTAAAACGTCTCTTTGAAATTCCAATAGCATTAGCGTGTTCATGCAGTTTGTACGCACGTGTTCCAAACTCATTTTATGCAATTTATCAATGATTTCTGGTCAGGTTTCAGCTTTTGGACGTCCTTCACGTGGAACGTCTTGAACATTTTAACGGCTACGCTTAAAATCGGTCACTCAATACTTCACCCTTTAAACTAAGGGTGGAAAGTCGCCATACACATGTATAATCCACAAATGAATATCTGTAACTGTGAAAACTTCTTTCAAGAAGAATTATATCAAAACACGATACACAAATTTCTCAATTTTCAAAGCAATGCACACTTCTACTGTTTAAACAACTGCCTACAGTAAACTATTAGCTGGAATGACCTGGAATTTTACATACAGTCTATTAATATGTATAGCAAGGTAACGGAACAAAATCATTCAAGTAGTGCCGTGATCTCTGGTGAGACCGAGGACTTTCCCGACCATCATATTTGTATATGCAAGGCTCACTTTACAAAGTAAAATCTATCACATATAAATGTTGTTTTAACAAGATCTGTATTGTATATATTGCTGCCGATTACATTGTTGCAACGGGCGTGGCAGGCCTAAGTAAAGAAACAGTGCAGGGCGGAGGTGAAAGCTTGCCGAAACTAAAAGAAGGAGACAGATAGATGACTGGAAGGTAAGCTTTCATGATTGATATGGAACGTTGTACTTATTTCTAGAACCATGAGTGGAGATATAAAAAAGCCGCGGCTCGCCAGTGGTGACAGTCATAATTGTGCGTGTGCAGCTGTGATTTGAAAGTGAACTTTCGTTTATTTACATGTGCAGGGACCACGAGTTATTATATTAGTATATGTTACACCATTCTGCTGCCAAGGTTGTACAGTCTTTCTATGGAAATAAAGACCAATTTTTTATTTCTACAATAGCCTCTGTACTCTAGCAATGTTTAAATTTAGAGGGAGAGGAGTTTCTGGAAAATATTGTTACTGGAGACGAGATCTTGGTTAATTTTTGAACCTGAATTAAAGAGGCGGTCAATGCAATGGCATCAGACATCACCGAGGAAAAAAGAACATTCAAAACTCAGCGGTCGGCAGAGAAAGTTAAGGCGACAGTGTTTTGGGATGCAGAGGGTGCGGTTATAATCGATTTTTGGAGCAGGGATGCACAATAAATTCTGTCCAATACGTCAGAACTCTCAAAAAGCTGAAAGCACGTCTTCGCCGAGTTCGCCTAACAAAAACTATGGCGGATATTTTTCTTTTGCATGACAATGCAAGGCCACACACCAGCTGTTACACCACTGCAGAAATTGAGAAATTGGGATGGCAAGTCTTACAGCCCTGACCTGGCACCATCAGACTTTCATCTGTTCGGACCACTAAAGGAAGCTCATCGTGGGATTCATTTTGAAGATGAGGAGGCTGTGAAACTACACTGTACAGTATGAAATACACAAACGAATGCGGCTGTTGAGGACCGCAACAATCACACAGTAATTGAAAACGCGCTCTTTAATATCTTTAAAACTCCACGTGCTATGCGGAAATGCTAAGCCAGTCGTGTCTATTCGGTACATTTCGGAGAAACTTGTACGAGTAGCGATGTAAGGTTCCGAAGCCTTGACGTGTTGAATCCTGCACTCCTCCCACTCGTCCCTCACTGTCCCTTACCAAAGAGAGGGCTGGAACAGTAGTTACGGAACCTCTGCTTGCCCCTGTGATCAGTGATAAGTAAGGAGATATTCCACCCTAAGCACTAATTCTTTATTGGGGAAACTGGCGAGTATTGCAATTATTATTAATATTGCTTGTTAATTTCTAGTTTACTTTAGATATGGCATTGGGTGATGACCTTGATACCCCATAACATACGCCATTGTTGTTTGGGCATGACGTGTATTGCCGCTCAATTAGTGAACTTTCTGCAAAAACTCGATCGCGTGTGGATCGCTGACGACAAACTACAAAGAGCCAACTCCGACCCCACATTCATAAAACGCATTTTAACTGGGGATGAGACGTGTGTTTACTAGTTTGACACGCAAACCAGTCAACATTATTCCGAATGGCACCTTCCAACTGAACCGAAACCCAAAAGGGCGCGTCAAACCCAATCAAAGGAGAAAGTCATGATGTGGCGTCTGCTTTGAGAATTCTTGCCAGAAGGTCAGATGTTAAATAAAGTCTATTATTTGGTCGTCATGCGGTGTTTGAGAGAACAAATAAGCGAAAAAGACAGGTCAGTGGAAGACAACTCATGAATTCTGTACCACGATAAAGCCCCAGCTCAGAAGACTATCCTTGTCAACGAATATCTGGCCAAACACTCAACGAATCTCATCGAACCACCAGCGTATTCAACTGAACAGGCTGCGGGCAACTTCTTTCACTTTCCAAAACTGGTTACCATCTCGAGGCACCCATTTTCACTCTACAGAAGACATGAAGGGGAACCCGTGGCGACAATTGACAAAGATTCCAAAATTGCCTTCAAAATGGTTTTGATAATTGGATCATTCGTTTGCATAAATGTATAGTACAAGAAAGGGTTACTTTGAGGGCAATAAAATAAAATTGCATGAATAATACATATTTTGTGTTTCATTGACCAATTCCCGGAACTTTGACACTACTCTCTTACGCACAAAAATATTTGGTCTCTTCTTTTTATATCCGACGTGGCGATTTTTTTTTGTAATTGCTTCAATTTTTTTCTATTTTTATATATAACCATGATTTTTAAGATAATCTCTTTACTTTTAGTGCAATATCGCCTTGGAGGGCATTCTTTTAAAGTTATTGTTTGTTTATTTTCTTACTCCGTAATGTAGCCATAGTGTAGATTTCGGTGCAACCGAACTAAGCTTGTTTCTCCACTGAAAGCAATGCTGCCAACAGTCTTACTTATCCCGAAATTACACAGACTATATGTATGTATGAGACAATATGTTATGTAGTAAATATAATTTATGTTAAATAAGTTAACAGTTAAATAGTTAAATTAATGTATTAGCATTTTATAAGGTTTAACTTTTTAAGTAACTGAAGCATTGTAGTAAGGTATAAAATTAAAATAATTAAAAATGTTAATTATATTATTATATTTAAATTATTTTAATTTAGGCATTTGGTATGGTAGTTGAGTAGAAAGTTTTTTTTTTTATTTTAGTTTTAAGTTTTTTTTCCCTTTTTTTACCCTAGTTGATAGTAAATCTGGAGAATTTTTAAGTAATTAATTGTGATGTGATTTCAATAAATTAAAAGTTTGAAATATACGTCCTGGTTAAGCAATTAGGTACAAGGTCTGAATATTTCAGAATTTATTTGTTTACTTGTACTTTTATTTTCTTACTTATTAATTTACTTATATACTTAATTACTTATTTATTTACTTAATTAGTCCATAAGTTTCCTTAGAGTTCACCAATTATGTGACATGATACAGAATGAAACGTTCTTCTGAAGACATTCCCTGCAAGTTGAACATATAACCTTCATTTTATATTTCAAGCATATGGTACTTTACCTAAAATCATTACCTTATATGTTTGAGCGAATACAGGATACATTTAAGGGTAGCCTGTTATTGGAACGCCTTCTTGAAAGTGTTGCTTTTCGTCCTTGAAGTTGTGGAATCTTTACGTTTTGAGTTTTGTTGTAAAATCTTTTTTATATTCAGGTGTTCCAAAAATTATTTATGTGGGACATCGACATTGGGTTTTTGTGATAAAATGCATCAGCTCCTCTACCTAATATGTATGTTCCTGGTACAGAAATTATTAATTTAACGCTAAAAGAAACTCCGACCAAAATGAACCGTGTGTTACCTGAGTGACTGCAAACACAGAGGCACACAACGGAAGTCTCGTGCAACACAAGTACGCCTGGAGTGTCACAGATGACGCGCAAGTATAATTGCAACGTGTACATTAATAATCTCTTGGTTGTTGGGTATGTTGACTATGCATTAAAGAATGGTGTTTCGCTTTCATGCAGAACACGTGCAGTATTTGAAAGATAATAAATTGGAGATACATGCTATATAAAAATCAATAGAAACCGTCAGGAAAATTTGTGTTTTAGAACAAAAGTCTCCAGAACTTAGAATAAGTTCAACAAATTCAGGTCCTTTTTTTGTCCAATTCGCTAATCAAATTATATGTTCTTTGGAACTTTTAATTTGTGTTCCATATTTTGATGCACACTTGTGTTATAAATACAATTAAACAGCCGACATTAATTAGACATTGTCTGCCGTAGCTCCAAATGGGGTTCCTGACGTCGTTTTGTCGTTTAGCAATACTCGATAAACACGATTTCACGGCATACATGCGTTGCATTAGGAATATCCTGATTTTACTTTTATTTAAATTTATAATTGTAAACATCTGCTCGTACGTAGTGCAGGACATTGACACACATTTATGATTCTGTTCGCATTATCTTCCATATCTCTGTCATTAATATCACTTTCTCCAGTGACAGCAATGCTGACAACAGTCTTACTTGTCCCGAAATTACAATGTCCAGCAGAATAAATGTATGAGTTCGCGGAATATCGGACTGGTTCGGTTACTGCGCCGAAGTGTGCATGATGTCAAATGACACCAAGTACACTGCAAGGGGGAAATTGGCTCTGCAGTTAGACTCTAGAGCGTATTTGCATCCCTCCTGTTGTTGGGGCATATCGTCGTTTGCACCTCATTGATTTTCACGTGGATCATTTCAAAGACCCAGTTGCGCTCTACGACGCGCCCACAATGAAACTTGCGTCGCTCTATTTTGCATTCGTCGACTTGAACGACGTGACCGGGACCGCCAATTTCCCCTTTTGCAGTAGAGGTGCAGGTGTATCTTTTTATCTTGCAAAGTGCAGAGCGATACGCAGTGGTATCTGGACGAGTCCACCTCAGAACAGTTGCAACTGGAGGGGAGGGCAGGTCAGTTGCGTACCAGTTGCGAGCAACTAAACACGTGCAGAGCTACTCGGTAACACTACAGCTTGTTTCAAAATGTGCTTGGCTCCTGGTTCCAAGAGAGCATTTATAAATGACGCCTCCTAGCAGCACATTAGGAAATAAAGTGCTACATTTAAATACACGAAAAATAATAACCAATATCTATAGATTTATAAAAAGGAACAATGGTCTGGGTCAGCTATAAAAATCTGTGGAAGGATATCTGAGGCAACAGTTGTTTCTGAAGGCAGTTTAGGAGAGTTATTAAGGAAAGAAAAGTCATTGGTGCTAGTGCAACAATGTCCTTCTGTATGCCCAGTAAACAAAGATTAAGAACATGCACAAAATATAATATGGATGTTTTAATTCAGAAGTAGTTAGGCGAACTATGAATAATTTTTAAAACACAGAAAAACAAAGACCAACTTTGAAAAAAGTGCTTATGAAGCTTAAAAATTCTACTGACTTCCAAGGCAGTGTCTGAACATTAAGAAGAGTTCTTTTGAAGCTAGAATTATTTGAAGAAAAGAAAACACTAAGTGTGACAGACAAATTTTAATCGAACATCGCACCATACGTGCAAAAAGGCTTAAGTATTTACGAAATATTCGGAGATATCGAAGTATAGTTTATATAGTTTATATGGATGAAACTTATATAAATACAGCACATACTGGGCCATATGCCTGGAGTAAAATACGTTACAGGAACTCTGCAGCGATATTGAAAGGCCGGCAGTGGTTTGTCATGCCTGCTGGAGGAGAACAGGGTATTGTTCCAAATGCCTATGTACTATTTAACATCCAACAAAAGCGTGGAGATTACTACCATAGTATGAACTACAATTAGTTTATAAGAGCTGAAAAACTGGCTTTGAGAATGAAATTTGTTTCTGGACACCTTATGCACCGCCCTCCCCTAACGTAATCTTACGCGTGGGGCACATTGTGGCGATAGGTGCACTATCCACACCACAGTTGTTACTCATCCCTACCGCACGGGATTCCTGTCAAGATAAAATAATACATCTATACTTGGTGTCATTTGACCGACCGACCGACCGAAGTTCTGGCTGGCTGTATAAAGCCAGAAGGTTTTTGCTGCGTGCCAGCCGTTAAGGGTTTTACCGCAGGTAACGTATTTGAATTCGGGATTTTATAGGAAGAGATATGGGTTTTGAGATTTGTTGTTTATGAGATTACAATTTTGTTCCTTCGGGTTGAAGGACAGGAGGCAATGCCTTGCACCCTGGTGTTTTAATTTTGTTTAAGTTGGGAAAGCTGTTGCCATACAGCTTGGGAGAATTATGACGAGCTCAGCTTTAGCTGCTGTTAGGATTAGCTCCTGGGTTATCTCGGGTGTCCGCAAGCCATGCGGGGTAACCGGTGCAGTCTAGAACGGCGTCTAGTGGGGTCATAATCTCCCAGTGATCTGACAAGGGTGCTTCTATGTGTTGGTAAATTGGCGTATAATTTTGATGCCCGACGCATAATTTCATCCTCCACGTATGGAAGACCCGAGGCTTCATGAAGCAACCTGGTGGGAAAGAAGCGGCCCACAGAATAGACAGACCGTAGACCTCCATTCTGTGCACGTTGAAGCCATGCCAACCAGCTATCTGCGGCCATGCCCCAGATCTCGCAGGCATATAGCATCACGGGGATTACCAGCGCTCGGAAGAGGTATAACTGCTGTTAAGTGCAGAGGATCCACTCGCATTAGTCCTGGACCCGTAGGACTAAGGACCCGGGCGTCCTTCTACCCGGGAGCGATGAATACTGCGGGGGGTTTTCCACAGAGCAATACATTCAGCCTAAAAAGCCCCCCCCCCCCGCTGCTGAGCACAACGTCAAGACGGGATGTAAGTGGATAGCCAAATACGCACGTCAACCCTGCAGGGAAGACTACCGGAAACCTCGGTGGGGCCGCCTGGTGATTTAGCACACCTTCTACTAGCTCTGCAGGCTAGTACGCGGGACTTATTAGGCAAACTTCTACCCCCTCCGGGCGGCCGTAACCTGGGTGGAGGTACCCAATTCCCCGTGGGTATTGGGAACAACTGCCCCAACGAGTCCAACCCAATCGGTACAACTCCCCAAGGGAAGAGGTTCCGCAGTTCGGCCCGAGGTTCCTCTAGTAACGTCAGAGGTACCACGAATGCTAAGGGTCCGCAGCACCCACACCTCGGCAGCTAAAGAGGACGGGAAGGTATAACTTCAGACCAACCAGCAGCGAGGTCGACCCCAGCATTGGATACAGGGAAGCAATTGCTCCCTGCACCTTCGCCGAAAGGTCCCTGATGTGCCGGCGAAAAGTTAGACCTCTGTCCAAATTGATTCCTAGTTACTGGACGGAGTTAGTCTACTCTATTCTTCAACCTCAGTAGCTGAAGTTGGGGGAGTCTGCGGGGGTGTGGCCCTTTGTGAAAAGTATGGCGTGGCTTTAGTTCGGATTAACGGACATCCACCAACGCCGGCACCACTGTTGTGTTAGGCGGAGATGTTTTTGTAAAGGGTTGAAGGCTCTGAGGATGTGTTTGTCTTTGCAGAAGTCATTTGACACACTTCGCGTCAGTAGCCGAACCTGTCCAATACAGTCCGCGAACTCATACCTACATATATTTCCTACGGAGCACTCCATTATCGTTGTGTCATAGGATTGTTTATGTGCAAAGCAGTGCAAGAGTAACAAAATTGGACCGGGTGCTAACTTAGCCTGCACAAACCATGTTCCTTTACACACAGACTCTGTTATGTATGTCTGGGACACTTTTGCAGAGGTTGGCTACAAGTTTTACATATCTTTCTCATGTTGGCTGCAACACCAGAACCGGCTGGTCGTCTGCTTGAGCATGCGTAATCGTATACCTTTGGGCGCGTCGTACAAAAGAAAGTTTCTCCAATTTTTGAAACTGGAAACTTGTTGGAATGACCTTATTATAAATAGGAAACACTGATTGATCTTTATTTCCCACAATGCTCTATACATAAAGAGCACAAGAGGAAAAACTCCAATTTAATTTATCATAATTCACAACAACCAATCTTGTACACCCATCTTGTAAATTTATATCATACACTTTATCAGTGATTTCCGGTGTCGTTACAGTTTTTGGACATTCTTCACGTAGATCGTCTTGGAAGCTTTTCAAACAGTCACCATTTATATTGCGACTTTGTGGGCGTATTTAGGAGCGCGCAGATGTTGTCTTGCGTCCCGGCACGTCAACCTTTAAATGCTTTAACCTCCTGGCGACGGCGTCCTCTACCATGGCGTTCAGGGACTTTGTGTTACTGTCGGTCTTTCCCTCCAGGTTGTTAACGCGGCTCGCCAGGTCTTCGACGCGCTTGCCCAACTCTTTGACGTCCTCCTTTATATCAGCATACTGCTCTTCAAACTTTGCGGCGAGGGACTCATTCGCCGCTTACATTTCCGTGGTCAATTCCGTCATCTTCGCGGTCATTGTCGTGGCCAAGTTGTTGTTTTCAGCTTCCGTCTTCGTTCTTAATTCGGCCTTCATTTCTTCTATCTTCTCGGTGATGTTGTCGTTAGTCGTCTTCATTTGTTTCATCTCTGCGGCCAGGTTATTTGCCGCTCTTGTTTTCGCAGCGAGGTTGTCATTCGCCGCTTTCATTTCCGAGGTGAGTTTGGCCTTCATCTCCATCATCTTCTCCAAAATCTTTTACAATACAGCCTCCATATTGTGTTACATCCCACTCCTGACACTAATTGTGACTTTGTGGGTTCGTAGAATTAAAAGTCCGAGTTTCAGATATTTCAAATGTTCCTTATTGACGTAGAAATACACTGTTCAGTGCTCACGTAACATTACATCACACACACACAGTCTACCAAGGTCGATGACAATAACAAACAGAGTTCTGATTACATCAGCTCACGTTACAACAACACTCTACAGCTGTTTACTGCTCACGACTACTCATGAGTCTCGCGACTGACTCTTGGCAAGTCATCGCCTTCTTAAATATCTCATTTACAAATTCTAGATATTTCCGGAACAATAAAGAAACAGAATATTCTATCAACTTTCAGAAGCGTAACTTAAACTATGCCGGCAAGTCCATTATCTCGGCTATCTTTATTTGCTGTCTCTTTGTGTACACTAGCCGTGCTATCCTAGATATCAGCTTTGCGACAGTATTTACTAACAGCAAATCAACTTCTGTAAGTCTGAAACTTTCTTTTACGAAGAAGGTTATCACAACACCGTACTCGTCCATTTCGCAATGAATTCGCACTACCACTGCTTCAAACAATTGGCTTCAGTCAGTTATTGCCAGTAACGACTTGTAATTTTACATTGAGTCTATTAACATGTCTAACAAAGTACGGAAAAAAATCTTGAAGGTAGTACCGCAATCTCTGGGTTACGCTGAGAACTTTTCAGATCCTGTATGTATATCAAATTGTTCACTTTACAAAACAAAATGTATCAGATATAAGTGGTGTGCTTTAGTAAGATTTATATTACTTGTGTAATAAGATTTTGTCTTTTCCTTACAGATTACCAGACATGTAACATATTCCAGTATGAAAAACTCTTCTAATGGCGATCTCTGTAAGTTGAACATTTGCATTTTATTTTTCATACAAATATTTTAACATTTAATGCTTTAATTTAAGTCATTAGAGTCTATTTTTGACCGAATCCAGTGTCCATTTAATTCGTAGCCTGTTATTGAAGGATCTCCACGAGTTTTGTTGGAAAATGTTTCATTACATTCAAGTGTTCCAAAAGCTTGTGTTCTGTGTGGGATCTCTACATCGAAATTTTGGGCAGAATGCAGCTGCTACTCTATCTAATACGTACATATGTAAGTGATACAGAAAGTATTACTCTGACGCTAACATAAACTCCGACCAAAATAACCGCATGTTACCTGATTCTCTGCGATCACAGCGGCATACAGCGGAAGTATCATTCAACACAAGTACGCGTGGTCTACTACAGATGACGCGCAAGTTTTAATTGCAATTTATATATAAATATCTCTTGTTTATTAAGTATCTCTTACGCGCATTAAAAAGGTCATGCTTTACTTCTGCGTAAAACATACCCTCAGTTTCAAGTGTAATACGTTGGAGCTATATTATGTCCAAAGATCAATATAAACCTTTAGGAAATATTATGTTTTAAAAGAAAAGTCAATGGAAGGTTGAATATCTCGAACAAATTCAAATCATTTTGTTTATATTTTTATTCAAATCTGAACAACCTCTACGTATAGAAAATTAATTTTCTTTCACACTGGCCCTGTGTAGGCTAAATTGTGGAAACTTAGTCAGATTGAAAAATTCAATGCCATAGCCGGGATTTGAACCACGGATCTTCTGGTTACCGTCCAGCCACACTGCCATTGTGCTACTATGGCCAACGTGCCGATATGACATTAAATTCTCCAACTAACTCGTATTTTTCCCGGTAAACCACTTAGGAGTTTTCATACACACATGAGACAACTACCTTAATGACGACATACTATGTTGTAAGTACTTTAAGGTCCGGACTTTATAGTAAACAACTAGGTGTTCTCATAAACACATGAGACAACTACCTTAATGACGACTTACTATGCTGTAAGTACTTTAAGACTTGGGATTTATAGTAAATCACTAGGAGTTATCATAAACATATGAGACAACTACCTTGATGACGACTTATTATGCTGTAAGTACTTTAAGACCCGGGCTGTATAGTAAACCATTAGGAGTTATCATAAACACATGAGACAGCTACCTTAATGACGACTAACTATGCTGTAAGTACTTTAAGGTCCGGGCTTTATAGTAAATCACTAGGTGTTCTCATAAACACATGAGACAACTACATTAATGACGACTTACTATGCTGTAAGTACTTTAAGGTCCGGGCCTTATAGTAAACCACTAGGAGTTCTCGTAAACACATGAGACAACTACCTTAATGGCGACTTACTATGCGGTAAGTACTTTAAGGCCCGGGCTTTATAGTAAACCACTAGGAGTTCTCATAAACACATGAGACAACTACCTTAATGACGACTTACTAAGCTGTAAGTACTTTAAGACACGGACTTTATAGTAAACCACTAGAAGTTCTCATAAACACATGAGACAACTACCTTAATGACGACTTAGTATGCTGTAAGTACTTTAAGGCCCGGGCTTTATAGTTAACCACTAGGAGTTCTCATAAACACATGAGACAACTGCCTTAATGACGACTTACTATGCTGTAAGTACTTTAAGGCCCGGGCTTTATAGTAAACCACTAGGAGTTCTCATAAACACATGAGACAACTACCTTAATGACGACTTACTATGCTGTAAGTACTCTAAGGCCCGGGCTTTATAGTAAACCACTAGGAGTTCTCATAAACACATGAGACAACTACCTTAATGACGACTTACTATGCTGTAAGTACTTTAAGGCCCGGACTTTATAGTAAACCACTAGTAGTTCTCATAAACACATGAGACAACTACCTTAATGACGACTTACTAAGCTGTAAGTACTTTAAGACACGGACTTTATAGTAAACCACTAGAAGTTCTCATAAACACATGAGACAACTACCTTAATGACGACTTAGTATGCTGTAAGTACTTTAAGGCCCGGCCTCATATAGTAAACCACTATTAGGTTAATTAATGGAAATTAATTATTCTTTCACACTGGCCGTGTGTAGGCTAAACTGTGGAAACTTAGAGTGAGATTGAAAAATTCAATGCCATAGCCGGGATTTGAACCACGTATCTTCTGGTTACCGTCCAGCCGCACTACCATTGTGCTACCAGAAGATCCGTGGTTCAAATCCCGGCTATGGCATTGAATTTTTCAATCTGACTCTAAGATTCCACTCTACGTATAGTTGAGATGTAAGTCAAATTAAAAAATTGACGTTAATTAGAAATTGTCGCAGGACCTTCCAAATGAGCTTAGGTCTATTCTTGACGTTACTTTGTCACTTAGCAATACTGGGTACAAACGATTGGCAGTAGACATCCGTAGCATTAGATATTGTGATTTTACTTGCATTTAGAGTTGTAATTGTAAACATCTCCACGTATGGAGTACCAAACATTGACATAAATTAATGGATTCTATACGCTGTATGTAGCAGACCAGCAGAAGATGCGAGTGGGTAGGGTGTTTGCTGCTCAGCACCTAGCCGCTTATTGCGGCTTTATCTGGGCAGTATAAAAGAAGTCTTGTGTCGCAGGCGGCTGTCTTGGGCAGTGGTAAAGTCTGTTTAGTTAACGCCTGTGCAGTTCGGAGTCAGAGGAACCTGAGCCTCCCGGCTGCCAATGACCGTCATAAATCTATCTCCACACTTCAGAAATGGAACACTGTCGTTGAGGACCAATAGCAACCCTGATTTTCTCGAAATGACAGCCACATGTCTACTCCACGTGGAGTCTCAGTTGCCAAAGTTCCAAGTTCCAGTTGATCTGTTTCATTAAGTGCAGAAATTTGTTGTGTGTCACGATGTGGAGACCGTGTGAGGGAAATGCAGTGGTAGATGCAAATGAAGTAGTAGATAACTTTCAGTCAAGTGAAAATAATTAAAGTGAAGACAATAGAGTGAATAACTGGGCCGAGTTATGTTACTAGAAAAGCAAAAAACAAAGTTATAACGGGAACTCTTTCTAAGCAAATTCAAGCGCTTGTTTTGAACACATATAAGTATGTGCTGACAAATAATCTTGGTAAGGAGTCGTGCAATAAATCTGATGATAAATTCTGGGTATTCACAGAAATACAGTAAGAAATATTATGACGAAAGGAATACCAAAGACGCCGATCAAGTGTGAAAACAAAAGGAAACGTTTCTCTAAAGTAGATAATTTCATATGCGATTTAATTCGTCGAGAAATTTATAGATTTTATGCAAAAGGTAGAGCGCCCACCTTAGACGAATTGGTGGCACATTTGCAAGAAATTTGTGATATTCATTAAGGGCATTGCACTTTGCGCGGTCTCCTAAAGGAGCTGGGTTTTAAATATCGCACTTTGAATAAGTTAAGGGTTATTATGGAATCCAGTAGAATTGTAGCTTGGCGATATATATCGTCAAAACTAAGAAAGGTTTGCAGTAATGGACATAAGATAATTTATTTAGATGAAACCTCGTACGATACCCATGACGTATCGAGAAATGTGGCAACCTTGCAGAAAGATCTGCGAGGAGGAGGGCCGGGGTTGTAAAACGATTATAAGGGTTCGTCAAAGGCAGCGGCCGACTGGACATGAGTTATCTAAACTGACTTTATATCTAGTCATATGTGGGAGTAAGTGCCCCGGGGGTGGGGGGGCTTGTGTGCGTCAAGTGCTGGTTGCGCTCTTCCGCCTGCCTGAGAGGCATTTGAGCACAGCCCGCCTAACAGGATAGAGGAAGAGGAACTAATGTTTTACCAAGCCCATTTCTGGGCTTGGGGGTGCAGGTATTAGGGGAAACTGGGCCTGCTCAATTATGGTCTTTGGGCAGCGGGTAACTTTGTCTCCGGCGAGGAACCCTATGGTCGTAACGGTACAAGAATATTCACCAGGTTATTGGGGTGGGAGTCTAGCTTATATTGTACGGGATCTCTCCCTCACCACGTCTAAAGTCTGTCTACTCAACACAAGTGCACGGTGGCCGCTTTCTTTGAGGAACCCTCACAATCGTTTTACAACATGGACCCTCCTCCTGACAGTCCTTTCTACAAGGTTGCAACATTTTAACATCACCGTCTTGCACCTAATGAAACAGAACAACAGGAAGTTGGAACTTTGGCAACTGAGACTCCACGCGGGGTAGACATGCAACTGTCATTTTCAGAAAATAGGGGCTGCTATTGGTCCCCAACGTCAGTGTTCCATTTCTGAAGTGTGGAGATAGATTTATGACGGTCATTAGTGGGCGGGGAGGTCCCGTCCTTTGAGGTCCCTTTGACTGGGAACTGCACACACGTTAAAAAAACAGACTTTACAATGTACGCGACTCCGGAGTAGATGTGAAGGACATGGGACGGAAATCTACATCCAGTATCGTAGATAATTCGCAGTGCCCTGTTCTGGACGCACTGTAGTCTGCGAATAGTGGTAGGAGCCGCTGATCCCCGGACTTCGCAGCCGTACATAATCAGGGGCGGGATAATCGTCCGATACAGGCGTAGTTTAAGGTATGTTGGCGTTGAGGATTTAAAGATAGGGTACAATTGCCTAAGTGCTGCATGCCTTTGTACGGCTTTGACTGGGACGTGAGGGGCCTAGGTTAGGCTACGATCGAGGAGGACGCCG
Source organism: Mantis religiosa (assembly GCA_030765055.1). Lineage (NCBI taxonomy): Eukaryota > Metazoa > Arthropoda > Insecta > Mantodea > Mantidae > Mantis > Mantis religiosa. The sequence continues at coordinate 26,415,183 of CM060947.1, forward strand.
AGGTATTTGGCAGAGAGAACCCAGGGGATTTGCCTCTGTCTCAACCTCAGCGACCATTCCGGTCGCCTAGCTCGGACCTTAGCCAGGAGAAGAGCGGAGCTCTTCCCTGGTCTAATGGCCATCCTCCACCTCTCACTTCAAAGGCCGCTGGCTCGGAGCTGACGCTGCAGCGGAGGATAGCAATATCTTAGGTTCTTGTTACCTAGAATATCCCTGTCCTCATTAATAGTATTTCGTAGTAAAGATTATCAAAAGTGAAAACTTGTTGGAATAACTGTATTCTCAATGGCAAACATTGACCGATCTGGTATTTAACACAGTGGTCTATAAATAAATATCAGGTTTCAGGTTTTTATTTTGAGTTCCATGGCCTGGTGTCGGTGCAAAGGGGCCCGGCTTACAGGCTAAAATTTTCATTGAGGTTATATTTTGGGAACTAAATGCTTATTGTCTACGTGGGTATATATAAAACCCATACGGTGACCTTTCTTAGCCCACCGAGAACAGCTTTATTCAGTTAGTGTCTTTCAGTGTCCTTTTTTGTTATGTACAATATTTACAAGCGCTTATTTTGAGCTTCTAGTTACACAGACACACACACCTGGACGCACCATGTACGTCCTAGTCAGTCACGCACACACATTTCACTATTTACACTGCTCCGTGCGGCAGCGTGCTGCTGTCTCCTGGACTGCTTTGGCGGCGACCTCTGCATATGGGGAAAGATCTGGGCCGGAAGGACTTGGGCGCACATTGTGGTGTAACGGTGGCATTAGAATATTTTTATGCCCGCATGCTTACGATATTTTGGTTCACCTTTCCCAATGTTGTTAATTTTTGGATTGCTATGTTGCCGTATGCGCACCCAGATGGAAGAGGCTCGTTTTATTACGGCCTCGGGGATGTAGGGGATACGGGTTTCTTGATGAAGGCTGGCAGTGGTCGTGCGGATAGGGACAGATAGGATTTTACGTAAGGAGAGGTTTTGTAAGGTTTGGAGGTATTTTAGAGCGATTTTGGAGGTGTTGACCCAGACCACGCAGGCGTACAGGACCACGGATAAAATAAAAGATTTGTAGAGCACACTCTTAGAGCGCAGCTTTAGCTGTTTGCTCCCAGATATAGGGGTGCACATCCTTAATCCCTGCCGCCCTTAGTTGGCGCTATCTTTTAGGTGGGTAGTCCACTGCATCGTGCGTGTCAACGTACTTGACCTGCTGAAGTCAGTGCAATACTTGACCATCGACCGTTAGGTCCATTGCCAAAGGGCGCCGCTTTGTAAACTGTATAAGCTGGCATTTGTTCGCATTAATTTTGATTTTCCAGTCATGAAGCCATTAAAGGAAGCGGTGAATGTACCGCTGCATCTCTAAAAGTCCATAACGAGGATTTTTACGATGGTTGTATATTGCAGTGTCGTCAGCATACATTGCAACGAAGAGGTAAACCACCAATTTGGGTTAATATAACTGACAACAGCGTCTCTACAGGACTTACCTAGCAACAATCGAGAGATAAAACTTACTTTCCTATAAGAAATGATTATTCCGAAGTCTAACTATATATATATTTCCTGGAGACTACCAAATTAATGTTGGTAAGTTAGCTTCCAGTTAGTTACTTAACCGCAACCTAAGACGATGAATAGGTCCTAGGCACAGTTGAAATATAACCAGACCTCAGAGTACTGCTAATTCTGGGATTGACTATTAACAGTTCATTATTACATTGTTCTAAACATATACCGCCCGCCTCGATGGAGATCTAAACAAAAATGTAAAATCACGCAGAAAATGCATCTAGTTACAGTGAAGCAATAAGTATTTGTAACGTAAACTTTCAGTTATCTTAAGAAAAATGATGTTTAGTTTTCTTATTAGTGGAAGTTGAACTCACGATCCCTTGTTCACGTCGTCAGTCAGAGAAAAGCATAGGAGAAAAATTCGTCTTTAATTAAGTTACTATGTTTTTTTCAGTATTGCCAAAATCTGAAAGTAAAACAAACTTAAAAACAGAATTGACTGTCGGTATTTCAAAATTCAGTACGCGATATTTTTTTTAATATTTTCCCAATAATTAAACCTATCAGACCATTTAATTGTTTTAATAATTTAACTTCTGGATTTATTTAATGGTTAAATGACGAGAAATGATTTTCTACGGTCGATTTATCAGCTTTTGTTAAGACAATGTTCTTTTGTTCTGCTTTCTAAATTACGTTTCGTTCTCCCAATGTAAACACGAACACAGTCTAAACAATCAAATTGATAAGTACCAAATTTATTATTCTTAGGAGAACTGGACAATACTACAATACTACAGGGATATCCTGAAAACATTGCAAGTCCATATCAGGCGCAAAAGACAACATTTCCGTGAAGCAGGCTGGATGCTGCACCACGATAATGTGCGACCGCATATTGCGAATGTTGTTGCTGAATATCTTGCAAAAATCAACGTGAAGTGTATCCCTCACCCTCCCTAAGGGCCGGGTTTAGCCCATGTGACTTTTTTCTATTCCCTAACTTGAAGAGATGCCTTCGTGGGAGACATTATCCATCATCAGAAGCAGTGGTGAAGGCTGCGGAGGTGATTTTGAAGGATCTCTCAAAAATGGTTTACAGCATGTCTTTGAAGACTGGCAGTAACGCTGGGACAAGTGCATCAAATTCAGGGGAGACTATTTTGAGAAGGACCGTCAAAATTATGAGGATGAGTGAAGCTACGTTGTCAAAAAAATTGGTGATTATTTTTCTCACCTCTCATTCCGCCTCTGGATAGTTTAAAGGAGACACCGTAGTTACTAAGTGCACTAAATTGAAGTGAAAGAGAAAATTTACATTAAATGCACAACACAAATGCATTTACTATTCATATTTGCAATATTCCCGTGTGACAATGACCTTCTATAATAATTGGACAGCAACAGGAAGGGGACTGATGGACTTTGAAGCAAATATACAAAATCTGTGCAGCAGGTGTTTAGGTAATGCTTGTAAAAGCAACACATTTAATTTGCTCGAACTCACAGAACACATAGTGGGGAGTAATGAAAACAAACAGTTAATGGATTGACCCACTCTCGCGCTGTGATTTTAGGTTAGCCTAATGGATAGCTTCAACACCAGGTAACCTTAGTTAACTAACAGTGCCACGTGTCAACTGTCACGACAACAAAGCTGATATCTGAAGGTTGTCCCTGCTAAACATGGAGATATCCATTTAAGGGGAAATGACAATGAGACTTTTTAAACAGCTGGAAAATTTATATACAAGGTGTTCACTTTTACCTGTAGTTTTATAGTGAAAAAATTGAATTCATCAATAGCATCACTGATGGAGCGAGTTTATATACCGTTCCCCTAGCGGCCCCGCCTCGGTAGCGTGGTGGTAGCGTGTCTGCCTCACGTTCAAGAGGTCCCGAGTTCGAATCTCGGTCAGGGTGAGTTAACTGGATAAGGTTTTTACAGGGTGTTCCCTTATCCTGATAGACGAATGTCAGGTAACTCTAGGCTCCATGAATCCTGTACACATTTGAGCATCATTTCACCCATGTCATTCACCGTACCATATGACTTAAGGTTGGAGGACGTAAAATTGCAACAACAAAAAATTCCCCTAGCGGCTTGCTGTCGTATTTGATGCAGATTTGATGCCTCCTTCTACCGGCAGCTAAACTATACTATTTGAGAGGTAGGTCTGCCCACGTTATTTCGCCTGGTCCGTAGATACAGTAACTTTTTAAAGAACTATATACTGCAATGCAGTGCACTGCGAAGCTAATTGTGCAGCCATAAAAGTATACCATTAAGAATATATGAAATAAGTCAATGAACACTTACTTATAGAGTCAACATGAAAAATTCAATGCCATGGCCGGGGTTTGAACCACGGTTCTTCCGGTTTCCGTCCAGCCGCTCTAACTCATTGAGCTACCATAGCCAACGTGCTGCCCTGACATTAAATTATCCAATTGACTCTTGTGTTTCCCCGGTAGACCACTAGGGGCTCTCACATCATTTCTTCACACTAGCCGTATATAGACTAAGGTTTTGTATAGAGTCAACAAGAGAAATTCAATGCCATGGCCTGGATCTGAGCCACGGATCTCCTGGTTTCCGTCCAGTGATGAAGCCTGGGACACAAGTAGGTACTTACGATAGTAAGTCGCCACAAACGGTGTCTCGGATACGAGAGCCCCCAGTGATCTACCGGGAATATACATGATGAGGCGGTCCTCGCCCGTTAAGTACCTCATTGAGCCCTCCCGGCACTTAACATCTCATAAATAGGAGATGTGCTAGGTGAGGACTATAGATGGGAGGTTTCCAACAGGTTGGGGTTTTTCTCAGGGTAGGTCTGCAAGAATACTCGCTTTTGAGTTCCAGGGAGAGCGTCCTGACAGTGTGTGGGTATTATCACATAGAAGACACCACGACCTTTGAATGTCAAGTGTATTGTTACAATTAGTCCTCTCCACTCGCCACTGTTGACGATGTTATTCGCACATTAGGCACGAGATTTGAGATTTGCCGGTTTCTGTGTGCATGACAGGACTTATATGTATCTGTGTACGCGTTGTTCCTGAACGTCGGTAGTGAATTACTTCGCACAGCATAGTATTTCCGGAGGATTATTAAACAAAAAACGGAGTTTGGTGAAACCTTAATTATGTTGTAATGTGTGCAGTTTCTCTCATTCGCTAACACAGGATGTTCGATAACCACCTAACGTGAGTTACTCCGCCAATCCACGAATGTGGGCTCCGATGAACTTTTTAGTACTTGTCGCCCCCTTCACACGCCGAAACAGAGTGTTTTTCCTAGCAAACATCGAACGTCGCCATTGCACAAATTTCCCCTTCCTTTCCCCGAATTTTGGACACTTTAGGGGTCATGTGACCTGTTGCTTGTCCCTTATAGGTTGCGTTTCATCCCTACTCTTGAATTTAATAGCAATTTCTAGTGCATGAGGTATGTATTCCACGCGAATTTCTCTTTCCCACAGTCCAGCTAATTAATGCATAAGCATGTTTGAAAATGTGTATCTTAAATTCCATAGTCTATTCTCTCGTCACGTATCATATGCTGACCAAGACATGGGCTGGCGCCGAGGGTCTATCCTTGGACAATGCCACCTTTGTCGGCTAGAAACACAAAGAAATGCCTGTGAGGGGAAAGTGTACATGTTCCTCGTTCTCATGACACGCTGGGGTCTCCTGCTTTCAATAATATATATCGGGATTGCCTGTTTAGTATCTGCACTTGTATATTTAATCATTATCCTCTATATTTATTATAACTTTGTTTAATTCATATTGTGGTATCTATCCGCCCTTAATTATGCATGTAATAAGACTTTCGGGGTTATTATGACGATGTTATGCCTAACAGGGACGGTATCAAGCAGCATTACGTTACATACTCCATCAGTCTACCGAGATCGATGACAATAACAGTGACAACAGATTACATCCTTAGCTTTCGTTACAACAACACAGCGTACTGTCTCTCGTTCCACAACAACTGTTTGAAACTACAACTCTCTTTTGGCCAATCGTCGCCTCTTTAAATACTTCACATACTTTAAATACTTATGCCTAACAGGGACGGTATCAATGAGTAAATTGGAGAATTTAATGTCAGGTCGGCACGTTGGCCATAGTAGCTCAATTTGTTAGAGCTTTGGGTTCTATACAGAACCTTAGTCTATATACGGCTAGTGTGAAGAAATGATAAATTTCCATCAATTAACCAGTGAACACTTATTTCATAATGAACATCTGTTTTTCTGTTATAGTAGACATATATGCATATTGTAAACCTGTCACATAAAATAGAAATATTTCAATTTGATCTCAATTCATTTCTATCACCCAAAGCTCCCTCACAATGTAACTTCATTACAAACCAGAAAATTAGCAGAACATGTTCAAGGAATGAAAACTGAATTAGTGTCACAATATGTACAAAGCTTTTGTCCAAGTATAAACAAGAACATATTTCTAGTACATAGTCTTATGTGTCCATTTTGTTATATTTCCGTTCTCTCTTCCCCTTAAGCACTGTCTGTATTGCGAGAAGGTATGCTTGAGGTCTTTCTGTCATAACATTATTTATTGCTTCTAGATTTTTACCAGTTACTTTAAAGCGTCCAGTGTCTCTCTCTTTTTGCGAGTAACTGATCCTATATCTTGGAAACGTTTGATGCATCTATTGGTTTTAAAAGACATAAGGATACCAACATTAATAGACATTCTAATTAAGAGTCAGAATGACAAAACAAACGTAAGACGTTTATGTTACAAACAAAAGTATGTCAATTTGACGTTACCTGGACACTTTTGACAACATTACGCTCTGAGAGACTTGTGTGAATGCTGGACAGCGTTGTATAAACTCCTCTATGCAACCGTTAAAATTAAAAATTATATGTCACACCAGTTTTAATGCCGGTACGAAAGTAGCATTAAATCTTGAAGACGTGTGCTGTCTTCATAAACAGGGGAAGCTGGCTGTATTATTTACCAGTGCAACAACCCTCAGGGCGCTGTAATTTGCTTACTGTTCCACAAAAATTAGCGCTTCCTCTCCGTAGATGGCACTATGATTTCAAGATAAACTCACCAGTCAAATATGACGTCATTCTTGCTCAATCGGAGGTCGGGAAGTAACGAAAAAAAATGAATCCTTATACATTTGTCTTTTGGTGATTGTATTAGTAGATTATTAAAGATATATTAACTGTCAAAATTCACTTTCGCATTTTTAATTCGCCTTCAAATTCCAATTATGAATTTTATTCTAAAGTTTCTCTTTCTTTCCCCATACGTAGCAGGCTCGCTTTTTTACCGCTGCCGACATATTTGAGGTAGGCATTTGAATACCGAGCACCGAAAGAGCGAAACTAGAACATATGACTCTGAAATGAATTTTGAAGTAAAAAATAGAAATTAAAAATAACTATAGTTTAATTGGTTGAGAGCTGTTGATTAAATTTTAAATGTACGAGGTCTGTTTAATAAATAAACGATCATAATTTTTTACGGTCATAATTTTTTGCTCTAAAATTCAAACTTATTATATTCTGTTAGCTTAATGTGAAACAAACACGCCATAGTAGTTTCATTGTTGGTACTCCTGGTTACCGCCTGTGAGAATCAGGCAAGTTCCAACATGTTCAGTATCGCCTACCGCTGCAATGGAGGTAACACGCGAGGAACAATATGCGGATGTCAAATTCTGCTTTCGTCTCAACATATCTCCAGTTGAGGCCTATACAAAGTTACAGGAGGTCTATACAAAGTTACAGGAAGCCTATGGAGAGTCTGTTCTTCCCTACAGCACAGCACGAAGGTGGTTTAAAATTTTTAAAGAGGGGAGACAATCAATTTCAAAGGTAGGTGGACCCGGTGTTCCAGTTACTGCTCTTACGGAAGAAAACATCAACACTACTGCTGCCATTGTGAGAGAGGATCGAGGAATTACCTTAAGATAGCTTTCTGATATACTGAACATTTCATTGGGTGTCACCCACACGTTGGTGACAGAAACATTACACAAGAGACGTGTTTGTGCGCGATGGGTTCCAAGACTGTTGATTCCCGAACAAAAGGACATTCATATGCAGGTCTGCGTGCAGTTAAAGTTCATGTTAGAGGAAGATCCGGAGTTTCTTTCAGACGTAATCACTGCTGATGAAACTTGGCTACATCATTTTGATCCTGAGAGCAAACAGCAAAGCTCAGTGTGGAAATCTGCTTCATCACCAACCCCCAAAAACGCAAAAGTAGTTGCTTCTGCTGGAAAAGTTATGTTCATCTCATTCTTTGATATTCATGGAGTGATTTATCAGCATGTTGAACCTGCACACACATCAGTAACTGGACAATACTACAGGGATTTCCTGGAAACATTGCAAGACCATATCAGGCGCAAAAGACCACATTTCCGTGAAGCAGGCTGGATGCTGCACAACGATAATGCACAGCCGCATATTGCCAATGTTGTTGCTGAATATCTTGCAAAAATCAACGTCAAGTACATCCCTCACCCTCCCTATAGTCCGGATTTAGCCCCATAAGACATTTTTCTATTCCCTAAATTGAAGAAACGCCTTTGTGGGAGGCATTATCCATCATCAGAAGCAGTGGTGAAGGCTGCGTTGGCTATTTTGAAGGATCTCTCAAAAATGGTTTCGAGCATGCCTTTGAAGACTGGCAGAAACGCTGGGACAGGTGCATCGCATTCAGGGGAGACTATTTTGAGAAGGACCATCAAAATTATGAGGATGAGTTAAGGTACGCTGTCAAAAAAAATCGTGATCTTTATTTATTGAACAGACCTCGTAGCTTCTCCATATTCCTTTTAAAGTGATGCACGTGTAAATGTTTGTCTAAAATGTTTCCTTACGAAATGTTGCTCAGTCTTGTTGGATTAGACACCACAAGATTTGAACCAGTCACTTCCTTAGCAGATGCTGGATGACAAAGTAAAGAAGTGTGACCGCAGTAACACAGTCACTTATCTGTCACCACAACGGACGTCTCCTCTACAAACTTCATTCTGCTGACGCTGCGGTACACAAGTTTGCTGCCAACTTGCTCGATCATACATCCGCTTCAGACCTGCTGCTACTAACAAGTCTATCTCACCACATCGACTATCTCACAACTCCTCCAATGTTACCATATTACCAGTCTGCTGTCACGAAACACACATACTGGGATCTTACTATCTCAGGGAAATAAAAACCTCCGTATAGAGGTGTGACTTTCAAAGCGAGAGAAGATCCAAATAATAATTTTCATTAAAATAAGAGAGAATAATGACTCAAACAATTAAGGCTACTCTTTAGTATTCTTTCTATTGTACAGTCACAGTAGGTCGAGTGTCGAGCTATGACTTTCAAAGCGAGGGAAGCTCTAAATAATAATTTTCATAAAAAATGGGAAAACAATGACAAAGAACTAAGGCTACTCTTCAGTACCCTCTCTATTGTACAGTTACCCGTAGGTCGAGTATCGAGGTGTGACTTTCAAAGTAAGGGAAGTTCCAAATAATATTTTTCATTAAAATAAGGGAGAATAATGCCTCAAAGAACTAAGGCTACTCTTTAATAAACTTTCTATTGTACAGTCACCGTAGCTCCAGTGTCAAGAAGTGACATTCAAAGCTAGGGATGCTCAAAATTATAATTTTCATTAATATAAGGGAGAATAATGCCTCAAAGAAATAAGACTACTCTTCAGTACTCTTTCTATTGCACAGTCACATGTAGGTCCAGTAGCGAGGCGTGAATTTCAAAGTGAGGGAAGCTCCAACTAATAATTTTCATTAAAATAAGACAGAATAATGACAAAGTACTTAGGCTACCCTTTACTACGCTGTCTATTGTACAGTCACACGTAGCTCCAGTGTCGAGAAGTGACTTTCAAAGCGAGGGAAGCTCAAAATAATAATTTTCATTAAAATAAGAGAGAATAATGCCTCAAAGAACTAAGTCTACTCTTCAGTACTCTTTCTAATGTACAGTCACACGTAGGTCCTGTGGTGAGGGGTGACTTTCAAAGCAAGGGAAGCTCTTAATAGTAAATTTCACTAAAACAAGAGAGAATAATGACAAAGAACTAAGGCTACTCTTCAGTACTCTTTCTATTGTACAGTCACTCGTGGGTACAGTGTCGACGTGTGAATTTCAAAACGCGGTAAGCTCCAAATAGCAATTTACATTAAAATAACAGAGAATGACGAAGAACTAAGGCTAATCTTCAGTACCTTGGTCCAGTGTCGAGGCGTGACTTCCAAAGCGAGGGAAGCTCTAAATAATAATTATCATTAAAATAAGAGAGAATAATGACTCAAAGAACCGAGGCTACTCTGCATTACTCTTTCTATTATACAGTCACACGTAGGTCCAGTGTCGAGTTGTGACCTTCAAAGCGAGGGAAGCTCCAAATAATAATTTTCATTAAAATAAGAGAGAACAGTGACTCAAAGGACTAAGACTACTCTTCAGTACTCTTTCTATTGTACAGTCACACGTAGGTCCAGTGTCGAGTTGTGACTTTCAAGGCGACGGAAGCTCCAAATAATAATTTTCATTAAAATAAGAGAGAATAGTGACTCAAAGGACTAAGGCTACTCTTCAGTACTCTATCTAATGTACAGTCACACGTAGGTCCAGTGTCGAGGCGTGACTTTCAAAGCGAGGGAAGCTCCAAATAATAATTTTCATTAAAATAAGAGAGAATAATGACTCATATAACTAAGGCTACTCTTCAGCTCTCTTTGTATTGTACAGTCACACGTAGGTCCAATGTCGATGTGTGAGTTTCAAAGTGAGGAAAGTTCCAAATAATAATTTTCATTAAAATAAGAGAGAATAATGACTTAAAGAACTAAGGCTACTCTTCAGTACTCTTTCTATTGTTCAGTCACACGTAGGTCCATTGTCAAGGCGTGACTTTCGGTGCGAGGGAAGCTCCAAATAATAATTTTCATTAAAATAAGAGAGGATAATGACTCAAAGAACTAAGGCTACCCTTTAGTACTCTTTCTACTGCACAGTCACACGTAGGTCCAGTGTCGAGGCGTGACTTTCGGAGCGAGGGAAGCTCCAAATAATAATTTTCATTAAAATAAGAGAGAATAATGACTTAAAGAACTAAGGCTACTCTTCAGTACTCTTTCTATTGTAGCGTCACACGTAGTTCCAGTGTCTAGGCGTGACTTTCAAAGTGAAGGAAGCTCCAAATAATACTTTTCATTAAAATAAGAGAGAATAATGACTCAAAGAACTAAGGCTATTCTTCAGCACTCTTTCGATTGTACAGTCACTCGTAGGTTCAGTGTTGAGGTGTGACTTTCAACGCGAGAGAAGCTCTAAATAATAATTTTCATAAAAATCAGAGAGAATAATGACTCAAAGAAGTAAGGCTACTCTTTAGTACACTTTCTGTTGGACAGTCACACGTAACTTCAGTGTCGAGGTGTGACTTTCAAACCGAGGGAAGTACCAAATTATAATTTTCACTAAAATAAGATAGAATATTGACTCTAAGAACTAAGGCTACTCTTTAGTACTCTTTCTCTTCTACAGTAGCACGCAGGTCTAGTGTCGAGGTGTGACTTTCAAAGCGAGGGAAGTACCAAATTATAATTTTCACTAAAATAAGATAAAATATTGACTCTAAGAACTAAGGCTACTCTTTAGTACTCTTTCTCTTCTACAGTAGCACGCAGGTCTAGTGTCGAGGTGTGACTTTCAAAGCGAGGGAAGCTCCAAATAATAATTTTCATTAAAATAAGAGAGGATAATGACTCAAAGAACTAAGGCTACCCTTTAGTACTCTTTCTACTGCACAGTCACACGTAGGTCCAGTGTCGAGGCGTGACTTTCGGAGCGAGGGAAGCTCCAAATAATAATTTTCATTAAAATAAGAGAGAATAATGACTTAAAGAACTAAGGCTACTCTTCAGTACTCTTTCTATTGTAGCGTCACACGTAGTTCCAGTGTCTAGGCGTGACTTTCAAAGTGAAGGAAGCTCCAAATAATACTTTTCATTAAAATAAGAGAGAATAATGACTCAAAGAACTAAGGCTATTCTTCAGCACTCTTTCGATTGTACAGTCACTCGTAGGTTCAGTGTTGAGGTGTGACTTTCAACGCGAGAGAAGCTCTAAATAATAATTTTCATAAAAATCAGAGAGAATAATGACTCAAAGAAGTAAGGCTACTCTTTAGTACACTTTCTGTTGGACAGTCACACGTAACTTCAGTGTCGAGGTGTGACTTTCAAAGCGAGGGAAGTACCAAATTATAATTTTCACTAAAATAAGATAGAATATTGACTCTAAGAACTAAGGCTACTCTTTAGTACTCTTTCTCTTCTACAGTAGCACGCAGGTCTAGTGTCGAGGTGTGACTTTCAAAGCGAGTGAAGCTCCAAATAATAATCTTCATTAAAAAAAGAGAGAATAGTGACTCAAAGAACTAATGCTGCTCTTTAGTACTCTTTCTATTGTACAGTGACACGTTGGTCTTTCTTGCATTGCAAGGCTGCTCAGACTACAAGCAGCATGCGTACTCCTGCTTCCTCTTTCTACTCAGACGTTCCAATTTTTCCTTGAGCCTGCTCTCATCGCGGGAACTGTTAGGTATCATGGAGGAAGTATGACAATCACACACTTTTGCTAATAACTTAAAACTTCCTAAGAATGTCTTAAGTCACCAGTAAATACCCATCTATATAAAATACTTTTGGTAATGGCTTTGAAATGTACTTACAGTTGTATTTAAAACAAAAACAAAACATTTAAAACAAAACAAATTTCTTCACTGACTATGGAGGCTTCAGATAAAAATATTTATCGGTGCTTCCTAACTACCGAAGGGACACGAATGCTTCCGAAGAACTACGAAGCATAATAGAGAACGTTACGAAAGTGTGAATACATAATGCTGAGATTTCCGCCGACAGTTCTACCCTGAATTATACGATGTCAAATGATAATGGAGATGGAATTTCGTGGTATGTAATTAACCTGCCCAGTATCCGCCACAGCCGAGACAGAGCCACAGACATTCCGCTGGGTTAAAGAAAAGTTAAGTACGTTTTTACAACAGTTTTATATGCTTCTCTTTAAATCTTAAACAGTTTTATCCTGTATCCATTTTACGTACATGCTTTGATGATATTAAGGCGATTTGCAACACCTGCATATATTAAATATAGATAGGTGATTAGAAATGTTTATGAAAGTTGTGTTGTGTTGGCTACAGCGTCACACAAAGCTAGTGTGGTCGTATATGAAGTTGGGAACGATTCACCAGATTGCAGAAGTTTGGTTGTTCTGCCTCGAGAGAGTTCAGCTGATCCTCTGTGGCGAAAAGTTTGGTTCGAAATAGCAATCAGGGATCTGCTTCAGTGCTCCCGCTCGTTAAAGTACGTGATTGGTAACCGCAGGGTTATGGATCCCGAGCATCTCTGATACCAACTTGTCTGGTCAGCATTGATTAGATGGCTGCTGCACAATAGTGTTGCAAAAACACCTTCCTAGAGCTCATTGTTGCATCTACAGTCACGAAGCGGGTAACTTGTACTTTTGTACATACAGGGGTGGATCAAAAAGTAATGCCTCGTACTTTTTTTCCTTAAATAAGTAAGTTAAGTGAAAAATTTGAAGTTGGCGCTATTCCTCAAACCTTCTTCTCCAATCTCCTACAGTAGCAACTTTCTAAGTCTACAGGTGGCAGCACTGCATCCTCTTGCAAAATGGCTGACATCGACATTCGTATTAGACAGTGTTCTGTGATTGAATTTTTGACTGCGGAAGGTGAAACGCCAATTCGCATTCACGAAAGGCTAAAAAATGTGTATGGTGATGCAACGGTGGATGTCAGCACTGTTAGACGATGGGTTCGTCGCTGTAACGAAGCTGAAGGGCAAACACCATTGGCAGATGAAAAACGAAGCGGCAGGCCGGTGACTGCAGTGACTCCATGCAACATTCAGCGAGTCGATGACATCATTCGTACTGATCGCCGGGTAACAACAGGTGAGTTGTGTCACATTACATCGCTCAGTAAAGGCAGTGTGATGATTATTCAACAACTGGGTTACTCAAAAGTTTGTTCACGTTGGGTACTGTTAGCCAATCAGCAAACTTGCGGTCGGCTACGCGAGGGGAAAGCCGGTGGAGGGGGGCGTGTGGCATCGGGACCGCACACCTGCCGGTCAGCTGCCGCCTGCGGAGGCCTGACAGAGTGGAGGGAGGGGAAACCACAGGGGTGGTTGCATGTTCGTTTCCCCCTCCTACTGCCGCCTGAAAGAACGCGGAACCTCCGGAATATTTTTCCCCTTCATGGTAAAGAATTCTCTAGGAACATTTAGCCACGTATAAATAGAGGGACGATGCGACCGAGAGTTCAGTTCTTGGCCAGCAGCCGTGAGGATCGCCCTGTGAGGTAACGGACCGGAAGACTGCGTACGTGCATCGGAGCAGTTGTGCGTGATCGCGAGTGCAGAGTGAACCGGTGTGTGACGAACTGGTGAATTGTAATTGTGTGCATTACGTAATTCTGTGTAATCGGCAAGTGTTCCGACTTTAATTCGGTGGAAATAAAGAACATTGTTGAGTTGTACAATTGGACTTTTAATTTCACGAACCCATAAAGTCACAGTACCAAGAATGTTAACCGCCCAAAACAAAGAAACAAGGAAAACAATAGCCTCCGAACACTTGCAGCGCTTCAATTAGGAGGGAGAGGAGTTTCTGGAAAAAAAATTGTTACTGGAGACGAAACGTGGGTTCATTTTTTTGAACCTGAATCAAAGAGGCAGTCAATGGAGTCTCATCACACAACGTCACCGAAGAAAAAATATTCAAAACTCAGCGGTCGGCAGGTGGAGATATGGCGACAGTGTTTTGGGATGTAGAGGGTGTGCTTATGATTGATTTTTTTGGAGCAGGGATGCACAATAAATTCTGTCCAATACGTCAAAACTCTGATAAATCTGAAAGCGCGTTTTCGCCGAGTTCGCCCAACAAAAAGTTTGGCGGATGGTCTTTTGCATGACAATGCAAGACCACACACCAGCCGTTACACCACTGCAGAAATTGAGAAATTGGTATGGCAAGTCTTACAGCCCTGACCAGGCACCATCAGACTTCCATCTTTTCGGGCCACTAGTGAACCAAAACTGTGGAAAAGAACGGAGATTATATTGAATAGTGACAAATTAATCTTCAATGTTGTAGTTTTCGAGCTATGTAAATTGGATTCAATTTTCTTGGCAATTAAAAGAGAAACAAAATAGGAGGCATTACTTTTTGACCCACCGTCGTATTTTTGCCTTTTCCATTGCGTATTTACAGTAAATATTGCAGTTCAATACGAATTAGATACCGTGGTTATCGATTACTTTTACAAAATCTGTTCCTTAGGTGACGGTAGTATTTTGTTTTTTTGGGACAAGAAGTTAACTACTTGAGACAGTTGACTGTGTAATACGATTGTGTTTTGTCTAAGTGGGGAATCGAGCTTCTTTTCCGGAAAGGAGGTATGTAATTGCTGCCTTTCTGGGATTTTGTTACTTTTTAAGTTCATTTGAGATTAATTTACAACGAATATGCATTGAAATTGCTCCAGAAACTTTTACAGTAAGGAAATAGAGACTTTTTGCATCCATAATCCTACTTGTTATAGCACTTAATCAGTGCAGCCATTGGCAAAAATAAATATCGCTACAATAGTGGGCGAAGGAGATAAAGGAAAGGCTCCAACTTTAAGTCACATCGGACGATGAATGAAATGGGTGAAATGATACTCAAATGAGCCCAAAAAACGGAGAATTGTACTACGAAATCTCTGTGTGGGCTGACGCTGTGGGAAAGAAGCAATTCATATGTGCAAAATATTATGAAAAATATGAATACACAAGTTTAGAAATATGTTATTTTAAAATTAGACGCTTTCCTGGTGACGAATAATTTCAAGTTCTTTTAGAGAAGCAAGCCAGGTGAAAAGACGATTTCATATCGAGCTTTCGGGAGTGTACATCTTTCCCATCATCAGCATATTTATTAAATGTTTTAACTACAAATGTATCTCTGGATATAACACAAATATAAACAAAGACAAAACACAATCAGTCTTGATCAAAATATCCCTATCGAAATTGATAGTGTTTTGTCTTTGTTTATATTTGTGTTATATCCAGTATTTCATTATATTATTATAGTACTATTATATTATAATTATCTGTGTGCCCAATTGCTAATGTGCACATTTGCTACACACCCAAATATTCCATGTAGAGGGTAATCGGGAGATGATCTAGCAAGTCTTATTAGGATCTTGGAGGATGATAAATTCAAAATTTGGTATTTAGCAGCTTTTCGTTTATTAGCCGCTCTGTTTACAGGCCGTTTCGTAAAAATACATTTTATATTATCGGGTCTGTACACATGTATTTTTAGCAAAATCCGGTAACCAAATATTTGGATGTAATGAGTGAAGCAGAGAGAAGAGGTATAAGAAGGGGAGATCTGTACAAGGAAACTGCCGGTCTGCAACAAGACGACGTCGACGACAATCTCTTACAAAACATCCTTGTCAGGGACGAGGACTCCAACCCATGAAACTTACAATTGCAAATGTTGGTCTCCGGCATCTTGTCTTCAAAACCACCAGCTCCGTATTCACCAAAAAAATGTTGCAGTGTCGGTTTCTTGGGACGCAGGGAAGGCAGATAATTACATTACGTCGTCTGTGAGGCAGAAAGCCCCTTGCCCAGGCATCTCATCTCTGTTTACTACATTGTACAGTAATGAACATTCAACTATAGTTAAAATAACAACATTTAAATGGCGGAAAAATCAATAACCAACAATTAAGAGAGAAAACAAAAGCGTGCTTGTGCAGGTGATAACTTACTATTACGACGATAGATTCAACATGAAAAATTCGAATCCATGGCCGGGATTTGAACAACGGATCTTCTGGTTTCCGTCCAGTCACTCTTAACCTTTGAGCTACCATGGTCAACGTGACGTTCTGACATTAAATTCTCCATTTGACTCGTATATTTCCTCGGTAGACCACTAGGGGCTCTCGCATCCGAGATACGCCTTTGTGGCGACTTACTATCGTAAGTCGTAATTTATTTCCTTTTACATCAAAAAATGGAAATACAAAATCAAGATTACAATTATAAACTCCATACTGGAATATGCCATATATTCCTAAAACCTGAAAATCCTATCATGTTATCATGTTGTCCACCATTGAATAGTATTTCGGTCCACATACACCTAACCCTAGGTTTTTGTGTATTGGAGGCCTTCTACCCCTTGTTACACTTTCTGCCATTTCACC
Source organism: Mantis religiosa (assembly GCA_030765055.1). Lineage (NCBI taxonomy): Eukaryota > Metazoa > Arthropoda > Insecta > Mantodea > Mantidae > Mantis > Mantis religiosa. Next base: position 26,432,065 of record CM060947.1, read on the forward strand.
TATCCCACTCTACATTTTTCTCTTAATTGTTCTTAGCCATCTCCCTTTAACTTTCCCTAAATAATTCCCTATATTTCTCCTGTTCTTTTCTCCTTTAACTGACAACATTTTTCTAATTACTACTTCACCCCCCAAATTGTCCCATTTACATAGCCAAACCTGCTCTCTCCATATCTTTGTTTGACTACAATATAATATACAATGAAAGTCTACATTCTCTTCTCCACACAATGGACATTTATCTAGCTTCCTCTCTTGACCTATAGCTTTCTGTCCCATTTACATAGCCAGGCCTGCTCTCTCCATATCTTTGTTTGACTACAATATAATATACAATGAAAGTCTACATTCTCTTCTCCACACAATGGACATTTATCTAGCTTCCTATCTTGACCTATACCTTTCTGTCCCATTTACATAGCCAGGCCTGCTCTCTCCATATCTTTGTTTGACTACAATATAATATACAATGAAAGTCTACATTCTCTTCTCCACACAATGGACATTTATCTAGCTTCCTATCTTGACCTATACCTTTCTGTCCCATTTACATAGCCAGGCCTGCTCTCTCCATATCTTTGTTTGACTACAATATAATATACAATGGAAGTCTGCATTCTCTTCTCCACACAATGGACATTTATCTAGCTCCCTCTCTTGACCTATACCTTTCTGTCCCATTTACGTAGCCAGGCCTGCTCTCTCCGTATCTTTGTTTGACTACAATATAATATACAATGGAAGTCTGCATTCTCTTCTCCACACAATGGACATTTATCTAGCTTCCTCTCTTGACCTATACCTTTCTGTCCCATTTACATAGCCAGACCTGCTCTCTCCATATCTTTGTTTGACTACAATATAATATACAATGGAAGTCTGCATTCTCTTCTCCACACAATGAGCATTTATCTAGCTTCCTCTCTTGACCTATACCTTTCTGTCCCATTTACGTAGCCAAGCCTGCTCTCTCCATATCTTTGTTTGACTACAATATAATATACAATGGAAGTCTGTATTCTCTTCTCCAAACAATGGACATTTATCTAGCTCCCTATCTTGACCTATACCTTTCTGTCCCATTTATATAGGCAAGCCTGCTCTCTCCATATCTTTGTTTGACTACAATATAATATACAATGGAAGTCTGCATTCTCTTCTCCACACAATGGACATTTATCTAGCTCCCTCTCTTGACCTATACCTTTCTGTCCCATTTATATAGCCATGTCTGCTCTCTCCATATCTTTGTTTGACTACAATTTAATATGCAATGAAAGTCTGCATTCTCTTCTCCACACAATGGACATTTATCTAGCTCCCTCTGTTGACCTATACCTTTCAAGTTGCTCACTCCTGTTCTCGCCCAAGCAAAACCTTCTCGCCCTAACTTACTACATATATCTATATATCCTTCCCTCCCCCAGGCTGTTTTATTTCTCTATATAATCTCAGTGAGCTTTTGTCCCTTGTATTGGCAAAAATGTCTTGTCTGTCAATATCTTCTAAACTTAACTTAACTTCATTCCAGAAGCCTCTATACCCATACTCTGCATTTATCCAAGAATGACCCATACCTATCTGCTTCACACGTCATTCATTTTATGTGCCCAAGACCCAACCCAGTTACTTCTCTTTTGAATATGAAAACATTCTTTAATTATATTGCCAAGTTAGTGATTCTGTAGCGACTTACTATCGTAAGTACTTGAGTACCAGGCATCATCATCTAACTCTTATTATTTTAATTAATTGATGGAAATTAATCATTTCTCCACACTAGCCATATATAGGCTAAGGTGTTTAATAGATAGAGTCAACATGAAAAATTCAATGCCATGGCCGGGATTTGAACCAGCGGTACATCCGTATAGCTGTGAATGTTACTTACGTTAAGAGATAATTCGTCATTGTCATTGTCTACATCGTCTGAGTACTGCAAATTTATGATGATAGGTTCCAAAATCTCGTTACGTGCTATTTCTTTCCAAAATCGTATTCTTGTAGTTTATCTGATGTCTCATGTAGTTTTCCCAGTCTTGTTGTGTTCCTTGTCAGTTTCTTCGTGAATAAGTCGTTCAACGTTAGTCAGTTTAAAAATATTATTTCTGTTTACAACATAATTTGAGCCCACATTATCTCTATTGGATTGTTCTAGCAATAGTAAGAGGGAAGGTGGAGTGTGTCTCATTGATCCAGCTGATACACTTTTTCATGGAAGAGTAACTGAATAATACAGCTTTGAACTCTCTAGAGTAAATAGAGATTACTAACCATTCATAAACAAAGATATAATGTGACCAGACACGTTCTGTCAGACTAGCAAGAAGTGTATCGTTTCCTCTCATCGAATTTAACAAACACCTTGACTTATTCACGGTACATATTTATTTTATCACGTCATGTCAAATGTTTACGTTTAAGTTCTGAGTAATTTCAAATATACGTTCACGCATATGATACATGCCAACCAATAATGATATTCATTACAGTGCTTACGTCGTAATGCATTGTTATAATATAATGGTATCTACTTTACTTGTATTAGGAAAACTATTTGTGCTAAAAATATGGGATTTTTGCGGTTATGTTAAATGTATTACTCTCTCCTTCCTCATGTGTCAGTTTTGGCAAAATCTCATTTTTTTACGTCTTCCAACATTTAGTCATATCGGACGAGGAATGAAATGATGCTCAATGCGTCCAGGATCCATGGAGCTTAGAGTTACCAGACATTCGTCTTTCAGGATAAGGGAAAACCCCAGAAAAACCTTATCGAGGTAACTCACCCTGACAGAAATTCGATCTCGCGACCTCTTGAACGGGAGGCAGACATGCTACATCTACGCTACCGAGGTGGGCACAATTTTTGTCTTAGCGCGAATGGTGTTTACTAGAGATTGATCAGTTTGGCGCTCGTCACACATCACTTAGGGGGAATGCAATACAACACAGCAGGACTCCGATTGGCTGCTCATCTATTAGCGCTGAAGCACATACTGGTAACTCTGACAGCCTAGGCTGATATATTCTACCACCTAACAAAAATTTGAGAAACGTGGACCACGTGCTGGTACATTCAGGATGCAAACAGTGCTTTTTTTCGAGCTTATCAGTAGTTGTACAATTTAATGCTCACACACCGCTAAATAGTGTCAAATCGGCGTACGCGTAATGTGCCGAGAGATAACACCGCCATCGCTGTTTGCTTTGGAGGAAAAGAATCGATTTGGCAACTCTGCCTCCATCAAGAAGCGCATAAGTGTACTGCTACTACTAAAACGACTTTCATAAACGGTGTTTTTCCATTTCCAGAAGGATATACCGCGCTCAGAAGGTGTATGAAAATCCACGCCAGACCTGAGGCTCATAATAGTCAGTCAGTAGGAGTTGGCCAGTGTCAGAGTAAATGAGTTGTCCAATGTAGTGCTTCAAAGTAAGTGTTGTAGGCTCCAAGCTCCATGATAAGGAATCGGCAGGCCGTACAACGGAGAGGAACAGTTCATCGGTCAGTAAGTGGCTTTATGTACCTGGGCTCATTCGAAAATTGTTTCATTCGTCGTTCGATATAAGTTAATGTTAAAGGGACTCCCTTATCCTGAAGGATAAATGTTCGTTAACTGTAAACTCTATGTAACCTGTACTCATTTGCACATCATTTCATTCATCGTCCGAAATGACTCAACGTTGGAGGTTTTCCCTTATTCTAAAAGATGAATGTCTAGGAACTGTAAGCTCTATGTGTCCTTTACTCATTTCAACATCATTTCATTCATCGTCCTATATGACCTAATGTTGGAGGTTTTCCCTTATCCTGAAAGATAAATGTCTAGTAACTCTAAGCTCTATGTACCCTGTACTCATTTGAACAGCATTTCATTCATCGTCCAATAAGACTTAACGTTGAAGGTTTTCCCTTATCTTGAAAGATGAATGTCTGGCAACTCTAAGCTCTATGTCCCTTGTACTCATTTGAACATCATTTCATTCATCGTCCGATATGACTTAACGTTGGAGGTTTTCCCTTATCCTGAAAGCTGAGTGTCTGATAACTCTAAGCTCTATGTACCCTGTACTCATTTGAACATCATTTCATTCATCGTCCAATGTGACTTAACTTTGGAGGTTTTCTCTTACCCTGAAAGATGAATGTCTGGTAAATCTTAGCTCTATGTGTCCTGTACTCATTTGAACATCATTTAATTTATCGTCCGATATGACACAACGTTGGAAGTTTTTCCTTATTCTAAAACATAATTGTCTAGGAACTGTAAGCTCAATGTATCCTGTACTGCTTTGAACATCATTTCATTCATCGTCCGATATGACTTAACGTTGGAGGTTTTCCCTTACTCAAAAAGATGAATGTCTGGTAACTCTAAGCTCTATGTACCCTGTTCTCATTTGTACATTTCATTCAGCTACCAAAAAAATTTAATGTTGGAGGACGCAAATTAATAAGAAATCCTTAATTTCGCTGTCTAATTCTCTTACAGTAAACTGCCGGAAGAAATTGTTCCGTGCCTTATGGAAAACTTTCTAAGGCCAAAGTTCCTCTACGTTATTCGATTTAGGTGCTCTAATCGCTGGTGGCCGTTTTGTTTAAGTTGTTGAAACTGTGGTTGGCCTTATGCGTGATTACCCAGGAAACAATTAGAAAAGGAGACCTTTACAATGCATGCAAGAGACACTTGCAGTTCAGAATTGCCATAGATCCAATAGAATCAAACTTTTGTGAACTACCAAACACCAGGTGTGTATGTTTGATCCTGTCCCTCAGTTATACCGGTCATGTCATACGCTCTACGTCTCGTCTTTAAAGTGGTTAAGCTCTATCAAGGTTAGGCGAATACCCTCAGCCTGTCATCATGTCGTAATTGTATATGGACATGTTCCCGCTTGATAACAATGCTTCGCAGCCATTGTTGTACTAGTTACATGATAAACCAATGTTACATTGTGTCTTGGTCTGTTATGTGTACTATTATTACTGCGTTGGTAGAGCTTCTCGGAAGCTGCCGAAACCTGAGTTATCCATAAATATAACCGAAAAACTTATAATGGGTTACGTATTTATATCGCAATATTTCAAGCCCCTTTTTGGATGTGAATATCAAAGCGTTTTGTGTGTTACTCTACTGTGAATATTACGTATTGTTAATGACGTCCAGGCCAAAGAGCTAACAGAAAGTTAAAACTAAGTCTTTTGTGTGCTGTTTTAGCTGTTTTAAAAAGTTAATTAATTCTAGGACCCAGGGAAGTACGCTATATTTAGAACTCTTGACAAAATGCTGCTGTAATATTTTTAACTTCTTACCTATATAGAAATCTGCGTTGCTTAGGTATTCTGGTTAAAAATATGCAATTATAGGTACCGAAGGAACTAGCCAAAATTGTAAGTCCCTTTACAACTTCTCAAACTGTCCAACCATTCTTAGTTTCAGTCCTCTATATACAGAAGTAAGAAGGCTGTTCAATAAAGATTGATCAGAATTTTCTTGACAACGTACCTTTATTCATCCTCATCATTTTGATGGTTCTTCTCCAAATAGTCCCCCCTCAATGCGATGCATTAGTCCCACCGTTTCTGCCAGTCTTAAAAGACATGCTAGAAACTATTTTTTGAGAGATCCTTCAAAATCACCTACGCAGCCTTCACCACTGCTTCTGATAATGGACAATGCCTCCCACGAAGGCGTTTCTTCAAGTTAGGGAATAGAAAAAAGTCACATGGGGCTAAATCCGGACTATAGGAAGGGTGAGGGTCTTACTTCATCTTGATTTTTGCAAGATATTCAGCAACAAGATTGACAATATGCAGCCGCACATTATCGTGGTGCAGCATCCAGCCTGCTTCACGGAAATGTGGTCTTTTGTGCCTGATATGGACTTGCAATGTTTTCAGGACATCCCTGAAGTATTGTCCAGTTACTGATGTGTATGCAGGTACAACATGAAGATAAACCATTCCATGAATATCAAAGAATGAGATGACCATTGCTTTTCCAGCAGAAGCAACCACTTTTGCTCTTTTGGGGGTTGGTGATGAAGGAGATTTCGACAATGAGCTTTGTTGTTTGCTCTCAGGATCAAAATTATGTAGCCAAGTTTCATCAGTAGTGATTACGTTTTAAAGAAACTCCAGATCTGCCGCTAACATCAACTTTAACTGCATGCAGACCTGCATGCGAATGTCCTTTTGTTCGGGGATCAACAGTCTTGGAACACATCGCGTACAAACACGTCTCATGTGTAATGTTTTTGTCACCAACGTGTGGGTGGCACCCAATGAAATGTTCAGTATATCAGAAAGTGATCATAAGGTAATTCGTCGATCCTCTCTCACAATGGAAGCAGTGTTGATGTTTTCGTCCGTAAGAGCAGTAACTGGAGCAGTGGGTCCACCTTCCTTTAAAATTGACTGTCTCCCCTCTTTAAACATTTTAAACCACCTTCGAGCTGTGCTGTAGGGAAGAACAGACTCTCCACAGGCCTCCTGTAACATTGTATAGGCCTCAACTGAAGATTTGTTGAGACGAAAGGAGAATTTCGAAGTCGCATATTGTTCCTCACGTGTTACCTCCATTGCAGCGGAAGGCGATACTGAACATGTCTGAACTTGCCTGCTTCTCACGGGCGGTAACCAGAAGTACCAACAATGAAACTACTACCGCGTGTTTGTTTCACATTAATCTACAAGAATATAATAATATTGAATTTTAGGGCGAAAAATTATGACCGTAAAAAATTATGATCATTTATATACACCCTGCATTTCTGTAGATACATATAGAAAAATTATTCATTTTCTTCCGTTCTTTATTTCAGAGTTAGGTAGATTAGCCTATTTTCGCATTATTGCTTAACCATTTTGCTTCAAATACGAAACAGAGGTAATCGGGCATTACATAGAATCATAACATTTCTGTAATGAGGTAATGTATGTAACCTCGTATTTTGTGAGGAGTGATTTGTACTTTCTCTATTTCTTGTAACCAATCTATAAATACAGATAATGATGGCCTCTTTGTGCCTAATTGGACACAGGTAAACAAATAACTGATGCCTTTAAATGTGAGGTAAACAACATATCTGGCGCACACAAAGATATCGAAATGTTTACCTGCGACAAATAAGGAGCCAACGTTATAAAAGAGAAGCCTTATTTTTCTCAGAATTTGGTTTCCTCTGTGCCAAGATGTTATTGTGAAGAGCTTGGTGACGTCAGCGGCTCCTAGCAACAACTGACTAAAGAAAGTTGGGTTTTTACAAAGAATTGAGTACAACTGTCGCGCATGGCCCTTTCATGCACCAGTTGTTGCTTTTAATTAGCAAGAAGGTATTAAAAGAATAATGAGTGTAGTCATCAAAAGCGACGCAACAACAGGTAATTGGCTAAGCAATAACAACGGGAGACGATACTTTTATGTAAGGGAAGCCTGCGACAGCACGTGCCTTACCCTCCAACAAATATTAAAAAGAAGAATGGAGGGTAGCTCTGACGGAAGGAAAATATCAATTGAAAGCGCTGAGGACATTGTTGGCAATCAGTTCTTATTGTACGTTTAAGGAAGTCATTTGGTAGCGGAGGTAATAAATAACAAAATTGCTTGTTCTCATACTTAAAGAAATGTTTAAGGCCTGAAAGTGTAGCAACTAAAGCTTAAAGCTGTAAGAGATTTCCACATGTGTGACCACATATAGCAAAATGTTATTAAGTTAGGTGTAAAAACTTCTATCTGTGGAATATAATCATTGAATTAATTTTGTAATTTTAAATTGATCAAATAATATTGTTCTGCTATTTATAGATACTGCCTGATAAGTAATGCGCTCTTTTTAACAAAAACTCCATCCATCCCACCCACCCACCCACCCGTCCGTCCGTCCCTCCCTCGCCCCTCCCTCCCCCCTCCCTCCCTCCATCCGTCCGTCCATCCGTCCGTCCATCCATCCATCCATCCATCCATCCATCCGTCCATCCATCCGACCATCCATCCATCCATCCATCCGTCCATCCATCCGTCCGTCCATCCATCCGTCCATCCATCCATCCATCCCTCCGTCCGTCCCTCCCTCCCCCCTCCCTCCCTCCATCCGTCCGTCCATCCGTCCGTCCATCCATCCATCCATCCATCCATCCATCCGTCCATCCATCCATCCATCCGTCCATCCATCCGTCCATCCATTCGTCCGTCCATCCGTCCATCCATCCATCCATCCGTCCGTCCGCCGTCCCTCCCTCCCTCAATCCTTCCATCCGTCCGTCCATCCGTCCGTCCATCCATCCATCCATCCATCCACCCATCCCTCCGTCCATCCGTCCATCCGTCCGTCCATCCATCCATCCATCCATCCATCCGTCCGTCCGTCCCTCCCTCCCTCCCTCCCTCAATCCATCCATCCGTCCGTCCAACCGTCCGTCCGTCCCTCCATTCATCCATCCCTCCGTCCATCCATCCCTCCGTCCATCCGTCCATCCATCCGTCCGTCCATCCATCCCTCCGTCCATTCATCCATCCGTCCGTCCATCCATCCATCCATTCATCCATCCCTCCGTCCGTCCATCCATTCGTCCGTCCATCCGTCCATCCATCCATCCGTCCGTCCACCGTCCCTCCCTCAATCCTTCCATCCGTCCGTCCATCCGTCCGTCCATCCATCCATCCATCCATCCCTCCGTCCATCCGTCCATCCGTCCGTCCATCCATCCATCCATCCGTCCGTCCGTCCCTCCCTCCCTCCCTCAATCCATCCATCCGTCCGTCCATCCGTCCGTCCGTCCATCCATCCATCCATCCGTCCGTCCATCCATCCATCCATCCATCCATCCATCCATCCGTCCGTCCGTCCCTCCCTCCCTCAATCCATCCATCCGTCCGTCCAACCGTCCGTCCGTCCATCCATTCATCCATCCCTCCGTCCATCCATCCATCCGTCCGTCCATCCATCCATCCGTCCGTCCATCCATCCATTCATCCATCCATCCGTCCGTCCATCCATCCGTCGGTCCATCCGTCCATCCATCCATCCGTCCATCCGTCCGTGCATCCGTCCGTCCGTCCATCCATCCGTCCGTCCATTCATCCATCCCTCCGTCCATCCATCCATCCGTCCGTCCATCCATCCATCCGTCCGTCCATCCATCCATTCATCCATCCATCCGTCCGTCCATCCATCCCTCCGTCCATCCGTCCATCCATCCGTCCGTCCATCCGTCCGTCCATCCGTCCGTCCGTCCATCCATCCATCCCTCCCTCCGTCCATCCATCCATCCGTCCGTCCATCCATCCATCCGTCCGTCCATCCATCCATCCATCCATCCATCCATCCATCCGTCCGTCCATCCGTCCGTCCATCCATCCATTCATCCATCCATCCGTCCGTCCATCCATCCGTCGGTCCATCCGTCCATCCATCCATCCGACCATCCACAACATAGGTAAGTCTTGCTCCTAGGTTTGTTGGCCTCTATTAAATACCGGTGTAGCTTTGGTAATGGAGAGAAATAGAAAGCTATGTAGAGATATACAAAGGGCTCAGTGGAAGAGAAAAAGAACAAAAAGGAAAGGATTGAAGGGAAAAGAATAAAGAGAGAAAACATCACTATTAGTTATTACCATACACAGATCACAGCCTTGCCTGCTTTTTCCTTTTTTTTTTTTTTTTTTTTTTTTTTTTTTGTAATTTACGTCCTCCAACGTTAAGTCATATCGGACGGTGAATGAGTTGGGTGAAATGGTGCTCAAATGTGCCCAGGGTGCATGGAGCTTAGAGTTACCTGACATTCGCCTTGCAGGATAAGGGAAAACCCCGGAAAAAACCTTATCCACGTAACTCACCCTGACCGAGATTCGAACTCGGGACCTCTTGAACGTGAGGCAGACAGGCTACCATCTACGCTACCGAGGCGGGCTCTCGTGTTTTTTGGAGATTCATTGTGATGAGATGTACAAAACGATTTAATACGCCTGACAGTGTTGACGCTTTTTCCTGTGTAAGCAGCAGCTCGTTCTATTGATTTCCTTAGTGGGAACATTAGCTGACTGTTATCCTTTTCTATATCGCAACTTTCTGCAACTTTCGCTATTATTTTGCGGCCATTACTATGCACGACTGTACGTGCATGTTTCCGAGTCGGAGTTCGTTGTTCGGAAGGTACATATTGATACCGAAATTAAGGTTTGCCATAAGTACAGAATTATGATGGATGTCAAAGGAATGTTGGTTCTTTGTTACAACGTGCAAGGCCAGTTAAGTCGAATAGGAATTTGGGGGAAAGTTGTTATAACAAAAGCAATGTAAGAAACAGTGTCCTTAGCAGTTTTCTAAAGGGGCCCACTTGACTTGTAAGAATAGGGTACTCTTTGGATCATTCAGAATGGCATGGCAAAACAGCCACAAAGAGATTTTGGTTGAATGAAGCGGGCTTTCGGAAAGTGAAAGTTACATAGACACCCACACGCGCAGCTGTGGCCATTCAAACAAACAGTCTTCGGCGTGAGGCCGATTAGAGCGGTCCGAGGCGTGAGGGCGATTAGGGCAGTCCTCTTGTTCTGTCTTGGATATTTGTCAGTTCATATATACGTGAGGAACGAATAAAGTTTATCGAGTAATAAACATTCTGCCGTCAGTAACTCTAAACAGGGATATTGGTAACCCTTGGTCAGCAACTTCAATTTCGATGTTCTAGAAACAAGAAGCAGTAAATAAATAAGTTGGAAACGGGCATTCCAGTGTCATTAAATATCCTTCTCACATACATCCACGCATACTCTGTGAGAAACCTCATTGTTGTACCCTGAGCTAAACAAAAGTGCTTCAAACTGTACTGTCAAGTGGAACATTGTTCGCCACATATATTCTTGCTTCAAATTGGCGTCCACAACGTGGAATTGTGTGCCACCCATAAACATTTATTGCTTCAATATGATGATGAGTTTGGTGTGCCCTCAGCCTTAATTACAAACTGGTTAAGCTGTAGTAATTAACCTCAAACTTGCACAAAACGAATGCACACAGAAAACAAAGAACGCGCGTAAAAGCTTAGTATATTAGTCACCAGATGTCAGAGTGTACTAGTGTAGTGTACTAGTATAGCGCATTTCATGTTCCTAAGTTGTCTTCTGTGTTTACGGAGTTAGCCGAAACCTACCGAGTGAGGACTTGGGAAACTAAGAACTAAGTTACAAGGATGGCAACGAGTGAAGAAATCATTAAGATTTTTAATTTGAATTTCTATAAGAACTCAATCTTTTGTTTATTTCTTTCAACACCAAATCAATTACAATTCTTATTACTAACCTTTATACTGCGATCGGAATCAATCGAATGCTTCAAATTGAAGTAACACATAAGTATCTTCGAGCAATTTAAAAAGCGTCCAATCTCTTCAGCTTTACAGAAAGAAAGAGGAATTTTCTTTCGGTTTCTAAACCAAGATTATTTAATCGTTCGTTACTATCTCTACCCATATATTACTTTTAAATGATTGGCGGATGTACTACTACGTCATCACATTACTTAATACAATTATTACTACGGCCAGTCACAAAATTAGATATATTTTTACACTACTTAATTTTGTTTGTTTTTCTTTGTATATATTTATAAATTTTTCAAACCCTTTCCAAATTTAAATTAAAACAGCTGTTACAAAGTAATACTATTGTTTTATCGTGTCTTATATTGCGACAAATGATGCTAGTTTCTTAACATACCTAGTACAAATACTGGATATACTTATTTTACCAGTTATTGTTTTCATTTGTTTCAGATCGCCCAACATTTTGATGAAGAGAAGTTCTATATCTTGGAACTGGGTTCTACTAATCTGGAAGTCCTCAGGTACAGTTTCTTCACCTTGGCAATTCCTAAAGTTCTCAACTTTATGACCTGGATGTGTAATACAAAGGTGTGAAGACGGAACACGCACTTACGTGCAATTCGCTTCCACAGTGGTGAAGGTATTGTAAGTCGATTATAGTTTTAAGATTGCCTTTTAATCTATTACAAGCAAAACAAAATACATATTCATATCCCACGGCCATACATATGTGAACCACAAACTATACCTCCCGGATATTTCTGAAAAACCACTTCCCATTTTTTCCTACAGCATTCAAGATTGGTGTATCCAACTGGTATTATGAAATAGAATGCAACCTCATAAAAAACATACCTATCTGTATCATTACTTCCATTGCTAATATTTTAATCCTGATAGGTTTTCCAAACCTTGGCATGATAAACAAAAAAATACAATTTGATACCTTCTAATTACATGACCTTCTCTATTCTTAAATAAATTCTTCGCACAACGCTTGTTTCCCTAACTCCTATATAAGTATTATCTGATTTCTAATTTTCTTGTACTTACAAGGGATTACAGTTAACGTTAAGTCATATCGGACGATGAATGAAATTATGCTCAAATGAGTACAGGGTACATAGAGCATAGAGTTACCAGACATTCATCTTTCAGTATAAGGTGAAACCTCCAACGTTAAGTCATATCGGACGATGAATGAAATGATGTTCAAATGAGTACAGGGTACATAGAGATTAGAGTTACCAGACATTCATCTTTCAGGATAAGAAAAAACCTCCAACGTTAAGTCATATCAGACGATGAATGAAATGATGTTCAAATGAGTACAGGGTACATAGAGATTAGAGTTACCAGACATTCATCTTTCAGGATAAGAAAAAACCTCCAACGTTAAGTCATATCGGACGATGAATGAAATGATGTTCAAATGAGTACAGGTTACTCAGAGCTTAGAGTTAGCAGACATACATCTTTTAGGGAAAGAGGAAGCCTCCAACGTTAAGTCATGTCGGACGATGAATGAAATGATGTTTAAATGAGTACAGGGTACATAGATCTTAGAGTTAACAGACATTCATCTTTCAGGATAAGGAGAAACCTCCAACGTTAAGTCATATCGGACGATGAATGAAGTGATGTTCAAATGAGTACACGGTGCATAGAGCTCAGCGTTACCAGACCTTCATCTTTCAGGATAAGGGAAACCTTCAACGTTAAGTCATATCGGACGATGAAGGAAATCATGTCCAAATGAGTACAGAGTACATAAAGCTTAGAGTTACTAGACATTCATCTTTCAGGATAAATGAAAACCTCCAACGTTAAGTCATATCGGAGGAGGAATGAAGTGATGTTGAAATGAGCACAGGGTACACAGAGCTTAGAGTTTGCAGATATTTAGGAGTTTCACGAATCTTGTTGCTGCTGGAAGAACGATTTGGGTCACAGTTGGATCCTATTATCTTTTATTATTAAAAACGACATCAGTATATCTGATCAAGGAATCCAAACGTACTTGTGTGTTACATAGCAACAGATGAAAGAGCTCATGGAATTAATTTTATCGTTTTATCTGTCAAAAAAGCTGGCCTATAGATTACTTGCTTTGTTAGAGTAAAATCAAATGCTAAACGATATTTAATAATGAAACAGAGACCAACAATATAAAAGGTTCTTTAAACAAAACACAGGTTGTATAAAACATCAACATGCAGTACTCGTAACGAGTACACTTTGCTGCTTTGTTTTTATTCTAAATATGGGTTATAACGCCTCGTGTTGAACAGCGTGTACAACTCTGATAGCATATTACAGATTAATTGATATCACTGATGTAATTATCTGATGCCAGAGGTTTAAGCCAATAAAGCGTATCCAAATATTTTACCTACTTCTGATTTATTTGCACATGCTGAAGTGCTACATCAATTACTGTGTAATTCTATTGTGTTTAATAACCTTGTTTCTAACTTAGTCCATGTTACCAGAAACGCAGCATTTGAAGTGTCTATTTACTTCCAGCGGTGAAACCTGGTAATAATCAAAATTATAAATTCACGAGGGCGTGTATTTGGAAGAGAATTTTGTGTTATGTACTGTCATATGTTAAACGTTGTCAAAAAAAACTTGGTGCTCATTCATAGGTTGGTTTAAACAACACCAACTCCAATACTCAGACCATAATGCAGATTCCAAGATGGCGCCCGTCGAAGCCCAGCGGCTCTGGTTACGTAGAATAGGAAACTATACACAATGGATATAATATTATCCATATTACGGAGCAGCGAGGTAACTCCTAAGCATTTATCACTTTATACTTTCAACTAAAACGTGTAATAACATAAATAAAGAGCATCATGACAAATCCTAAGAGCTTATCACATTATATAGTAGCACGACCAGTACTATGCATTTTCCACCTTATACTTCCAATCAAAATTTAATTTATAAGGCATGACAACTCATAAGCATTAAACACAGCAAACTTTATCTTATTGGACTCAATCATCCTATCGTCTGTAGCAAGTACTAACGTTTCTTTTATATTGTTTACATAGTAACCTTTTCTGGTAAGGACATAGTTACTGCTTATACTATAATATTTAAGAGAACTCACCACATTGTCCAGTTTACTCCAATTGTCACGTTTGAAGGTGTCAGTTCCCTCACACTGCAAGACCCATTTAAAATTTTCCACTGGTAAGCTCATAACATTGCTTCTAGGTTATGAAATACTTTGAAACTTATTAAGTGAAGGAACATCAGTGAAGCTGGGATCTTGAATGTTATTGAAAAGAACGTAACTAATCGCCTTTAATAATGACTATCAATGGGTTAAAATCTCCTCACCACTTAGGTTCAAAACTGTCATAACATCTTGTGCACACCAAATATTAAAATTATCTTTACTCTCTGTAAAATGTGTTGGATGCATTCTTCAGGATTTCGTCTTTTCTGGTTGAGCTTTAATGTGTGATAGGATGGCTGATTCTTAAAAATCGTGGGGTAGGCATCATCTATTAATTTTGGTACTTTTCGAAGGGCACGAATTGGTTCACCATCATTTACTGGAAAGATGTCTTCCTTAACCTCAAAGCACTGTTCAAAATGATGAATACAAACTACAGTTTTGTCATTTACTTTAAAATCTTTACGATGTATGATCCTGATCCACTTATCCCATTACGATTTTTCCTTCGCAAATTTAAATGTCGTGTGAGGTACACTACCATAATTAGATTGCAGCTGGGAACACAACAACGACGTATTTCGACAATACTTCACTGTATATATTTAGGTAAACGTTATCACTTTATGTTATATACTCAACTATAAACTAACTCGTTAGTCATTAATTGTCACTGTAATATGAATTACATTAATTCTTCAAACACACAATCAAAGTAAACAAACACACACTTTACTCTGTAGATATAACCACAACATAACAAGCTGGGCCACGAGCGCCGCCATTTTTCCCACAATCGATTCTCGTATTATGGTCTGAGTATTGGAGTTGGTGTTGGTTTAAATTTTACAGACATTTCAATAATTGTTCAGCGTCCTTTTGATAAAATGAAAAGGCACGTTCTGTGTCGATTTTTAGTTTTAGATGTGAAAACTCGTGAGGAGATAAAAGCGAAATTGGGTGCTTTTTATAGAGACCTTACAGTTTCTATGACAACATATAAAGTTCGAACATCCCTTTTTGATGAGCAGCGGCAAGATGATGATGATGTGTATAAGGGCGCTCAACTACGGCGGTCATCAGCGTCCTTACAAAAACAAGTATCGCAAAAGCCAGATATAAAAATTTCCAAAAACTATATAAGTATGAATAAAACTATTAAAATTGCACACATACACACACAAGAGAAGAAGAAAACGAAATATCAATCAAAACCTACTAAAAGTTTCCTTCACTAAATACTAAAGTGTAATCTAGAAAGGAATCTAAAAACCTTCTCCACTACTGTGTTATCATCCGCTAGCATTTCTGCAAAGCTGGCCGGCAGCTGCAGAGACGTCCTAAGGTCCGCTAGGTGCAAACACTCTAGCAGCACGTGTCGTACACATAACGCTTCATTGCAAAGCGGACACAGCGGAGCAGGCTCCTTTTTAAACAGAAAACTATAAGTAAAAAGCAGTGCCCAATGCACAACCGAGCCAAACTCACCGCCGCGCGACGAGATGACCGACAGGAGGTAACCCACGGAATCGGAAGCTCCTTGACAGATCTAAGTTTATTATTGCGGAGAGCGGACCACTCTTCCTGCCAGCAGACTTACACAGCTCTCCGCAATACGGCTATAAAATCTTCCGATGTCACAGATGGTACTCGAACCCTGGGCTTCATGGTAGCCGTCTTGGCTCCTGAATCCGCAATTTCATTCCCACGCAAGCCTACGTGACCAGGGATCCATGCACACACAACGCTAACGCCAGAAGCGTGTAAAACGTGGAGGGCATCCTGTATGCGCTGCACAATAGGGTGGTAGTTGTACAGCTGCTGTAGGCTTTGACGTTCACTAAGGGAATCACTCAGGATTAAGCAGTCCCCCAACTTTCGTCAACGTACGTGTAAAATGGCCCGGTATATTGCATAAAGCTCTGCAGTAAAAATGGAAGCGCTAGTGTGGAATCCGAATGTATACGGTTCGGTTCCACGCACGTAAGCACAACCAACACCATTTGAGTTCTTGGAGCCATCAGTATAAATTATAAAATGGTCCTGATAACGCGATAAAAATTCTAAAAAACATGTGCGGATACTAGACATAGACATGGTAGATTTATCGTATTTAGTCATGCCCAGATCAACCAGGGACGCTCTGCACAACCAAGGAGGGTATGTCCTCTCCCCCCTAGGATACATCTTGGGCATTTCAGTATCAAGATGTCTAAGGAGCTCCCGGAGACGAAAACCAGGTGGCTTTGGTTTAATAGAAGTGTTCCTATAACGCACGTCCATGAAGGTATTAAAGAGCGGCGTAAACGTTGGATGTGTGGGCATGCAATTAAGTCCACAGCCATAATTTGCTAATAGCATGTTGCGCCTGTACTGCAGAGGAGGTTCTGCAGACTCAGCATACAGGCTTATAACTCGGCTCGTTGGAAATGCCCCAACTGCTATACGTAGGCCACAATTATGGACTGTGTCTAATCTCTTCAGCGCAGATGGTCGTGCTGACCCATAAACGATACTACCATAATCTAATTTGGAACGGAAGAGTGCGCGATAAAGTCGTAATAACACTGTACGATCCGCTCCCCACGATTTTCCGCTTAGTACCCGCAAGATATTTAAAGATCGGTCACATCGTACTTTCAGTTGTGCTATATGCGACGACCAATTAAGTTTTCTATCAAATATCAATCCAAGGAACCTCGTCTCATCTGCAAAAGGTAGTAGACCAGCGCCTAGCCGGAGCCTTGGAGGTAGCGGCAAGGATACAGGCGTGTGGTACAGGGATTTCGCGCCACTGAACTGAGAACTATATAAATTATTTACGCTTGGATAAATGTTTAAAAAATAACAGATGCCAATCTTATAAAAAGAAAGAATGCTATTTTATGGTCATGACCGTATAAAAGCCCTGTCTCTACGATACTTAGAACACGAGCGATGCACGTTTTAGCTTCACATGGTTATGGTTAAATGTTCCGGATGAAAATTTGAATATTACAGATGCCAATCTTATAACAAGAAAGAATTTTATTTTCTGATCATGACCATAAAAAATCCTGTCTCTACGATACTTAGAACACGAGCGATGCACATTTTATCTTCACATGTTATGGTTAAATGTTACGCATAAATATTTGAAAATTACAGATGCTAATATTATAACAAGAAAGAATTCTATATTCTGATCATGACCGTACAAAACTCCTGTCTCAAGGAGAAACCTAGAAACTGAAAATAATGGTTGCCTTGTTTTCTGGATCTAAAGTTAATAAAAAAAGCTTTGGCATTTATAGCAAATCAACTCATACGGTAATTACATAAGAAATAAAAGTATTAACATTTTTCAAATAAGTTTTATGGTTTAAGTAGTACAATTTAAAGATTACTAAATATATCGTAAATAAAGAGGAATTTAATAAATATTAATACGTTACTAATACTGCTTTAATTAATGATTTTAATAAAGATGCTATATATAAAATAGAAAAATATAAATACAAAAAGATGTACATTATGTATCTACACTTAAAAATATGTTTATGCCCGATTTCACCAACAAATGTTAAGACTTAACACGAGTTTAGCAAGAGTTAAAACAAAAATTGCATTTCACCAACAAGTGTTAGCGTAACACTCGTGTTACATCTAATGTTAAACTAACACGCCGAATTTCTGATGTTAAGTCCTTAACAATTGTAAATAGTCAAGATGGCGAGCATGAAATCAGCTGTTGATGTCGATTTGCTATGTTTAAGATCGTCTAAATGGCATTCATAATAGAGTACGGCCTATGAGGAGAAATGATTTTGAGAAACTATCCGAAGAAAATTGCTTTACGGAGGTATAGACTGTCGAAACAAGTTGCTATGAAGGTTACTGCGGAAGTACAAGAGAGGTTAGAACATGCATCGAAAGGACTATGACGATCTCGCATTAGCTTCAAGCATTAATAACCTTGCGATTTTATAATTCACTGAATTATGCGGATAATACATTGTCCACCTCCCGTCTTGAAACCTTCTTCGCACCTCGTTTTAAATTTACATAATACTGAGTTAGAATATACATCAAAAGGAATATGACGATCTCGCATTAGCTTCAAGCATTAATAACCTTGCGATTTTATAATTCACTGAATTATGTGGATAATACATTGTCCACCTCCCGTCTTGAAACCTTCTTCGCACCTCGTTTTAAATTTACGTAATACTGAGTTAGAATATACATCAAAAGGAATATGACGATCTCGCATTAGCTTCAAGCATTAATAACCTTGCGATTTTATAATTCACTGAATTATGTGGATAATACATTTTCCACCTCCCGTCTTGAAACCATCTTCGCACCTCGTTTTAAATTTACGTAATACTGAGTTAGAATATACATCAAAAGGAATATGACGATCTCGCATTAGCTTCAAGCATTAATAACTTTGCGATTTTATAATTCACTGAATTATGTGGATAATACATTGTCCACCTCCCGTCTTGAAACGTTCAAGTCACTTGTCCTTCGCACCTCGTTTTAAATTTACGTAATACTGACAAGTTGTTTGGTGCTTGTAGTAGTGACACATGCATTTCAATTAAACTCGTTTCCAATATTTTCCCCGCGACATCTTTCTCTTTTATATTCACTGCATCTGTCCTCTTATTTTCCACGATATCCCTACACTTCGTCACCATTTCAATTAACAATTCTTTCTCCGTCGACGAGAAATTTGTCTCACGGCTTTATTTATGATTTTGTTCATCCGCCATTTGTGCAGACGAAAATGAAAACAAAAGCGCATTGCAGCTCATCCATAGCCTTCTATAGCTGTGATATTTACAAGTTTCTTGGCGTTAACACAGGTTTGTTAACATTTTCAGAAAACAGGTTGGTGAAATGCACGAAATTTAACATTAGTTTTAGCGCTGTGACAATTGTTACGTTACATTTGTTAACGTCGATTTTAACATCTGTTGGTGAAATCGGGGAATTACTGTTTTAAAAATTGACTTATGATCCTTGTTTTAACAAAAATTTAAAGAACATTTTTAAGTAATTTTGTATAGCATAGGCTGCTCAATATAAACATGTCACCCGATCGTCGAAGTCACGACAAAACCAGCTGGCAGTAAAAGACTGATAGCATCGAGGCCAGGCCTTCTCGCGTGATGGATTGCCACTTGCTGAAGGAGTGGGGAGAGAGAGAGAGCCAGAGAAACGTCCGAACAGCCCCCTCGCCATCGTGAAAGACCGTGATGCTACATGAGGAGTCGGGAAACTTCTAGAACCAGCGATTTGTTTATAAAGGCGCCTACACTGTCGAGACGAGTCAACCCCATCCAACGTTACCTAATCCTCCTCCAGGATTGGTGCACGCTTTGGCGATTGTCCATTAATACGGAGAAAAGCCAAGCGATATTGTTCACCAAGCGCCGCTTTCCCGCCAATTTCCCCCAATTTACCTACTTTGGGCAAGGGATCAGGTGGGAGAATTCAATCAAATACTTGGGAGTAAAGCTGGACAAGGACCTAACTTTTCGGGAGCACATCCGGGAGCAAGCTCATCGGTCGTGTGGTGCCGTGGCATCACTATACCCTGTGCTTAGGTCTGCGATGTCTGTTTCCCTAAAGTTACGCCTCTTTATTGCTCTGGTCCTCCCTGTCATGCTCTATGCGTGCGAAGTCTGGGGTATGGCCGCAGGCTCACACCTAGTTCTGCTCCAACGTGCACAGAATAAATGTCTTCGGATTATTTATTCTGTTTGCACAAGGTTCCCCGTGAGATAACTTCACGAGGCTTCATCTCTCCGATATCTGGAGGATGAAATTAGGCGCCGGGCGACAAAGTTCTTCGAGAATTTGCCTCACCACCAGAGCGCCCTAGTCAGATCCCTTGGGGACTATGTACCTCGTGAGCGTCGCTTAAAGCGATACCGGATACCCCGCATGTCTTGCGGTCATTGCCGGTAACCACATGATCTCCATTCCAGCCTAAATTAAATTACAGCTATCCAATATTGTTATTATGGAATATTTAAAATTATACATATCTTCTTCCTAGTTTATTAACTAACCCACCAGCGGTGCTCGCTGTCCGTAGCACCCGGTTCATCATTCCCTGAGGCGCAAAAAGCTACCTCCCTACACTAACCCCACTTAAACTACACCCGTCATTCTGCAACATCCACATCCCGCCACTACGTGGTTAAGCTCTTCCCAGAGCAGGTACACGATTTGACCACCCTTCGGGCTGTTCCAAGCAGCCCGCCAGCATCGAGTTGAGTTGAGTTGAGACGAGTCACTGCATGTCTAACTTCCCAAAACTGTCCTGTGCCAATATGCTGACGACGTCCTCATCTTGGCACAGAACAAAAACGTCCGTTACTGCCTCCCTCCGCTGCAGCGATCACTCCGGTCCCTCGGCACGTGGATGGACATCAGCCCACAGAAGAGCTCTGCCCTTCTGCTGAGGAAGGTCCTTCGCTGGCCCGGAAGGAGACCTGCTATTGAGGAGGAGAAGAATCTCTTGGGTTCGATCCGCCAAATACCTGGGCGTTCGACTGGACCGTGGCCTCACCTTCACCCCACATGTCCGTGAAAAAATCAGCCTCGGCCATTCTGCGCTCAGGCAGTTGTACCTCATATTCCGATCAACTATGCCCACCCGCCTGAAGCTACGGGTGTATCGTGCGATCATCCCGCCACTGATCCTGTATGGATGCGAGATCTGGGGCTCGGTGGCTCGTACCACCATCCGCAGACTGCAAGCCGTGCAGAACAGGGCGCTTAGGATGATCTACGATACCGAACGTACCTTTCCATCACACATCCTACACACCCATTCTGACATACCTTACGATGAGGACGTTGTGCGTGAACGTTAGCGCACATTGTATGCCAGAATTACAACTCATCCCAACCACCTAGTTAACACAATAGGTCAATATGACCACCGTGCACCTAGGAGGAAAATGAGCTATCGCCTCCCCAAGGACGCCCTTGGGTGGTCACCCCCCCCCCCATCGAGTCCTCCCCCTGTGTGACCAGAACACGACCCGAAACTAAATGTTCCCCAGCCACCCGACCTCTCGCTACTGGCCCCGTCAAAAAGGACGGACCCTGCAAGCAGGTCGTTCATGGCGTGGCGGCATCGGGCAGTGGCTTCCTTCCTGGACACTCATCCCGCCGCTAGGAGCACTAGCACAGGTCAAATCAGTTCCATCACCTTACAAAAGGCAACAAAGCTTTGTGTAAAGGACAAAATCTGTAAGACCGCACGGGTAAATCCGCTCAGCGGAGAGGTACCGTGGCGCTCTGTCCACCGTCCAGGAGCACCCGGACGAGTTGTTCTCGCTCATGGCTTATGGCTCACACGAGTCACTTTTCAGCCAAGGAGCCGAGAGAGTGAGTTGCAGTGTAGACTTGCGGCAGACGGACTGCGTACGTGTATTACGTAATTATTCTGATGTACAAGAGAAAAAAATGTCAGGTAGTAAGGAATCAGGCATTTATCTATTTGACTCTTTATATTGCGACGGGATTTACATTGGAAGTGTCAAACGTAATTTGGAATCCAAAATAAAGGAACATTTAAGAAATATTAAATATAAACAGACTGATAAACCAGTGGTGGCAGATCATTTATGGCCATTTAAGCATAAAGTAAATCTACAAGTTAAAATATTGAATAAGTTAAATGGATCGATACATTTAATGGTTTCAGAGAAAATTTTTATCTTCAAAAATATCAAGTCCATCTATTTTATGAAAAAGTTGAAATTTCCCAACAAAACAAAAGACACTAAATATTAAAACGGGCAGACTGTCAGATTTTGCGAGGCATTTTCATTCACGTATGCTAGCCTCTGTACTTTTAACACCAGAGCCAAGAAGTTGAGCGAACACGTCACTTTAAATGTAACTCCCAAACAGTGTGCTAGCGACAAGCAGTCCGGCTCTCTGTATAATTCAAGTGAACTTGTTAAGAGGTCTGTTTGTCAGCCACGTTGAAGGGAGCACGTTTTCCACCACAGTGCTTGCAAATTCATTTAAAGACTCGCAAAATTTCCCTAATTATTCCCAGCAATCAACACAACTACAATACCAGCTCTTTCAAGTGGAACAAAACTAGTTGAAAACTGAAAAATGTCTAATTCACTCCTTAACGAGAGGGTTGCTGATATTGGTACTACAGCAAAGAGACCTTAATTATTGTGACTTTGTGTGTTCGCAGAATTAAAAGGCCGAGTTGCAGAAATTAAAAATCTGCAAGGTCGATGACAATAACAAAAAGCGTCCATTTTAGTTACTTGATGGAAATTAGTCATTTCTCCACACTAGCCATATATAGGCTAAGGTATTTGATGGATAGAGTCAACATGAAAAATTCGATGCCATGGCCGGGATTTGAACCACGGATCTCCTGGTTTCCGTGCAGTCGCTCTTAACCTTTGAGCTACCATTGCCAACGTGCCTTCCTGACATTAAATTCTCCAGTTGACTCGTATATTTCCCCGGTAGACCACTAGGGGCTCTCGCATCCGAGATACACCGTTTGTGGCGACTTACTATCTTAAGTACTTAAGTCCTAGGCTTCATCATTTAACTCATTTAACTCATTGTCAGGACGGCACGTGGGCCATGGTAGCTCAAAGGTTAAGAGCGACTGGATGGACACCAGGAGATCCGTGGTGCAAATCCCGGTCATTGCATTGAATTTTTCATGTTGACTCTATCCATCAAATACCTTACTTAGCTTATATACGGCTATTGTGGAGAAATGATTAATTTCCATCAATTAACTAAAATAATAAGAGTTAAATGTTGAAGCCTGGGAGTAAGTCGCCACAAACGGTGTATCTCGGATGCGAGAACCCCTAGTGGTCTACAGCGTTCAGTTTACAACATTCCACAATGTTACAACTACACTCTCGTTACACACAACTGGCTCATCACTAGCCATGGCTTCTTTTTATACACCCATTCATGAACTCCAGACTGTTCTGTCAATCACTAGATTTTTCTGCAATTTACAAGGCATCCAATGACATAATCAGAATATTCTATCACCTTCGAGAAACGTGAAACCCTCTCAGGGCCGCGGCCGCGCCGTGGCTCAGTGGTTAGATCGCTAGGCTGTCACCAATGCGGCCCATGTTCGATTCCAGACGACCGCAAAGTGAGATTTGTGGTGGACAACACGGCGCTGGGGCGGGTTTTCTCCGGGACCTCCGGTTTCCCCCGCGATCTCATTCCACCGGTGCTCCATCTTCATCTCATGTATCATCAGTGTCACCGCCTGCGGTACCGAATGTAGTAAAAACGGGCGTTAAACACTACACACATTTCCTTGTTTGTTTAGGCGATAAGTCTTTCAACTGGAAGTATTTAATCACTGCTCGTTTTCCAAATCTTCCATTATCGAGAAACCTCTACACTTCCTTGTTCAAAATGCTGTCATTCAAAAACTAAACCAGCTATAGACTTGTAGCTATAGATACAAGCTGGTATAGAGTTAAGCTACATGATGCTATCCGTCAAACTGACGCAGTGGCGACATCTCTATGCGAGACTTGGGAATTATCAGCCGAGTCTCGTAATAACCATAAAAAACTGAAAGATTCAATTTGGCTACATAAATAATCTAACAAACAAGACATGTGCTACTTCAATTAATTCATTAACAGAAGAGTGGACATGAAGGCTTTGCCCATGTCCGAGGGCTCTTCAATAAAAGTTACCACAACTTTTTTGACAACGTACCTTCACTCATCCTCAAAATTTTGATGGTCCTTCTCAAAAATAGTCTCCCCTGAATGCGATGTACTTGTCCCAGCATTTCTGCCAGTCTTCAAAGACA
Organism: Mantis religiosa; assembly: GCA_030765055.1. Taxonomy (NCBI): domain Eukaryota; kingdom Metazoa; phylum Arthropoda; class Insecta; order Mantodea; family Mantidae; genus Mantis; species Mantis religiosa. Next base: position 26,456,434 of record CM060947.1, read on the forward strand.
TGCTGGAAACCATTTTTGAGAGATCCTTCAAAGTCGCCTCCGCAGCCTTCACCACTGCTTCTGATGATGGATAATACCTCCCACGAAGACTTTTCTTCAAGTTAGGGAATAGAAAAAAGTCACATGGGGCTAAATCCAGGAGGGTGAGCGATGCACTTCACGCAACAACATTGGCAATATGCGGCCGCGCATTATCGTGGTGCAGCATCCAGCCTGCTTCACGGAAATGTAGTCTTTTGCGCCTGATATGGACTTGCAATGTTTTCAGGACATCCCTGTAGTATTGTCCAGTTACTGATATGTGTGCAGGTACAACATGCTGATAAACCATTCCATGAATATCAAAGAATGAGATGACCATAACTATCCTAGCAGAAGCAACCACTTTTGCTTTTTTGGGGGTTGGTGATGAAGGAGATTTCCACACTCAGCTTTGCTGTTTGCTCTCAGGATCAAAATGATGTGGCCAAGTTTCATCAGCAGTGATTATGTTTGAAAGAAACTCCGGATCTTTCTCTAACATCAACTTTAACTATATAAAGACCTGCGTGTGAATGTTCTTTTGTTCGGAAATCAACAGTCTTGGAACCCATCGCGCACAAACACGTCTCATGTGTAATGTTTCTGTCACCAACCTGTGGGTGACATCCAATGAAATGTTCAGTATTTGAGAAAGTGATCTTAAGGTAATTCATCGATCCTCTCTCACAATGGCAGCAGCAGTGTTGATGTTTTCTTCCGTAAGAGCAATAACTGGAACACCGGGTCTACATTCTTTTGAAATTGATTGTCTCCCCTCTTTAGACATTTTAAACCACCTTCGAGCTGTGCTGTAGGGAAGAACAGACTCTCCATAGGCCTCCTGTAACATTGTATAGGATTCAGCTGAAGATTTTTTGAGACGAAAGCAGAATTTCAAAGCCGGATATTGTTCCTCGCGTGTTACCTCCATTGCAGCGGTAGACGATACTGAACATGTCTGAACTTGCCTGGTTCTTACAGGCGGGAACCAGGAGTTCCAACAATGAAACTACTACGGCGTGTTTGTTTCACATTAAGTAACAGAATATAATAAGATCCAGTTTTAATGCGAAAAATTATGACCGTAAATAAATTATGATCATTCTTTATTCAGCCCTCCTATGTTTTGCAGCAAGTTTTACTTCTATAATTTCCATCATTGCAGGAAGATGATGGATATTTTCATGGACATGGCGTTGAGTTACAAGGATGTAATATTTTACTTGTAAGCTGGACAATTAGTTTGTTTTCCCCTTAGGACGGAAGATGGACGATGCAGCTATCGGCAATGGACACACCCCAGCGACCATGCAGCACATGATTTACAACAGAAAGAGAGCGAGAGAATATCCTAAGGAACACGGGTTTATCTTTACTTTCACATGGTGAACCACAAATCTGAAATGTGGGGTGAAATGGACCCGTGTTTTTTTATCTGTAAAAAAAGAAGAGGGAAAAGGTCCACATATATAAAAGCATTATTCTCTCTGTTAACCCTTGCCTCAGAGCCCAGTAAAGTGTTTTCCTTCTATTGTTTGCATTAGTTTTTGTATGCCCAAGCTTTATTCAGGTGAAAAATGACGGAAAACTGCAGAGTGTCTCTTGTTTACCTACGAGATGACGATCAACCCCTTAACACCTGTTGGATTTCAAGAGCTTCTTAACCTATTTACACTTTGTCCCTTGCTTTTTACTGGTCGTGCTCAAGTTAGTGGCCCAATTTGTCTGGAAGATACAGTATTAATAAAACTTGCTTCGTTTTCTATGATTGGCTACTTTATGTTTTTGCATGATACCAAAGAAGCCATGAGAAATGCAAACAGAGGCTAAAATATCATTTATCACTTTAAAGAAGGAGTTACATCAGTGGCAAGGTATTACTTTCAAAGAGAGGGAAGCTCCAAGTAATAATTTTCGTTAAAATAAGAGAGAATAATGACTCAAAGAACTAAGGCTACTCTTTAGTACTCTTCTATTGTACAGTCACACGTAGGTCAAGGGCTGAGGCGTTGTTATATCGGACGATGAATGAAATGATGTTCAAATCAGTACAGCGTACATAGAGCTTAGAGTTACCAGACATTCATCTTTCAGGATAAGAGAAAGCCTCCAACATTAAGTCATATCGGACGTTGAATGAAATGTTGTTCAAATGAGTTCAGGGTACATAGAACTTAGAGTTACCAGACATTCATTTTTCAGGATAAGGGAAAGCCTCCAACGTTAAGTCATATCGGACGATGAATGAAATGATGTACAAATGAGTAGTGGGTACATAGAGCTTAGAGTTACCAGACATTCATGTTTCAGGATATGAAAACACCTCCAACGTTAAGTCATATCGGACGATGGATGTAGTGATGTTCAAATGACTACAGAGTACATAGAGCTTAGAGTTATCAGACATTCATCTTTCAGGATAAGAAAACACCTCCAACGTTAAGTCATATCGGACGATGAATGAAATGATTTTCAAATGAGTAGCTTGGAGCTACCAGACATCCATCTTTCAGGATAGGACAAAACCTTCACCGTTAAGTCATATCGGACGATGGATAAAATGTTGTTCAAATGAGTACAGGGTGCATAGGGCTTAGAGTTACCAGACATTCATCTTTCAGTATAAGGGAAAACCTCCAACGTTATGTCATATCGGACGATGAATGTAGTGATGTTCAAATGAGTACATGGTACATAGAGCTTAGAGTTAACAGATATTCACCTTTCAGGATAAGAGAAAACCTCCAACGTTAAGTCATATTGGACGATGGATGTAGTGATGTTCAAATGAGCGCAGGGTACATGGAGCTTAGAGTTACAGCCATTCATCTTTCAGGATAAGAGAAAACCTTCAACGTTAAGTCATATCGGACGATGAATGTAGTGATGTTCAAATGAGTACAGGGTACAGAGAGCTTAGAGTTAACTGACATTCATCTTTCAGGATAAGAGAAAGCCTCCAACATTAAGTCATATCGGACGTTGAATGAAATGATGTTCAAATGAGTACATCGTACATAGAGCTTAGAGTTACCAGACATTCATCTTTCAGTATAATAGAAAACCTTTAACGTTAAGTCATATCGGACGATGAATGAAATGATGTTCAAATGAGTACAGGGTGCATAGAGCTTAGAGTTACCAGACATTCATGTTTCAGGATAAGAAAACACCTTCAACGTTAAGTCATATCGGACGATGAATGAAATGTTGTTCAAATGAGTTCAGGGTACATAGAGCTTAGAGTTACCAGACATTCATTTTTCAGGATAAGGGAAAACCTCCAACGTTAAGTCATATCGGACGATGAATGAAATGATGTACAAATGAGTAGTGGGTACATAGAGCTTAGAGTTACCAGACATTCATGTTTCAGGATATGAAAACACCTCCAACGTTAAGTCATATCGGACGATGAATGAAATGATTTTCAAATGAGTAGCTTAGAGCTACCAGACATCCATCTTTCAGGATAGGACAAAACCTTCACCATTAAGTCATATCGGACGATGGATAATATGTTGTTCAAATGAGTACAGGGTGCATAGGGCTTAGAGTTACCAGACATTCATCTTTCAGTATAAGGGAAAACCTCCAACGTTATGTCATATCGGACGATGAATGTAGTGATGTTCAAATGAGTACAGGGTACATAGAGCTTAGAGTTAACAGACATTCACCTTTCAGGATAAGAGAAAACCTCCAACGTTAAGTCATATTGGACGATGAATGTAGTGATGTTCAAATAAGCGCAGGGTACATGGAGCTTAGAGTTACAGCCATTCATCTTTCAGGATAAGAGAAAACCTTCAACGTTAAGTCATATCGGACGATGAATGTAGTGATGTTCAAATGAGTACAGTGTACATAGAGCTTAGAGTTATAGACATTGATCTTTTAGAATAAGGGGAAACGTTCACCGTTAAGTCATATCGGGCGATGAATGAAATGATGTTCAAATGAGTACAGGGTACATAGAGCTTAGAGTTACCAGACATTCATCTTTCAGGATAAGAGAAAACCTTTAACGTTTAAGTCATATCTGATGATGAATGGAATAATGTTCACATGTGTACAGGGTACATAGATCTTAGAGATATCAGACATTCGTCTTACAGAGTAGGAATAACCCAGGAAATTGCCTTATCCAGGTAAGTCCATTGACCGAGATTTGAGCTCGTTACTTGTTGAACATGAGGCAGACAAGCTGCTACCTCGCTACAAAGGCAGACGTGTTTAAATGCATAATCGAGAAAGGTCAAAATGAAACCGAAATTTCTCTTAAGCTCAGCGTAATTCCGTGCAGTCCTATCTGCACTTTGTAAAGTTCACTTTTCTGATTAATATTACTGTTAAGAAAACAGCACCAGCCATTTTGGATTAAGATATTTTATGGATAATTGCTTCTAAATAGTTATCATATAGTTTCTACCTTCCAGATGAGAATTAATCCCAAGACCTCTGGATTTGGAATGTTACTGGGATTTTCAATTATTCTAAAGAGGAGTTAGTGCAAGATAATCCTACATGGAAGCATGGTCAAAAGCGGATGAAATGTATTTATATCCTATAAAGACAGAAATAATAACAGATGCTTAGTTTTAAAATGTAAGGTAGCTACGTACATATAATGAAAAATCAGAAATGTCAAGTCATTCATTACAGCCTGATAATACCGCCGCTCTTCTTTTTAGATTAAGCAAACAAATGCCATTGACATAACAAGGTAACGCACAAGTATAGCCCTTCTTTTGTTTCCCTTATTTCTCCGTTCGCAGAAATATACGGACGCGCTGTTACGTGAGGTTTAAGCTGGGTTTAAGAGCAAGAATGACAATTATTATTTCCTGCCAACGCAAGGGCTGACCAAACCGTAACGTAACGGTTGCTTTGTAATGGTTGTGGACGTAACGAGCAGAGAGCAACAGTACCGGTTGTAAAAGTAATTTGATAAAGTACCTTCAATATGCCGTTACCAAGAGATACAAATGGAGAAGGTTCATTCTCTTGAGAACCAGCCCTTGATAATCTTAGTGTTTCTTTACCGTAAATTCCAGCTTCTTTGAGCCCTGAAATCAAGTTGTCATTTTTAATGGTGAAGACACTGTGATATTAATGGTAGTGAAACAGAACTTTAACCCACTGCACTATCTCTCACAGCGTCCATCATCGACAGTACTTTTTTTTTTCTGGTGGGGGCATTGTCGATGTGATATCCATCCCCTTTCTTCTGTTTTTTCTCTCCTAGTGAAACAAAGGAAAGTGTTCTTGAATAACATAGGAATTTTATTTGAAATTATTTATGGAGAGAATTTCGAATTTCAAAACCTCATATTTAAATTCATTTTATATTACTTATGAAAATTTCCTCTTACATATATTGTTGTTAATGAATAATACATTACGTAATTAAATTTAAATATAGAAAATTGTGAATTTTATGGTATTCAAATGCCAAGATTTCTGGAGAGCGGTGAATGAGATGTGTTTGCATTGCCCCCTCGTTGCCCCTACTCTTTTCATATTCCCCCCCTCTCTCCCCCCTCTCTCTCTCCCTCTCTCTCACACACACATGCCCGCCTCGGTAGCGTAGATGGTAGCGTGTCTGCCTCACGTTAAAGAGGTCCCGAGTTCAATCTCGGACAGGGTGAGTTACCTGGATAAGGTTTTTCCAGGGTTTTCCCTTATCCTAAAAGACGAATGTCGGGTAACTCTAAGCTCTATGGACCCTGGACTCATTTTAGCATCATTTCGTACATTCCATTCATCGTCCGATATGACTTAACGTTGGAGGACGTAAATTACACAAGAAAAACACACACTCCCTCCACTGCAGCCCTTTGTGTCATAGTTGAATTGTTGCCAATTATAATAAAAGTAGAAGAAACTGTGCAACTATAGAGGATCTTGAAGGGAAAAAATAATGTAAACTGTATTATAGATAATGATGTAGAACTGAGCAATTGGCCACACTCTGCCAAAACAAGAAACAGCAAAGGCAGAGAAGGAAAACTAGCTTCCACATAAGAAGTATATACAGATGGCAGCAAGAGCGTGATGGGTGTTGGATCAGTAGTTGCAATATTCATCAATAATGAACTTGCTCACGAAAGAAAATATAAACTGCTCAGACCACCATACAGATCAACAAGCCATCATAAGAGTCCTAGAAAACATCGACGAATTAAAAGATATGGAAAAGGAAAAGAGAACCTTAGCAATATATACTGATAGTCAAGTAATAGTGGATTCCATAAAATCCACAAAGCATTAATACAAACATTCGGAATCAACTCGGGAAGCTACAAGAAAGGAATTGAAAGATTAACCTAAGATGGATAAAGGCACATGTAGGACATCATGGGAGTGAAATAGCGGATCAACTTGCAAAGGAGGCAGTACAAGATAACGTGTTAGAAGTAACCTACAGCAAAATACCCAAACGTGAAGCAATCAGTTGTCTAAAGTGCTCAAGTATGGAAAAATGGCAACAAGAATGGCAACAAACATCAAAAGGAGAAACTACAAAATACTATTTTCCCAACATAAGTGACAGGAGAGAAACTAACATAAAACTAACATCATTGTTAACCGGCCACGGGAAAACTAAAGTGCACTACCACCCATTTAAGATAAGTGACAATGCAATATGTAAGTGCAACCAAAAAGAACAAACTGTGGACCACTTAATCTTTGAGTGTAATCTGTTAGACAAAGAAAGAGAAAATCTAAAGAAAGCAATAACAATGGCTGGTGGACGCTGGACACTAGAAAAAAAAGGAACTTATACAAAAACAAATATTTGTGAACAATATAAACTTCGATAATCTGTAAATCGTCAAGTAGGGTGCAAATATTTATATTAGTTTATAGAATTGTAAGTCTCGAGGAAATCTGATAATATGCAAATCAATAGTGAAAACAAAACTTATTGTAACTGTGCACCCAAGCGTATACTATTACTCACAGTGTAATGGGATATTATGTATAATAAATAAAAAAACACACAATCCTAGAGCATGCACTAGTCGTAAGGGAACCCAAAATCAAAATTTTCAAACTTTTACAATAATGTAGTTGTCAAAATAAAAATTGGGAAAACAATCATTCACATCGCCCACTTTCTTCTCGGGCATCCAGCCAGATGAAAAGATGATTAGATATCGTTTCGGGAGTGTACATCTCTCTCATCATCAGGATATTTATAAAATGTTAACACTATCAAAATTCGCATTACTGAACAAAAGACTGTTTTCAGTAAATTAAATGCCGGGTCAGGAGATGGCGTGAGTATAGAAAATTGTGTCAAAGAAACGTAACTACTTAACTTGATTATCAAGCTGTATTAATCTTTGGTTCTTAATTCGATGGATTTCCATTTTTAACGCCGGTTTCCAAGAAGAGCTGAACTGAAATCCAGCATCACGATTAAGCATGCTCCTTTCAGAGGAAATCGCCAAAGCCTCCTTAATTCTCCGCTCTCAGTAACTGTTGCATATTGCCAAGATGGTCGTCTCCCGAAAACTGACTCTATAGTCGTTATCAAAACAATGCTCTGCCAGTCCAGACTTCTCAGGTTACATTAAGAGCATTGTTTTGATAACGACCATGGAGCCAATTTTCGGGAGACGACTATCGTGGCAAAATGCAACAGTTACTGAGAGCGGAGAATTAAGGAGGCTTTGGCGATTTCCTCTGAAAAGAGCACGCTTAAACGTGATGCTGGATTTCAGTTCAGCTCCATATGGAAACCGGCCTTAATATGTTACTTATTTCGGTTCGAAAGCATTGCCTGAAAACATCAACTGTCCGTGGCCTATTCTTGTACACTATTTTTGGATACCTACACAAGAAAAAATCTGGTGAGGTTACGTCAAGGGATCTGAGGGACCACAGACCTTTTGAGATTATTCGATTATCAAAGAAACTGGTTACAAGTTTCATGCTGTTATTAGCTGTATGGCACGTTGCTCCATCTTGCAGGAAATAACATTCTCTCAGTTCGATATCATCTCCGTAAAACTTGAGAGAATATGGTGAGACGAGTACAAACATGTATAGATGCTGGTGGAGGACACTTCCAACATTTTCTCTGAGATGTAAATAGTGTAATGTAATCTCCCAATTGTGTATTATATTCTCCCAAAGTGTCACGTGTCCTTTTACTGGTTCAAAAGTTATGGATTATTTAAATGGTTCAGGTTTATTTGGATTGCATTGTAGTTTGTATTCTCTTTTTATAATCCGACGGAAATGTCAGTGACACATCCGTATAGTTGTGAATGTCGTTTACGTCAAGAGATAATTCGTCATTGTCATTGTCTTCATCGGCCAAGTATTGCAGCTTTATGATATCTGCATTTCACAGTTTTCCCAGTCTTGTGTTACCTTGTCAATTTCTTCATGAGTAAGTCGTTCAATGCCAGTCAGTTTAAAAGTATAATTTCTGTTTGCAAAAATATTTGAGCCCACATTAACTTAACTAGATTGTATTGGCAGTGGAAAGCGGAAATTGCAAGTTAATGCAGCTGATTCACTTTTCCATGACAGTCGAAAGAAGGGAATAATACTGATATGAACTCTCTAAAGTAAATAAACGAAACATTCCAATGATAAATATATAATGGGTTGATTCACGTCATGCGTATGCAGCATTCTACAAACCAGCAAGAAGTGTACATTCAGAGGTATATGGATGCATCGCTAGCAGTTCTGTTGCATTAGAACAATAGGTAATTCATAAACTAATTATATCATTTAAAACATTTTAATAACATGCGAACATTATGTTGCAATTGTGATTTGAAGAATTGCATTATTATAAATGTTTGGATCATTCAGTTTTGGTTTCCTTAGGAATAAATGAATTATTTATTGCGTATATTCCAAAATTCTACAATTTACAACTTCAGGTTACATTTATTCGTCTTTACCTTATTGCTACCTTGACTTACATGACACTCTGGTCTTCTGCTCTGCCAGGTAGCTCTTAACCTCCATACCTACTTGTTAGTTAATTAGCCCCTTTCTTCCCCCTCATCTTCCTTTCTTATCTTCTTTACAATTCTTGCCCATTTGTCTTTTACTTTCTGCAATAACTAAAAAATACTTGTTACCTTCTTTTGTTCCTTTGCTGTTAACATTTTTATAGCTACTATCCTCTTTTCTATCTCTCCCATTTTTCCTCCCAAACCTTTTCTCTCCATATTGCAACCTCCTCGCATTCTGTTACATATTGTTCTATGCCTTCTTTTCCACCACACAATTCATAAATTTCCTTTTCCCTACCTCTTATCCCTCTTAGGAATATTGTTTCTGTTCTCATCCAAGCTAACCCTTCTCTCTTTTCTCTATTGCAGTAATCTGCATCTGTTTCTCGTCCCCAATTTCTTTTTATTTGCTTGTAAAATTGTAATGACTTCATATCTTCTACACTTCCCCATATTTACGGTCTTTCTATATCTTCTATTCAGCATTTTACTAATTTACCCACATTGCTTGTAACTCTTTCCTCTATTACCATATATATCCCATTTCTATTTTTATTCCATAATTCCTCCTATCTCCGCCCAAAAACTATTTGAGTTCTTTAATTTTTTTCGCTGTCTCGTGCATAACTTCATAATTTCCCCTTCCTTTTTGGCCAAACACCTGTACCAAAATTTTAGTATTGTTTACATTATTATTCCATTTCTGCTTGTCTTCCTAGCTACTTCCAACACCAACTCCAATACTCAGATTACAATACAGATTCCAAGATGGCACCCGTCGAAGCCCAGCGGCTCTGGTTACGTAGAATAGGAAACTATACACAATGGACATAATATAATCCATATTACGGAGCAGCGAGGTAACTCCTAAGCGTTTATCACTTTATACTTTCAACTAAAATGTGTAATAACATAAATAAAGAGCATCATGACAAATTCTAAGAGCTTATAACATTATATAGTAGCACGACCAGTACTATGCATTTTCCACCTTATACTCCCAATCAAAATTTAATTTATAAGGCATGACAACTCATAATCATTAAACACAGCAAACTTTATCTTATTGGACTGTATCATCCTATCGTCTGTAGCAAGTACTAAAGTTTCTTTTATATTGTTTACATAGTAACCTTTTCTGGCAAGGACATACTGCTTATACTATAATATTTAAGAGAACTCACCAGATTGTCCAGTTTACTCCAATTGTCATGTTTGAAGGTGTCAGTTCCCTCACACTGCAAGATTCATTTAAAATTTTCCACTGGTAGGCTCATAATATTTCTTCTAGGTTATGAAATACTTTGAAACTTATTAAGTGAAGGAACATCAGTGACGCTGGGATCTTGAATGTTATTGAAAGGAACGTAACTAATCGTCTTTAATAATGCCTATCAATGAGTTAAAATCTCCTCACCACTTCGGTTTTTAAGGACTCAAAACTGTCAATAACATCTTGTGCACACCAAATATTAAAATTATCTTCACTCTCTGTAAAGTGTCTTGGATGCATTCTTCAGGATTGCGTATTTTCTGGTTGAGCTTTAATGTGTGATAGGATGGCTGATTCTTAAAAATCGTGGGGTGGGCATCATCTATTAATTTTTGTACTTTTCGAAGGGCACGAAATATGTCTTCCTTAACCTCAAAGCACTGTTCAAAATGATGAATACAAACTACAGTTTTGTCATTTACTTTAAAATCTTTACGATGTATGATCCTGATCCACTTATCCCATTACGATTTTTCCTTCGCAAATTTAAATGTCGTGTGAGGTACATTACCATAGTTAGATTGCAGCTGGGAACACAATAACGATGCATTTCGACAATACTTCACTGTATATATTTAGGTAAACGTTATCACTTTATATTAAATACTCAACTATAAACTAACTCGTTAGTCACTAATTGCCACTGTAATATAAATTACATTAATTCTTCAAACACACAATCAAAGTAAACAAACACACACTTTACTCTGTAGATATAACCACAACATAACAAGATGGGCCACGAGCGCCGCCATTTTTCCTACAATCGATTCTCGTATTATGGTCTGAGTATTGGAGTTGGTGTTGCTACTTCCCTAGGTGCTGATCTTGGTACGCCTTGTAGTGTGAGAGAGAGGATAATAACAAAAGAGTGGCGGTAAAGCGTTGGCAATACAAACGCATCTCATTCACTGAAATCTTCACATAAGTTCTCGTTGGTGTACTTGCCTCCATTATCTGTTGACAGATAGCAGAGCTTTCGTTATTATCATCTATTTTTATTTTTGGTTTATACTTAACCTGGAATTAGGGCAGTTCACTCTGGGATTTACCTCGCTGACAAAGATTTGGGCCCAGGAACGTTACTACATCTGTCGTCCTATTCAATTTTAGAGTCCGTTGAGATTTTTAAATTACATAATACAATGTAGAGCCATTGTTAGAGAAGATCGTGGTGTAGGAGAGATGTCGGGAAAGAGCCATTGTTCAGCAAGTCTTTTACTGCGGACATTAAGCCATTCTTGTTGAATGACGCGAATATTTGTGGCAGTAAAACTCTCTGCAGTAATTGAGTTTTTCGTTACATTGGCAGATACCTTCCACAGCTAGATGATTTAACCCCATAAAACGACTGGGATACAATCACGATTATTTCATTCCCGCAGTTGTTTGGGAAACTTTATTGAAGCCGGTACATGAACTGCGTGTGTACGCGTGGCAATTCAATTTATGCGATTAAATTTTATCGGCTATTCTATGCCTACCCCTAGTCCATGGAATGGGAACTTCTCTCGTGAGCTTCACAGGAACTACTTGAGTTAGTTTTAATCGTGAGTATGGACGAAAGTTGTAAATTGTTTGTTGTCTAAGATATATCACCACTGCTAAACACAAAGACAAAAGTCAAGCACTTAGCCATCAACAATCAAAGGTAAAGGATTGGAATGTTCCACTAGTTTATCAGCATATGTAATACTATAAAATAGGTAACACGATGGCGTTCAATTAAGAAATATCATAATTTTTGTGGTCATAATTTTTCGCACTAAAATTCAATCTTATTGTATCCTGTTAGTTTAATATGAAACAAACACGCCGTAGTAGTTTCATTGTTGGTACTCCTGGTTCCCACCTATGAGAACCAGGCAAGTTCAGACATGTTCAGTATCTCCTACTGCTGCAATGGAGGTAACACGCGAGGAACAATATGCGGCTTTGAAATTCTGCTTTAGTCTCCTCAAATCTTCAGTTGAGTCCTATACAATGTCACAGGTGACCTATGGAGAGTCCCTTCTTCCCTACAGCACAGCTCGAAGGTGGTTTCAAATGTTTAAAGAGGGGAGACAATCAATTTCAAAGTTAGGTGGACCCGGTGCTCCAGTTACTGCTCTTACGGAAGAAAACATCAACACTGCTGCTGCTACTGTGAGAGAGGATCGACAAATTTCCTCAAGATCGCTTTCTGAAATACTGAACATTACATTGGCTGCCACCCACACGTTGGTGACAGAAACATTACACATGAGACGTGTTTGTGAGCGATGTGTTCCAGGACTGTTGATTCCCGTACAAAAGGACACTCGCATTCATGTCTGCATGCAGTTAAAGTTGATGTTAGAGGAAGATCCGGAGTTTCTTTCAAACGTAACCACAGCTGATAAAACTTGGCTACGTCATTTTAATCCTGAGATCAAACAGCAAAGCTCAGTGTGGAAATCTCCTTCATCACCAACCCCCATAATGCAAAAGTGGTTGCTTCTGCTGGGAAGCTTATGATCTCATTCTTTGATATTCATAGAATGCTTTATCAGCATGTTGTACCTGCACACACATCAGTAACTGGACAATACTACAGGGATGTCTTGAAAACATTGCAAGTCCATATCAGGCGTAAAAGACTATATTTCCGTGAAGCAGGCTGGATGCTGTACCACGATAAAGTGCGGCCGCATATTGCCAATGTTGTTGCTGAATATATTGCAAAAATCAACGTGAAGCGCATCCCTTACCTTGCCTATAGGCCGGATTTAGCTCCATATGACCCTTCTCTATTTCCTAACTTGAAGAAACGCCTTCGTGGGAGGCATTATCCATCATCAGAAGCAGTGGTGAAGGCGGCGGAGTTGATTTTGGAGGATCTCTCAAAAATGGTTTCCAGCATGTCTTTGAAGACTGGCAGAAACGCTGGGACAAGTGCATCGCATTCAGGGGAGACTATTTTGAGAAGGATCATTAAACTTATGAGGATGAGTAAAGGTACGTTGTCAAAAAAAATGATAATTCTTTATTGGACAACCCTCTTAATTGTGTCAAAAGTTCACTGGTCTGTTTAAAAACTTATAAAGCTAAAATAATCCTTTTCTTCCTTTTCCAGGTCTAAAGGTATAAAAAATAACAAGGAATAAAACGTGGCATTTTAAGAAATCAACTCACTGATAACACTGGGCAAGAATGAATATGTTTCGGGCTTGAAAATAGTGAATTTACATGTATTTAGATCTGCTGAATTAGAAAATCACCATAAATATGATAGATTAGCTCTTGTTATGAAGATAAAGTGATATTTCATTTTTTAGAGTAAAGATTTTAAATTAGTGGGAATTTTATTTGCGTTGGCACACCTGTCAAATAAAATAAAAAACACAGAGAGGAATTTTGTAAATTAAGTGATGCAAAACTTAAGGAAGGTATTTTTGTCGGACCATAAATAAGAGAACTTGTAAAGGATCCTGTATTTGACCAAATTTTGGAGGGGAAACAAAGGAAGTTTGGGAAGCCTTCAAGGGTGTTGTTCATGGATTTTTAGGCAACAAAAGATATGACAACTACAAGCATTTGGTGACAGTGCTCCTGCAAAAATACCGTAACCTTGGATGCAACATGTCCCTTAAGATCCAATTTCTCCACTCCCACCTAGACATTTTCCCTCCTAGTTGTGGAGCTGTCAGTGATGAACATGGGGAGAGATTCCATCAGGACATTTCTGTTATGGAACAAAGATATCAGGGCCGTTGGAATGAAGTAATGCCTGCGGATTACTGTTGGTCTTTGTATAGGGAGTCTGCGGAACTCCATCACAAGAGGCAAGCTAAAAGACGACGAAGTCAATAGGCCACCACATGATTCTCTTCAGACACGGCTATCTGCGAAGTATTTTTCCAGCAATTTAGACCTCTTAGCATGTAATTACCAGTTTACAAAATCAAATGCACTTTCATTGTTGTTAGCATATATGTAACTAAAATGTATCCTTTTTTTCTCAATCCGTTAATATGTAATGCTTCCACCTTGAGTATATCATAGAAACTAGAACTATTAAAAATTTTTCATTGTCACATTTGTTTTCTCAACCCAAAATTAGTAGGAATTGACTCATGAAGTGCTCGAAAAATTCAGTGTATTTATTAATTACATAAAGAAAAATTGTAATGAAACTCTTAGTTAACCCATAGATTTTTTCGGGTTCTTTTTCGGGGTTTAGATCCCCAGATTTCCACCCCCTGCGTTTAATCTCCATTATTTCTTAGTTTGTACAAGAGAGAAGGTCATGTACGTGAGAGTTTTCTAAGAATAACTTGTGAAGTATGAGTAAGAATTAAACATATCACAGATGAATGTATTCTTTTGTCTTTAAGGTATTGTTTCAGTGTTAGCAGGCCGAAACATGGAGAAGAGCGGTGCCCCAGCTTCCGTGAAGGCAACAAATGAGTTTAGACAAGTTTCAGGCTGTGATTGTCCAAACGCAATTCTTGTAGTCATGTAATCAAGGATTGTGTGTGGACATCAATGCTTGAAATGTGACGTCAGCGTCTGCAACTGTCACCAGATTCTACACATGTCAAGATCCTCGACAGAAGAACTTCTGTGTGTCAATGATAGTGGAAATTATTATTGTAATGTAGTACACATGGGTGTTTGGTAGTCTTTTAGACATATGGTTGAGAGGAGGGCATTATGGAATTTCAGTTACATTTCTAAAAATGCCTCGAAGAGTTTTAAATAAAATTAGCCAAATCATGAGTACATTCGAGGGGGTGTGGTAAAGTTTTAAATATCACCCTTTACAAATATGATAGAGAGTTTGTTTCGATATGTGTTTGTTAGTTCTTCTCTACGTAGTCATCATTCGGATTTATACATTTTCCCGGCGTTTCATGACATTAAGAATACCTGGATTGTAGAAGTCTGCAGAATTCGCTTTAAACCACTCTTCCACTTTATTAATGACGTCATTTCTGTTGTCAAATCGGCGACCACGCAACGGGTTCCTCATTTCCGGGAACAAGAAAGAGTCACTTGGTACGAGATCGGACGAATAAGGTGGACGCTGTAAGGTGTCAAAGCCACATTCTTTTGTTTTGTCAACTGCAACTTGAGATGAATGAGCTGGTGCATTGTCAGACAGAAGACGAACAACTTTGGAGAGTATACCGCGTCGTTTGTTAATTAGAGCTGCTCGTAACTTGTCCAGCAGATTGTAGTAGTATCTGTCAGTGATGGTTTGACCCTTGGCAAGATAATCTGTAAGGATGACTCCATGACAGTCCCATAAAACTGAAAGCATGACCCTCCAAGCTGACGTTTGCATCTTTGCCTTTCTGGGAGGCGGGAATCAGCATCTTTGCATTCCATGCTCATGGATTTTGTCTCTGGATCATACTGATAGGTCCAGGACTCACCTATGGCTACTAGACGATCAAAAATCATCTCCATCCTGTTCCAACAGCATCAACATCTGTCTTGAAAGGTCACGCCGTGTTTGCCTTTGGAAAGGGATTAGCAAACGTGTAACCCACCGTGTAGACACCTTAGACATGTGCAGTTCGTCCACACACTACCATAACTAAGATGTGTCTCATTCATGATCATTTGGATGGTTGCTCGTCTGTCTTTCAGTATTAAACACTCCACTTTCTTCACTGTGACAGCTGACGGTCTACCAGCTCTTGGCTCATCTGTCAGGGACATGTGACCAGTTTGAAAATTCCTTTTCCACCTCACAATAGTGTCATACGATGGGCAATCATTTCCATAAACAGTTGTCACCTCATCATGGATTTTCCGGGAAGTTTTGCCCTTCAAATGCAGGAACTTGATCACACTACGAGCCACAAATTTCTCCATCTTACATCTCAGTCACTTCTGGCACTCACTGTAAAACAAAAGGACTCAAATCACTGACACTACCAACATTATGTCCCGAGGGATCAATGATGACACTGACAAATTGTCGTCATTCTAGGATAAAAACTACCGGGTGATAAAGCATTACGACACCCCCTCGTGACATAACTAATTGTTATGAATAAAACATTCACAGATTAATTTGATTTCATAGAACATGAAATATGATTGGTTTAGAATAGACAAAAGTTCTATAAACATATGTATGTAAGCCTAGACCATAGACCAAATCCAGAGTAACAGAAACTTTTTTTTTGTTATTCAGTGAATGTAATATCTTTCAAAAATATACTTAAGATTTAAATAATAATTATTTATCTATTAATATTACAATAAAATAATTCTAACTTTAATTTTATCCAGTATATTTTGTTTGGTTACTTGGAACATTGCGAGCAGGTGCTTTGGATCTGTCATTGAAATGAAAAATGCTGGCTTTAAGACCTGAAGCCTTCCTAGCTACGAATATACTCAAGTACTCCTCGGGAAGCAAGCCAGGTTAAAAGACGATTAGGAATCGACGTTTCGGGAGGGTACATCTCTCCGATTATCAGGATATTTATTAAATGTTAAAACAAAAAATCAATTACTGCATATAACACAAATATAAACAAATACAAAACACTATCAAAAAAATCAAAACACTATCAGTAAATTAAAAGCCAGGTCAGGAGATGGTGTGAGTATAGAAAATTACCTGGGTCAAAGAAAGATGACTACTTAACTTGTTTATCAAGCTGTATTAATCTGTACTTCTTAAATCGACGCATTACCATCTTTAAGGCTGGCTTCCAAGAGGAGCTGAACTAAAATCCAACATCACGACTAAGTGTGCTCCTCTCGGAGGAAATGGCCAAGACCTCCTTAACTCTCTGCTCCCAGTAACTGTTACATTTTGCCAAAATGGTAGTCCCCGAAAGTTGGCTCTATGGTAGTTATCAAAACAATGCTCTGCCAGCCCAGGCTTCTCAGATGGCATTAAACGAATGCTTCGTTCATGTTCGTTTATTCTGGTAGTGATGGTTCTTCCGGTTTGTCCTATATACGGTGTCCCACATTCACAGGGAATGCCGTACACTCCAAGAACTTGGAAGTCCAATTTTTCTTTAATGGGTCTCAACAGATGTTTAAACTTCGGAGGTGGATTGTGGACGGTCCTGAGGTTGTATTTGATGAGAATTCTGCCGGTATGCAGACTGTAGCGGTAGACTTATCTGACGCTTGCTGTATTACAGGTTTCCCTTTCCTAGCTTTGGTGATCAAGGCTACTGATTCTGCCGGATAGATTGCCGGTAACCGGGATGCAGGCTGTAGCGGTAGGCTTATCTGACGCTTGCTGTATTACAGGTTTCCCTTTCCTAGCTTTGGTGATCGAGGCTACTGATTCTGCCGGATAGATTGCCAGTAAACGGGATGCAGCCTGTAGCGGTAGGCTTATCTGACGCTTGCTGTATTACACGTTTCCCTTTCCTAGCTCTGGTGATGGAGGCTACTGATTCTGTCGGATAGATTGCCGGTAGACGGGATGTAGGCTGTAGCGGTAGGCATATCTGACGCTTACTGTATTACAGGTTTCCCTTTCCTAGCTCTGGTGATCGATGCAGCTGATTCTGCCGGATATATTACCGGTAAACGGGATGTAGGCTGTAGCGGTAGACCTATCTGACGTTTGCTGTATTACAGGTTTCCCTTTACTAGCTTCGGTGATCAAGGCTGCTGATTCTGCCGGACAGGTCGCCGGTAAACGGGATGTAGGCTGTAGCGGTAGGCTTATCTGACTTTTGCTCTATTACAGGTTTCCCTTTCCTAGCTTTGGTGATCGAGGCTAATGATTCTGCCGGATAGGTTGCCGGTAAACGGGATGTAGGCTGTAGTGGTAGGCTTATCTGACACTCGCTGTATTACAGGTTTCCCTTTCCTAGCTTTGGTGATCGAGGTTACTGATTCTGCCGGATAGATTGCCGGTAAACGGGATGTAGGCTGTAGCGGTAGGCTTATCTGACGCTTGCTGTATTACAGGTTTCCCTTTCCTAGCTTTGGTGATCGAGGCTACTGATTCTGCCGGATAGATTGTCGGTAAACGGGATGTAGGCTGTAGCGGTAGGCTTATCTGACGCTTGCTGTATTACAGGTTTCCCTTTCCTAGCTTTGGTGATTGAGGCTACTGATTCTGTAGGATAGATTGCCGGTAAACGGGATGTAGGCTGTAGCGGTAGGCTTATCTGACGCTTGCTGTATTACAGGTTTCCCTTTCCTAGCTTTGGTGATCGAGGCTACTGATTCTGCCGGATAGATTGCCGGTAAACGGGATGTAGGCTGTAGCGGTAGGCTTATCTGACACTCGCTGTATTACAGGTTTCCCTTTCCTAGCTTTGGTGATCGAGGTTACTGATTCTGCCGGATAGATTGCCGGTAAACGGGATGTAGGCTGTAGCGGTAGGCTTATCTGACGCTTGCTGTATTACAGGTTTCACTTTCCTAGCTCTGGTGATCGAGGCTACTAATTCTGCCGGATAGATTGCCGGTAAACGGGATGTAGGCTGTAGCGGTAGGCTTATCTGACGCTTGCTGTATTATAGGTTCCCCTTTCCTAGCTCTGGTGATCGAGGCTTCGACGTCATTTATTCAGTAATGCGAATTTTGATAGTGTTTCATATGCAGTGATTCATTTGTGGTTTTAACATTTAATAAATATCTTGATGATGGGAGATATGCACACTCCCGAAACATCGATTCCTAATGGTCTTTTCACCTGGCTTGCTTCCCGAGAACAACTTGAGAATGCTGCCTATGTTCATTTGCAGGAATTTTCTCCCACTACGACAAGTGTTTGAACATTAGCATAAATTATGTAGAAATATAGGGTAAGGTATGCTCTTTGACGTAAAACTAAAACTGACTTGAAAAAGAAACTGTTTTAATGTTTTGTTGTGTAAACGGTACCTACTTTCCGAACACGCCTCGTATTATGGAGAAATTTAAGGGAACATCCAAGTATCAAAATGGTAGAAAATCTGTTTTTTTTAAGAAAGTATTTTATTAGAAGAAATAATGTCTGTAGTATGTCTAGAAATGACCAGTAAATGTTATGTTTCTAATCCAGCTAGAAGGTTGTGTGTTTCAAATACATTTTGGTGTAATATCTTTATTTACTGTGTTCCAAATATATAAAAAAGTTTTTCTCCATACTTTGTACATTTGGGTAAATATTTTTTCGATAAATATTGATGAACAAAGCTGAACTTTATAATTTTTTCAAAGAAAACTGTTGGTTTTGCTGATTATATTTACAGGATCGGCTAAAAAACGGAGGTGACACCTAGATGTTGTGTATACACGCCTGCGGAAGGAAGCTGTGGGCTGCGTACACGCCACAGGAGGGCATTTCATACCAATCAGTCTTGGACTCGTAGGATCAAAGACCCTGCCTCCTTCAAACCAGAAATATAGATACTCCAGGGCTCTTTCCATATGGCAATATCTGATTTCTCAGAACCCCCCCCCCCCGCGTGGACAAAAACGTCAAGACGGCATGGAAGTGGATACGCCACTTACGCGCGTCAACCCCGCAGGGAAAACTACCAAATAACATCAGTGGGGCCGCCTGGTGATCTACCACAACTTCTACTAACTCTGCAGGCTAGTACGCGGGAGTTATTAGGCAACCCTCTACCACCTCCGGGCGGCTGTAGCCTGGCCGGAGGTACCCAATTCCCCGCGGATGTCGGAAACACACTGCCCCCTCAAGTCCAACCCAATCCAAACAACTCCCATTCAGGGAGGGGCTCGAAATTTCGGCCCGAGGTTCTTCTAGTAACGTCAGAGGTACCACGAGTGCTAATGGTCCGCAGCGCCCGCACCACAACAGCTGAAGGGGACGGATCCCCTTCCTCCAGCAAGAACCTGGAAAATTCGACCGAGTTGTAGAGTCTCGAATAGTCATCCTCTGATGCAGTGAGAAGAAGTTGTGCCACTTTACCGGCGTCGACAAAGAGCCCGACAGTTGTTCTGCATCATAAACAAGGGAGTCGAAATTGAAAGAAAAAGAAAAGTGGAAAGCCGTGGTAGAAGATAGTACCGGAGCATTGGTCCTGCAGACCAGGATAAAGCAACCCTAAAACACCGATTGTTGGAATGGAAAAGAATGTCTGATAACCAAGCTCTATGTACCCTTTACTCATTTGAACATTATTTCATTCATCGTCCGATATGACTTACTGATGGAGGTTTTGTCTTATGCTGAAAGGTGAATTCCTGGTAACTGTAAGCTCTATGTACCCTGTACTTATTTGAACATCATTTATTTATCATCCAAAGTGACGTATCTGTTTTCTTCGTAAGCCTATGTGTACATTGTTCTGTCCAAAATGAAAGTACAGACAAACAGAGATATGTTTTCTCGCAGTAAACGGAGCGGAGGTACAGTTTTTCAACTTCTGATAGCCTTTCTGGTCCTGCACCACAGGTAGTAAATGGCACAACAGAAAAAGTAACTTAATCCATTAGATGACGAAGTAGTGGAGGAGAAGGTTTGGCTTACGGTTCACTAGAGGAGACTGCTGTAAGCCTTGGTACAAGTTAGTCCCCGCAACGTAATATGGTCATCCTTATAAAAAATTCATATGCACCACTGAATTTATTAATGTTGTGCAAGAAGAGTTTCTTGAATACATAAATTATATATATATTCCGAAATTTAATTTTATAGTCATTTGTTTAAAACAATTGGTTTTAGTATACACTGTAATTTTTGTTTCCATTCTTAAGTTACGTACATTTCTTCTAGATGATGCGTAAAAACAGTAACCCTAGGAGCGATGTAAGGCTGCTTCCAATCTCCAGTTCTGTAGTTACAAACATTAAAATCCTAAATTAGCATGGGTATTTATTATGATAAATTACATCTTTCATTCTTCTTTTGTCCCATAACTGATTCCTCGGGACATAATATTGGTAGTTTCAGTGATTTGAGTCTTATTGTTTTTTACAGTGAGTGCCAGAAGTGACTGAGGTGTAAGATGGAGGAAATTTAGGCTCGTAGTGTAATCAAGGTCCTGCATTTGAAGGGACAAACTGCCCGGGAAATCCATGTTGAGATGACGGCTGTTTATAGAAATAATTGCCCATCGTATGACACTATTGTGAGGTGAAAAAGGAATTTTCAAACTGGTCACATGTCCCTGACAGATGAGCCAAGAGCTGGTAGATCGTCAACTGTCACAGTGAAGAAAGTGGAGTGTTTAATACTGGAAGACAGACGAGCAACGATCCAAATGATCATGAATGAGACACATCTTAGTTATGGTAGTGTGTGGACGAACTGCACATGTCTAAGGTGTCTGTACGGTGGGTTCCACGTTTGCTAACCCCTTTACAAAAGTAAACACGGCGTGATATTTGAAGACAGATGTTAAAGCTGTTATAACAGGATGAAGATGATTTTTTTGATCGTCTGGTAACCATGGATGAATCCTGGACCTATCAGTATGATCCAGAGAAAAAAACCATGAGCATGGAATGGAAACATGGTGATTCTCCCTCCCGAAAGGTCAAAGGTTCAAAAGTCAGGTGCGGAGGTCAAGGTTTCAGTTTTCTGGGACTGTCGTGGAGTCATCCTTACAGATTATCTTGGCAAGAGTCAAACCATCATTGGCAGATACTACTGCAAACTTCTGGACAAGTTACGAGCAGCTCTGATTAAGAAACGATGCGGTATGTTCTCCAAAGTTGTTCGTCTTCTGTCTGACAATGCACCAGCTCATTCATCTCAAGTTGCATTTGACAAAAC
The DNA here is from genome assembly GCA_030765055.1 of Mantis religiosa. NCBI lineage: Eukaryota > Metazoa > Arthropoda > Insecta > Mantodea > Mantidae > Mantis > Mantis religiosa. The sequence goes on from CM060947.1 coordinate 26,478,410, forward strand.
AAGTGAATGTGGCTTTGAGATCTTACAGCATCCACGTTATTCGCCCAATCTCGCCCCAAGTGACATCCTTGTTCCCAAAAATGAAGAATCCGTTGGGATTTGACAACACAAATGACGTCATTGATGAAGTGGAAGAGTGATTTAAAGCGAATTCTGTACACTTTTACAATCAAGATATACGGAAAATCAAGAAACGCTGGGAGAAATGTGTAAATCTAAATGTGACTGCGTAGAGAAATATTAACAAGCACATATCAACAGAAAACCTATCACATTGTTAAAGGGTAATACTTAAAACTTTACGACATTTCTTCGTAAAATCATTGGAATATTCAGGTAAACAAGAAATATAATGGTTCACTTCAAAATATAAATAAAATAAAATAAAATATAATATAATATAATGTAAATTTTGGGTTACAAACAGCTCTATATTTGAGTTTTAAGATTTTGTTTGCCCATTTCATGTTGTGAAAAAGTCATCTAGAAGTCTTTAATGGCTTCCCATAAAACTATTTGTCAGCAAAATATCTAAACGTATGGCATTTTAATAAAAAGTTCAGAGATACGTTTCTGAAACAAGACACATTTTTTTAAAAAATAAATACTTTAAGACAAATTTTCAATTAAATTACTTTTATATCTACTTACGGTGTTTACAAACACACGCCCACATCGTGCATACAGCAAATATAAATATATTTTGACAATATATTGTCAACAAATCAGTTTAGGAACAATGGTATTAAGATAAGGTTCGCTGATAGACTATAAAGTCTCCGACATTCGTGCACAAGTCACAAGGAGGCAATCTCACTGTCATGAAAACTTATAAAAGCTAATTGCAGCTGAGAAGTGGTAGAATTCATCCATTTAAATTCCAACCATGCATAAGTAATGAATATTCCAGCACGCGAACTTTCGCCAGCCCTATAAACTTGGAAGGTAAATTACTCGCAGATTTCAGAACTGAATGGATTCGCTTTGGAAAATCGATTCACAAACTTGCGCAAAATAAACTCTCACATCTCAGGAATTAATGGCATGCAAATTTAGAGGCAGAGAACCGGCTAGGTTTTCTCGACGTAAGCACCAGTTGATACGAGATCATTTACGTCGAGTTGGCATTCATTCACGTGCCTTCCTACTCACAGAAAATACTAAAATATAAGTATAATGATACACTGGAAAATAATCCGAATATTAGTAACAAACACTCAACAAGATAAGATGCGCGCTTACGAGCTTAAACACTAGCGTGAGAGCTGGAATCTACTGGATGTTTCAACATCCTGAAAGTTCTGGAAAGATCTTATGTCTATATAAACGAGCTACCAAACAAAGCTGGTAATGACTGTGGTGACGTACACTGAAAGTTGTCACAGGATTAGGGACATCCTGTATTTTACTCCCAGCAAGGGAACCGTCGGAAGAAGAGGCCATATCGGGCGTGTTACGTTTCGCCACATACAGAAAGTGAAATGAACGTTTACATTATTGAAGTGACAGGTTACGATAAACAAATACTCGGCAGAAACTGAACGAGGTTCTGGTAATTTGAACGAGATTACGATATTCTCGATGCGTTTCATTAGAATTAGAACACCTGGTGTTTTTGCTAAGATGTCAATGTCTCCAATCGAAAGGTTTGCACGGCTCGGTAGTGTAAGTGGTAGCGTGTCTGCCTTACATTCAAGAAGTCTCGAGATTTGAACCCGTTCAGGCTGATCAGGTTTTTAATTATTCTTAATCGATAAATGTCTGTTAACTCTAAGCTCTGTGTACCCTGTACTCATTTCATTCATCGCCCAATATTACTTAACGTTGGAGGTTTTCTCTTATACTGAAAGATGAATGTCTGGTAACTCTAAGCTCTATGTACCCTGTACCCATTTGAACATCATTTCATTCATCGTTCGATATGACTTAACATTGGAGGTTTTCTCTTATCCTGAAAGATGAGTGTCTGGTAAGTCTAAGCTCTATGTACCCTGTACTCATTTGAACATCATTTCATTCATCGTCAGATATGACTTAACTTTGGAGGTTTTCTCTTCTCCTGAAAGATGAGTGTCTGGTAACTCTAAGCTCTATGTACCCTGTACTCATTTGAACATCATTTCATTCATCGTCAGATATGACTTAACGTTGGAGGTTTTCCCTTATCCTGAAAGATGAGTGTCTGGTAACTCTAAGCTCTATGTACCCTGTACTCATTTGAACATCATTTCATTCATCGTCCGATATGACTTAACTTTGGAGGTTTTCCCTTATCCTGAAAGAAGCATGTCTGGTAACTCTAAGCTCTACGTACCCTGTACTCATTTGAACATCATTTCATTCATCGTCTGATATGACTTAACGTTGGAGGTTTTCTCTTATCCTGAAAGATGAATGAGATGTAACTCTAAGCTCTATGTACCCTGTACTCATTTGAACATCATTTCATTCATCGTCTGATATGACTTAACGTTGGAGGTTTTCCCTTATCCTGAAAGATGAATGTCTGATAACTCTAAGCTCTACGTACTCTGTACTCATTTGAACATCAATTCATTCATTGTCTGATATGACTTAACGTTGGAGGTTTTCTCTTGTCCTGAAAGATGAATGTCTGTTAACTCTAAGCTCTATGTACCCTGTACTCATTTGCACATCATCTCATTCATCGTCCGATATGACTTAACGTTGGAGGTTATCTCTTATCCTGAAAGATGAATGTCTGATAACTCTAAGCTCTATGTACTCTGTACTCATTTGAACATCATTTCATTCATCGTCTGATATGACTTAACGTTGGAGGTTTTCCCTTATCCTGAAAGATGAATGTCTGATAACTCTAAGCTCTATGTACCCTGTACTCATTTGAACATCATTTCATTCATCGTCTGATATGACTTAACGTTGGAGGTTTTCCCTTATCCTGAAAGATGAATGTCTGATAACTCTAAGCTCTGTGTACTCTGTACTCATTTGAACATCATTTCATTCATTCGTCTGATATGACTTAACGTTGGAGGTTATCTCTTATCCTGAAAGATGAATGTCTGATAACTCTAAGCTCTATGTACTCTGTACTCATTTGAACATCATTTCATTCATCGTCTGATATGACTTAACGTTGGAGGTTTTCCCTTATCCTGAAAGATGAATGTCTGATAACTCTAAGCTCTATGTACTCTGTACTCATTTGAACATCATTTCATTCATCGTCTGATATGACTTAATGTTGGAGGTTTTCTCTTGTCCTGAAATATGAATGTCTGGTAACTCTAAGCTCTATGTACCCTGTACTCATTTGCACATCTTTTCATTCATCGTCAGATATGACTTAACGTTGGAGGTTTTCCCTTATCCTGAAAGATGAATGTCTGATAACTCTAAGCTCTATGTACCCTGTACTCATTTGAACATCATTTCATTCATCGTCTGATATGACTTAACGTTGGAGGTTTTCTCTTATCCTGAAAGATGAATGTGATGTAACTCTAAGCTCTATGTACCCTGTACTCATTTCAACATCATTTCATTCATCGTCCGATATGACTTAACGTTGGAGGTTTTCCCTTATCCTGAAAGGTGAATGTCTGATAACCCTAAGCTCTATGTACTCTGTACTCATTTGAACATCATTTCATTCATCGTCTGATATGACTTAACGTTGGAGGTTTTCTCTTGTCCTGAAAGATGAATGTCTGTTAACTCTAAGCTCTATGTACCCTGTACTCATTTGCACATCATCTCATTCATCGTCCGATATGACTTAACGTTGGAGGTTATCTCTTATCCTGAAAGATGAATGTCTGGTAACTCTAAGCTCTATGTATCCTGTACTCATCATTTCATTCATCGTCTGATATGACTTAACGTTGGAGGTTTTCCCTTATCCTGAAAGATGAATGTCTGGTAACTCTAAGCTCTATGTACCCTGTACTCATTTAAACATCTCTTCATTCATTGTCCGATATGAGTTAAACTTGCAGGACATAAATTAAATAAAAGGGGAAAAAAGGATTGAACCAACAATATGATATCGAAATTTCAGCACAAATACAAATTTTGAAATAGCCTTCCCGCCAAAAAGATGATGAAATTTAGATTCAGTGCCTTTAGATCCTGGTGCAACAGCCGAAAACTCACCCGACCTTTCGATCACAGCCTCATTTGGCATCTTCCTGTGATCTTATGTGATCTTCAGATTATGGACTTGCAGTTACTGTAATGTGTATTAGTCAGGGCAGATAGTTTTGCGCTTGTTTGTTTGCCAGGAATGGGAGAACTGTCCATTCTGCTTAACCAATATATGTATACCCTTAACAGTGCTATCAGTCCAAGCGCTTGGTTAAATGCAAAGAATAATAACATTGATTGTATTTTGGCGTCCCAATTTCAAAACAACACTTCACATCTTAATATCTAGCTCGTTGTTAGGCACTACGGTTTACCAAAAGAAAGACACTGGTTTTTGATTTCTTGTACCGGCAAGGAGATTTAATCACGCAGGTCCCTGGTTAAGAAGTCCACAGATTTCGTGTTTAAAAAAATTCTGCATTTCTAGTACGCCTTTTATTCCGATAGAAAACTAATATTTTAAATTTTCTCTGCTGCAACTGGTATCCAAAGCTGGTCGAACTGGTGTATTGATCACGTCGCACCCTTCAGTGATGCACTCATGACAGCTATGGTGGCAGGCACAGCGGCCGGGCGGTAGGTATTAGTACATTAGGATCTGTTGCAGCGGGAGTTAGTTCTAAGCTGAGCCTTGTATCAGCAGTATCACTTAACAATATATATTGTGCATATTAATTGGGATATTGACACTCTGGTTGCTTAACTCGGAGCATCATACAACCCTCGACTGTTGAGGTACTTCGAGATGGCTTTAACATTGTGTCGTCGACTGAAATTTTGGACATTCATAGATACGTTTTTGCCGCGCAAACCGTGATGTACTACATGGCAAAGCGAGAAAGCGTATCTGGAAAAATTCGCTACACAGATGTTTACCTCAGCTTATCGCACATACACGGCAAGTCCAGTGTATGTATACTCTGTTCAGATATGATCGTGTCTTCTGGACAATAACGTGTAATACATCGGCAGGCGCGAAGAAAATATATCATCTAGACACACGTAGCTTCCAATCACTCTATTTGTTTCGTAACTTACTGTACCTCAACTTACTAATATTTCACTCCTCTAATCAACCAGATAAGACCCGATAGGGACGAATGCAGCACTGGTCACTTGAAGGTCGATACGTCTCAATGGCCTGTCAAGTCTCTTCTCTTCGAAAAGTTAAGGAACCGCAGTATGCTGTAGGGCGCAAGCAGACTGAACACAGAGACGCGCAGAACTCCCTAGCAATTGCAAGGTCGAAGGCACACTAGTGGAGTTGCCTGATGAAGAACCTGTCAACCAAGCAGCCCTCTCCTAAACTCTGTTTCATATAACCTTGCCCCACTAACATGTATCACTCCGCGTTCAAATACCTTCCCCCGCGCCCTAATTGGCTAATGCTTTCACGCCATAGGCCATAGGCGGTGCCTTTCCGTCACATTTAAACCTGCAGTAAACGTCATAATAATTGCCGAGAAGATAAATAAAATCATACAAATAAGAATATGAAAACATGCAAAAATACAAGTTTATAATGAAATGAGCAAGTTGAAACTTATTGACTGAGCAATGTAACTGAAACAAGTTTATAATGAAAGGCCCTCGGCCTTTTCCACTGGGATTTTTTAAACCAACACACATACCTTGCAAAAATGCTTGTCTTTCAGTCTTAAAAGTCGTGTCACGCCATTCTTGTGTGTCCTTCATTCACCCAAGTCTCGTCTAGGTAGTATATTTTGCGATTTGTATCTCGGTACAGTCTCACTGTCCTTAAATAACGTCTTCGCCATACAGCAATGTCGCCTCTGTCTTTTAGCACATTTTTCTTGCCTCCATTTTCATTCACAAACCCTAGCTGTATAAGCAATATTCTGAAATTTGGTAAATCTGCATCCTCATTTACAGCAGACGAAATGTTATTTATGTCAGGGAGTTCGTTTCTAAAGAAAAAACTATACACATGACGACGCACAGCACTTTTTACGTATTTTCTCCGAGCACGCGCTTTTGTTTATTCCTGCTTTTGCCTGGAGTGTTAAGTTTTCCTGTTGTCTCAATTGCACATCGCGATGTTCCTACGGACCTAACACTCACACCTGTAACTTCAGGACACAGCTGTTCGACTTCTCTCACTGACAAAGACGGATTTTTCTCTGAGAGTACATTAAACACATGGAACACAATTCTTTTTTCGCCTGTTTGTAAAGGTTTTCCCTTGCGATGCTTCAGCGAAAATCTGGGGTAGACTCTACCATTATACATATAATAAGTACACGCGCAGTAAACGATCAATAAAATAACTTAGCTCTCGCACTTGGCACAACACACCTTCGAATGGCGATATATGACTAATCCAGTTCAAAACAAGGTCAGTGATAAAAGTCATATAAACAAATATGTCATCACTACTGCTAAATCACGTGCTATCGTGTCATGTGCTTGAGAGCAAAGGAACCTCCTCTTTACTTCGTGTAATAATTAACATGCATTTCAGATAAATCAACTCTGTTGCGTAATATATTTAATTAAAACGGTTACGAAAATATAAATGTGACAATTCTCTTCCAACATATAAAGATATATCACCATGTTAAATAACTGACTAATTTTCATCGCACAACAGTCTATACCACGACAGCAGGCAATGAGAGGTGATTAATTCACGTGACCGGTGAGAGAAACGGGGCAAGCTTACGTGAAACAAGGATTACCTACAGCACTGCTCTTACTTTTGAGCAATCAATCATGTCAATGACACTGAAATTGCACCACGAGCGCTAGTAGCAAGCAAGATGGCAGGACATCGAGCAGATAGAAACGAAACCGTGGTAGAGTAAACACCAAAGTATTTCACTGCTACCACGAAATATTTAAGATAAAGAGGAAGCAGGAGCCAAACAAGAGAGGACTTAATGTGGCCATGGTAGCTCAATGGCTAAGAACAACCGGATGAAGCTCGGGAGACTCGTGGTTCATATCCAGGCAATGACATTGAACTTTTCAGTGTGAAAAATTACCAATTACCACATTACACATTCACTTGATCTTTGCAACCACTTTATGAATACAGAAATCCACAAGAGAGAATATTCATAAGGAATCTCAGAGAGAGAAATGTTGAAAAACTATTTCCTGAGAGGAACCTTTTTGCAAGACAAGAGGGAGAAAGTGGAAGTTTACACAAGAATATGAAATTACGCTCTAATCAACACGTGGATGTAATTCTACTCCCTGCGGCACTGTATTAATTGTTTGCAGTCCAGTGCACGGACTCATGCCTGGTCAAACATGATTCCTCCTTCATATCATCTCGACATTACGCATCGTTAAGCAACGGCAAACATACTACATTTAATAAGGAACTTCTTGGTGTCCCAGAGGCGAATTCGAGCCAGCTTTCACCGAGAATTCTGTGGTGAAGAGAGTTGACTGACTGAATGCTGGACCTCCTACACAAACCCCAGTGAATCTGGCTAATTCACAGTTAGTTCTTCCTGGAAGAATCACTCACGTGGGGAAATTAAGCCCTTTTTGGAACATATTTAGCAAGCTGGAAATATTTTATGCAGCAAGGTTTCGTAATAATGAAATAAATGTAACTTTTTTTCTTCAAAATTCTGTTGGATATTGATGTCAAATGGCCTTTGGTTTCGCATGTCTTTTATAAATGTTTGTAGTGGACCTGTGTCACAGATGCAGCATTTAGTAAAGTTCAGTTATGAAATAATTGGGAAACCATAGTTGACAAAGATAATGTAATGTAGACAAATGGGGATTGGAATATGCTAGGAGAAGACTCGCACGGACTTCCAGTTGATGATCTATGGTACGTCTGCCCCAAGTGTGGCTTCGGAAGAAAGCATGAGGTAAAGCAAATATGGAAAAAGTACGGTAAGCTTAAACATGAACTAGTCCTATACTTAAGTGGTTCATACTGTCACGGACTGTATTAATTTACTCTGTTGACACAAGTAGTAGGTGACGTCACTCCCTCCCCTCCTTGATGACTAGATGAATAATTTTTAAGCGAGAGACGTTCTCTCTGTAACTGCCAACTGAATGAACAACATGTATCTGTAGGCAGCTCCGCCTCTGGGCAGGTAAACGGCCGTTATGGCCGCCTTTGTAAATATGTTTGTAGTAGTAAATATTGTTATTAAGTGAATTCCACCTTTAATTAGCTTTACCCTACCTTTTTACCAATGAACCATTATAGAAAAGATCCCATCCTCTCAGGCCACGCCGTGGCTTAGTGGTTAGACTACTTGGCTCTCACCAAGGCGGCCCGGGTTCGATCCCAGGCGACCGAAAAGTGAGATTTGTGGTGGACAACACGGCGTTGGGGCGGGTTTTCTCCGGGATCTCCGGTTTCCCCCGCCATCTCATTCGACCGGTGCTCCATCTTCATCTCATGTATCATCAGTTTCATCGCCTGCGGTACCGTATGTAGTAAAAGCGGGCGTTAAACACTACACACATTTCCCATCCTCTCGCTAAAGCATGTACTTCTGCCCTGAGTGTTTGCTCCCGAATGTTCGACCTGACCACGTGTTTCTAAATTATTCACAAAGATAGAACAGGTCGTCACATATTGCTGTTAGGCGCCGTGTATAATTTTTTTTAAAAAAAAAAAAGGTTCATTGTGAAAATTCAAATAAAACCCAATCGTTCGTGATATGTAGAAATTGTGTATAAAAAGTGTAAGACCAGGTGGAGAATGCTTTTCTTACCCTATTCATAGAATTAGTAGCTAAAGTAAACATGAAAAAAACTAATAAAAGTTCTATGAATTTACATTTTATTAATTAAGGACTATGTTGTAACAACAAACCTACTCAATTGCTGAATTTATAGTGTGAAACAAGTGAAAGTGTAAGTAGAAAACTTGACGTGTAAATGTTACGTTTTTAAAGGAATTTATTTGTTTGGTTCCAGTAGGTGGAACCTGTTGTCACGGACTGTATTAATTTACTCTGTTGACTCAAGTAGTAGGTGACGTCACTCCCTCCCCTCCTTGATGACTATATGAATAATTTTTAAGCGAGAGACTCTCTCTGTAACTGCCAACTGAATGAACAACATGTATCTGTAGCTAGCTCCGCTTCTGGGCAGGTAAACGGCCATTATGGCCGCTTTTGTAAATCTGTTTGTTTGGCAATGAACATAATCTACAATGTCAGGCTTCAGAGTTTACGTGAGATATAAGTATTTTGTGAAAGATTTACAAAATAATAGTCCAATTCTCTCGTGCTTACCTTATTTCATTTTCTATCAAAATATCTTAACCATGTGGTATTTTAATTCATATTATTAGGGATACTTCCCAGAAATTCAAAATTTTTGTAATATTTTTCATGTGAAGAGTGGTTTGAGATGATTTTTTGTATTAAGTGACTAGGAATTTGCAGTTCTGCTCTCAAAAACAGACACGAGAGCAAGTTGCCAACATCCCCCTAAAAAATACGTTTATTTGCATTCAGGGAGTCCTAAACCACGTACAACTGTGGAATCTCTGATATAGAATTTTGGGGTGGAAATCAATACCTACTGTGTAAGTACGTGGTAGTAAATAACCGTGTCTCTTACACAACATTTAAGTGCCAGTAGCTCTTCATTGACAATTGTTTCCGCAACCAATTAACCAAACTTATGGTCAAGTCGTTATAGTTTGATGAACTCAGTCATTCCTCTGTCACGTGTATAATTTTCTACTTAAGATATTCCGCTAAGAAAAATGAAGCCTAATAAGGCGCTGTTGTTGACAAAAGCTGACGAAATTATGTATTCTTGGTTCATTATGTGATATTCAAAGCGAAAGAAAGTAATTTTCTTCAATGTTCTTGATGTTCTTTTGTTGAGATGTTATGTAACACAGATCTGTGCTTTAAAAAACCACTAAAATGCCATATTGTGATCTTCCCTGCTCTATTGATTCAGTCTGGCTATTACTTTGAGTTTTAAAATTTAATGAAGTTGGCCGAATTAGCCTTAATTCCCTTATGATTACCAAGAAGAAACTGTATTCGTCATATACTGAGAATTTAGTTACTAAACCTGCCACCATTTGCGCCCGAAACCTATTAGGTGATGTCTACTTCTTACAACAGGTGGCTCTGTCAACTTGAACTAGCAATCATTTAAATGTAAGTCACGTTATACTAGTACATTTAGTAATTCAGGTTATAATTTTCATAATAGCTTTGGAAATTACACATAGATTTCGAAATGTACCAGTGAATGATCCTGTATCTCATATATAGTCATTTTTTTAAATAATACATTTACGATTTGGAATAATTGTCCGCAGTTACTGTTTGATAAGAAATAACATATTTCTATTACTCCATGCATTATTGAATCTCCGTTGTTGTTTTTGCAATATATTGTATTTGAATGAAACTGATTCAAAGGTTAATTTTCGGAATTACATGTAACTGAACTTATTTGAAAAGCTTTGTTCCCAAATTTGTGTTTGTACTTTTATTCTTACCTCAACATCAACACAGCTGCTGTGATTGTCCGAGAGTATCGGCGTATAACATTACATAACCTCAGTGAAGTGTTGAGATTTTCATATAGCAGTGTGTTTACAATTATGCACGACCATCTCCATAAGGCCCGAGTTTGTGCTCGTTGGGTGCCACGTCTGTTGACTCCCGAACAAAAGCCTGTGCCAATGGAGACTAGCCGTGAGGAGCTGCGTCTCTTTGCTGAAGGAGCGGATGCATTTTTTAAATCGATTATCACCGGTGATGAGTCATGGCTGCCTCACTTTAATCCTGAAGGAAAACAAGCCAGCATAGTGTGGAAATTGCCAGGTTCTCCAACACCAAAAAGAGGCAAAAGTTGTTCCATTTTCAGGGAAAGTAATGGTGATCACATTTTTGAATGTAATGTAATGATTTACCAGCATGCAGTTCCCCCTCACACTACTGTTACAGCAGCATACTATACGTCAGTATTGTCTACACTGAGGAAGCACATTACAAAGAAACGACCAGAGCTTTCTCGGACTGGGTGACGACTTCATCATGACAATGCACGACCTCACGTCACATGCAGTTCCCCTTCAGACTACTGTTACAGCAGCATACTACACGCCAGTATTGGCTACACTGAGGAAGCACATTACAAAGAAACGACCAGAGCTTTCTCGGACTGGGTGACGACTTCATCATGACAATGCACGACCTCACGTCGCATGCAGTTCCCCCTCACACTAATGTTACAGCAGCATACTACATGTCAGTATTGGCTACACCGAGGAAGCTCATTGCAAAGAAACGACCAGAGCTTTCTCGGACTGGGTGACGACTTCATCATGACAATGCACGACCTCACGTCGCATGCAGTTCCCCCTCACACTAATGTTACAGCAGCATACTACATGTCAGTATTGGCTACATTGAGGAAGCACATTACAAAGAAACGACCAGAGCTTTCTCGGACTGGGTGACGACTTCATCATGACAATGCACGACCTCACGTCGCATGCAGTTCCCCCTCACGCTACTGTTACAGCAGCATACTACATGTCAGTATTGGCTACACTGAGGAAGCACATTACAAAGAAACGACCAGAGATTTCTCGGACTGGGTGCCGAATTCATCATGACAATGCACGACCTCACGTCGCATGCAGTTCCCCCTCACACTACTGTTACAGCAGCATACTACACGTCAGTATTGGCTACACTGAGGAAGCACAATTCAAAGAAACGACCAGAGCTTTCTCGGACTGGGTGACGACTTCACATGACAATGCACGACCTCACCTCGCATGCAGTTCCCCCTCACGCTACTGTTACAGCAGCATACTACATGTCAGTATTGGCTACACTGAGGAAGCACATTGCAAAGAAACGACCAGATCTTTCCTGGACTGGGTGACGACTTCATCATGACAATGCAAGACCTCACGTCGCATGCAGTTCCCCCTCACACTACTGTTACAGCTGCATACTACACGTCAGTATTGGCTACACTGAGGAAGCACAATTCAAAGAAACGACCAGGGCTTTCTCGGACTGGGTGACGACTTCACATGACAATGCACGACCTCACGTCGCATGCAGTTCCCCCTCACGCTACTGTTACAGCAGCATACTACATGTCAGTATTGGCTACACTGAGGAAGCACATTGCAAAGAAACGACCAGAGCTTTCCTGGACTGGGTGACGACTTCATCATGACAATGCAAGACCTCACGTCGCATGCAGTTCCCCCTCACACTACTGTTACAGCTGCATACTACACGTCAGTATTGGCTACACTGAGGAAGCACATTACAAAGAAACGACCAGAGCTTTCTCGGACTGGGTGACGACTTCATCATGACAATGCAAGACCTCACGTCGCATGCAGTTCCCCCTCACACTACTGTTACAGCAGCATACTACATGTCAGTATTGGCTACACTGAGGAAGCACATTACAAAGAAACGACCAGAGCTTTCTCGGACTGGGTGACGACTTCATCATGACAATGCAAGACCTCACGTCGCATGCAGTTCCCCCTCACACTACTGTTACAGCAGCATACTGCACGTCAGTATTGGCTACATTGAGGAAGTACATTTCAAAATAGCGACCAGAGCTTTCTCGGACTGGGTGACTTCATCATGACAATGCACGGCCTCACGTCACATGCAGTTCCCCCTCACACTACTGTTACAGCAGCATACTACATGTCAGTATTGGCTACACTGAGGAAGTACATTTCAAAGAAGCGACCAGAGCTTTCTCGGACTGGGTGACTTCATCATGACAATGCACGACCTCACGTCGCATGCAGTTCCCCCTCACACTACTGTTACAGCTGCATACTACATGTCAGTATTGGCTACACTGAGGAAGCACATTTCAAAGAAGCGACCAGAGCTTTCTCGGACTGGGTGACGACTTCACCATGACAATGCACGGCCTCACGTCACATGCAGTTCCCCCTCACACTACTGTTACAGCAGCATACTGCACGTCAGTATTGGCTACACTGAGGAAGCACATTACAAAGCAACGAGCAGAGCTTTCTCGGACTGGATGGCGACTTCATCACGACAATGCACGAATTCACGTCACATGTACTTCCCCCTCACACTACCGTTACAGCAGCGTACTACACGTCAGTATTGGCTACATTGAGGAAGTTAAATAGCAAAGAAACGACCAGAGCTTTCTCGGACTGGGTGACGACTTTATCATGACAATGGACGACCTCACGCCGCATGCAGTTCCTCCTCACACTACTGTTACAGCAGCATACTACACGTCAGTATTGGCTACCCTGAGGAAGCACATTGCAAAGAAACGGCCAGAGCTTTCTCGGACTGGGTGACGACTTCATCATGACAATGTACGACCTCACGTCGCATGCAGTTCCCGCTCACACTACCGTTACAGCAGCATACTACACGTTAGTATTGGCTACACTGAGGAAGCACGTTACAAAGAAACGACCAGAGCTTTCTCGGACTGGGTGACGACTTCATCATGACAATGCACGGCCTCACGTCGCAGTTTTTGGCTCGATTAAACATTACCTATGAACCACACCCACCTTGTAGCCCCGATCTTGCACCCTGTGATTTTTATCTTCTCATTACTAAAGACAAAGCTTAGGAGTATTGGATTTGAGAACTCTGAGGCACTGCTTAAGGAAAGTGAGGCGATTCTCAAGGACCCGACAAAGAATGGTCTGCAGCACGTGTTCAAAGATGGTAGATACGCTATAAAAAGTGCATTGAAGTAAGAGGGGAGTACTTTGAAAAATATCATGTAAATATTTTCATATATGTGAAAAAAAGGGTCTCAGTCTTTGTTGATCAGCCCACTTACTAAAATCAGTTAAATTTCATTCACACATTTTTTCAGATAAGACTTCCTACAACTACATTTGCTAAAAAAAATAGAAAGGGACAGCTCCGTACTGCGGCTGACTTAGATCTACGGAAGCTAGATGAGGAGGGATAGGGTCAGGTAACCAGATAAGATTACAGGCCACAGAAACGCGGATGTTCCAAAAACAGCCTCTCTGCTGGAGGTGCCTGGAGAGGGTGAAGATAGAAAAATTTAGTATATGACCAGGGAAAAACACGAAACGTGACCTAGCATCAGACTGGATAATAGCAACAAATTAAACGTAAAAGTTGAACGTCGACAAATAATATTATATGCTTATTATATAGCTGACGTAAGATAACTTTGCTTGAAAATCTAACTATCTAATTATCAATCAAATGATGCAAGTACGTTTCATTTAAGTTAGTAACATTTTTAGTTCACTCAAATGGTGTTACAAATCTGCATGTTTATTGCAGATATTATTTTATAGTTTTATGCTCGATTTCACCAACAGATGTTAAAATCGACGTTAACAAATGTAACGTAACAATTGTCACAGCGCTAAAAATAATCTTAAATTTCTTGCATTTCACCAACCTGTTTTCTGAAAATGTTAACAAACACGTGTTAATGCCAAGAAACTTGTAAATATTACAGCTATAGAAGGCTATGGATGAGTCACATTTTCCAAACGTACTGAGATGCCCTTTTGTTTTCATTTTCGTTTGCACACAGCTGAAAAATGGCGGGTAAACAATATCGTAAACAAAAGCCATGAGACAAATTTCTCGTCAATGGAGAAAGAATTGTTAATTGAATTGGTAACAAAATATGTGGATATCGTGGAAAATAAGAGGACGGGTGCGGTGAATGTAAAAGAGAAAATGTCACCTGGGAAAAAATTGGAAACGAATTTAATTCAAATGCATGTGTCATTACTAGAAACACACAAGAACTTCGTCAGTATTACGTAAATTTAAAGCGAGGTGCGAAGTAGGACCACTGACGAGTGACTTGAACGTTTCAAGACGGGAGGTAGACTGTATTATCCACATAATTCAGTGAATTATAAAATAACAAAGTTATTAATACTTGAAGCAAAGGCGAAATCGGAATATTCCTTTCGCTGCATGCCCTAACTCAGTATTACGTAAATTTAAAACAAAGAGCGAAAAAGGACAAGTGACAAGTGACTTGAACGTTTCAAGACGGGAGATATACTGTATTATCCAGATAATTCAGTGAATTATAAAATTGCAAACTTATTAATGCTTGAAGCAAAGGCGAGATTGGCATATTCCTTTCGATGCATGTTCTAACTCAGTATTACGTAAATTTAAAACGAGGAGCGAAGAAGGACAAGTGACGAGTGACTTGAACGTTTCAAGACGGGAGATATACTGTATTATCCACATAATTCAGTAAATTATAACATCACAAAGTTATTAATACTTGAAGCAAAGGCGAGATCGGTATATTCCTTTTGAGGTATGTTCTAACTTCTCTTGTACTTCCGCAGTAACCTTCATAGCAACTTGTTTCGACAGTCTATACCTCTGTAGATTTTCTTCTCATAACTCCTCAAAATCATTTCTCCTCATAGGTCGTGCTCTATTATGAATGCCATTTAGACGTTCTGAATATAGCAAATCGACTTCAACAGCTGAGTTCTTGCTCGACATTTTGACTATTTACAATTGTTAAGGACTTAACAGAAATTTGGCTTGTTAGTTTAACAAGAGATTTAACACAGATGTTAAGCTAGCACTTGTTGGTGAAATGCAAATTTTAACTATTGTTAAACTCGTGTTAAGTCTTAACGTGTGTTGGTGAAATGGGCATTATGTATTTTCAAAATGTTTTAGGATTACCACGCCTCACAGCAAAAGAATTTGGTTAGGGTCGGAAGCAAAGGTATGGCCATGGACAGGGCACTTAAGTTCTGGTGTAGAATTTTACATTTAGATGAAAAGAATCTCATAAGACAGTCCTTGGAATATCAAGGAAAGGGTTTAAAGGGTGATGGATGGTACTATAGTATATAATATAATCTGGAAAGCAATGGTTTCAGAAAAAGTTTGGAATCTGGGATAATTTGAAGGGTTTTTGGAAAGGAGTTATCAGAAGATATAGAAATAAAAATTATGTTTCCTGATGTAGGTGAAAAGAGGCCGTTAGGACTGTACATTAAAATAATAGGGATATTTGAAAGAAAAGAATATATAAACTAAGTAAACAACAAATGAAGGGTATAGCGTGGGTGTATGGAAACTGTAAGGAGTAAGAAAAGATTTTCCACAAAAACAAGTCTCCAATATGCAGGAGAAAAGAAACTATAGAGCACATATATTTGATCTGTGCAGAAAAGAATCTATAAATGAGAAATGACTCAAAATGGATAGAAACACTGCACTAATTGTGTTGTTTAGTAGAGTCACTAAAAGTCATTTGTGACAATACGCTTTTCTGGAGATTATCTTGAGTAATAAAGAAAATAAAATGTGTTTTATCATTAGACCCGGGACTTATCAGCGGATCCTCTTATTAACATTTTATTTAAATAGTTCATGGAAACAGTAGCACACAGTATGTATAGCTCCACGTTGCTACCTAAATCTGAAGAGAACATAGGTGATATTTACTTAATTATTGTTGAAATCTCAGGGGGAGTGCTGCTACAGACAGGTTTAATAAACTCGCTTTTCTCCTACAGCTCCTTGTTTCAAGCATTACGATCTTTCGGTTTATGGCCGTGGAGCAGGGTCAAATTAGAATGCCTTCTCTTCTTTTAGGCAGAGGTATAAAACACGGTCGTTCACACAGTTCCTCTTTAAAAACCACATAAACACTATTTTGGCTTTTGTGAAAGTAACGCATTATTCAAACTTTTTATATAGCGTTGTGCTACGGTTTCAAAATTCAGTCAAAATAGCAATACTGGTACGAGATGTTGGGTTTAGAATACGGTGGACCCTAGCCCTGAGGGAGATGGTATCGCATTTTGGGTGTTCTAAATTGACAGTGGAATACATACCTATCATGTGTTTCAAATGGGATGAAGTTTGTGCTTGAGTATTACTAGATGAGCAGCCAATCGGAGCCCTGCAGTGTTTTCGTATTGCATTCCCCCTAAGTGGTGTGTGACGAGTGTCAAACTAATCAATCTCTGATAAATACTGTCACCCCAACGTCGGAACACCCTATAGAGCTGACAAGCAGGAGACGGTCGGCGTTAGCCACGTCTCCCTCGTTTGTCTTATAGCGGTAACAAGGGGTGGCTGGGGAAAAAAAAACATCACTGCGCCGTCTCTTTCTGTTCCACCTGCGTTCTCGAACTTAGAGGATATTTCATCTAATCTAGAACCTTCCAGATCGGCCCGCTGACCTTATATAAGCAACACGACGGGCAAGAGGAGTCAGTCAGATCTTGGCGTAAGAATGCAGTGCTAGTGTACGACGAGAAGACTGTGAGTGCATCGGAGGATTTCACGTAATTACGAGTGCAAGTGAAATTGTAACGGAAGAACTGGTGAATCGTAATTGTGTGCATTACGTAATTCTGTGTAATTGGCAAGAGGTTAACTGTAAGTCGGTGGAAATAAAGAACATTTTTGAGTGGTGCAATTGGACTTTTCATTTCACGAACCCACAAAGTCACAATACTATTCGCGCTAAGAGAAAAATTTAGGTTTTGCAACAACTGGTCCATGAGGACGGAGAGAGTAATGTATTTAACATAAAACCTCATAATTTTAGCTCAAATAGTGTTCCTAGTACAAATAAACAAAGTAGATACCATTATATTATAACAATACATTGTTACGTAAGTACTAAAATTAATATCATTATTGGTTGGCATGTATGTGTGAACGTATATTTGAAATTACTCAGAATTGAAACGTAAACATTTGACATGACGTGATAAAAGAAATATGTACTTTGAATAAGCCAAGGTGTTTGTTAAATTCGATGAGAGGAAACGATACGCTTCTTGCTAGTCTGGCAGAACGTGTCTGGTCACATTATATCTTTGTTTATGAATGGTTCCTATTCTCTATTTACTCTAGAGAGTTGAAAGCTGTATTATTCAGTTACTCTTACATGAAAAAGTGTATCAGCTGGGTCAATGAGACACGATCCACCTTCCCCCTTACTACTGCTAGAACAATCCAATAGATTTAATGTGAGCTCAAATTATGTTGCAAACAGAAATAATATTTGTAAACTGACTGACGTTGAACGTCTCATTCACGAAGAAATTGAAAAGGAACACAACAAGACTGCGAAAACTGTATGAGACATCAGATAAACTACAAGAAGACGACTTTTGGAAAGAAATAGTACGTGACGAGATTTTGGAACCTATCATCATAAATTTGCAGTACTCAGACGTTGATGACAATGACAATGATGAATTATCTCTTAGCGTAACTTTCACAGCTATACGGATGTACCGCTGGCGGTTTCGTTGGGTTAAAATAAAATAGCTAATTCATAAACTATAATTTTAAACTAAATATTCAAACCATTTGCGTAATATACGAATTTTCATGTTGCAATTGTGATTTCAACAAGTGCATTATTATAAACCTTTGGAAGATACAGTTTCAGTTCCCTTATGTCTAGCGCCACGAACACTCGGAAGTGTGCGAGAGAGAGAGGGAATATAAATAGTGCGGTAACGAAGTGGCAACGCATCTGATCCGCTACATGCGAGAACTCTTCCCATTTTAAAACATAACAGGCTTCGTGTACGCTAGACGCTGACCCTGAGTGAGGTGGTGCCGTATTCTGGGCGTCCTGGGCTTATAGTTGAATAACATACCTAGTAGAGGGTCATTCATTTAAAACCTAACGGAGCGCACAGTTTCGCCTCTCCCGTGACCTTACTAGATTCTTTACATTCTTTGAGCGCGGAGTTCAGTAGGAGCAAAGCCGGCTGCGGCACACATAATCTCGCAGAGGCAAAATGCCGTGAGCCCGTTAGGTTTTAAATGAAGAGCCCTGTAAATAGAGGGCATTGATTCGCGCAACAGTTCAATATAGATTTTTTCTTTCTTTTTTTGTAATTTACGTCCTCCAACGTAAAGTCATATCGGACGATGAATGAAATGATGCTCAAATGAGTCCAGGGTCCATGTAGCTTAGAGTTATCCGACATTCGTCTTGAGGGATAAGGGAAAACCCCGAAAAAAACCTTATCCAGGTAACTCACCCTGACCAAGATTCGAACTCGGGACCTCTTGAACCTGAGGCAGACATGCTACCATCTACGCTACCGAGGCGGGCATATACAGATTTTGAGATCCCATGCAAAATATACTTAGATTTTTGCTTACGCAGCTTCGAAATTGAAAGTCGCACCTCTCATTGTCCACTGTGAGCAGACGCGGCAATCATCGTGCAAAATAGGAATTGTCATTCCCGTCGGCACACCTACGGCCTCTGACACATCGCGAGCTTTCCTTCGAAGGTCACCGACAATTATATCGTGGAGTTCTTCAATGATTTCCTAGCTAACTACATCTTAGGGCGTCCAAGACGCTCCTCGTCAAAAACGGATGTTCCACCACGTTAAATACGTTATGCCAATTTGCAGTTGTCATTAAAGGCTAAAGGTCTTCATAAGCAACATCCAATTACACCTTTATATCCTTGAAAGTTTTCCCATTTAAAGGTAAAAAGCTAATCGCTGAACGATACTGCACTGTTTGCATTTAAGAATAAGCAGTTGAACAACTTATTCAAATGTCTAAAATCCGAACTAACCTCCATCAAGAGCTACTCGAGGAAAATGCTTCATTTGTTAACAACTGTTCGCTGGGCTGTTATGAGCGCTCCCTATCTTCTTTTACATGCCATGATGTAGCACTTTGGGCTTGGAAAACTAGGAAGTGTGAGGATGAGACGGCATCTTGGTGACGCATTACTTGAGAGCGGTGAGGGTCCCTAACGTTTCAAGTTCGAACACGAGCCGGATCTCTAAAACATACCCACAAGCCTAGAGCACTAAACGGAGTTTGTACCTGTAGGACTATACGAGCAAAACTGAAGTAATCCTCTGAAATAGGTGACAATGAAGGAAACACACGAGATCTGCCTAATGGACTGGTCACGGAAGTCCAGACTTGGTATACTTTACCTATGTCCCAAGTGAGGTGCTCCCTTGGGGAAGGATGTGGTGAGAGCAGACAAAGGGCGGCCATCCTAAGCCGTCACGACAGTGCAAAGGGTAGGGTTTCTACAATTTGGCAGTTGAAAACTCCATGGCAGGCCAGTGCAACCAGCAACCTTTCCTACTGTAGCACTGAAATGGCGCCAGTAGACCGGAATCGGAGACCAGAGACCGTCCTTTTGGAGGAACAAGTGTTTACCAGAAGCCTGTCAGCCTGTCATGCAGCTCCGAGACTCCTACCGACACTTCTATTCTGTAAGATACCAGAGACGATGTGAAGGGACAGAAAATGTGGGGGGATGTAATTAAACCACCCAGCATTCACCTGGTGACCCGAGAAAACACCCGACCAAGTAGATCGGCCACGGGAATCCAAACCTTACCTCCCGAATGCGCGCCACCAGGTTACGTTACCATTTGGTTTCAGAATACTTTAATATTCATTTATCTCTTCTCTTTGTCATCATTTACTAAGTTTAACTGCCACTCATTAGCCACACAGACTCTTGTAAATAATAAATGATCTCTTTCTGTCCAGTAATTTGAACGGCAGAGGAATGGGCTGATAAAACGGCGACAGCTCCTGTCGTTTACCATCGCGCGCTTGATTTTGTTAAAAAATATTTTGGTGCTTTTATCCCATCGCAATTTACCACTTAGAATGTTCTGTTTTCCACATCAGCATCTACTCAATATTAATGTCTAAAACAAAAAAAAGAGCGGGCGGGCGAGCGAGCGGGCAGGCGGGCGGGCGGAGTGAGAACGGAAATGAAATATGTACGGCAGTTGTGAAAGCCTCGAGGCAAATTAAATGTAAAAACAGTCGAGAGTTGGAACACAGAAAGAGAGAGAAGGAGCACCCACAAGATTCGCACGTTTTAATAAAACGGTACAGTCTGTCGCAAAAAGATGAACATAAACCTCGAGTTAAAAACTAAAGCAAGACGCATGAATCTGCGATTACACTGGAAGGTCAAGGTTCGAATACGCACCCTTAACTTGCACTTTTACTCATTTCTCGGATTGCTACGTCAAGTCATTTACAGATGTATTATTTTATCTTGACAGGAAACCTGCGCGGTAGGGATGAGTAGCAACTGTGGTGGGGATAGTACACCTATCGCCAAAATGCGTCACACACGTAAGATTACGAGAGGGGAGGGTGGTGCATAAGGTGTCTAAAAACAAATCTCACTCTCGAAGCCAGTATTGCAGCTCTTATAAACTAAGTTGTAATTCTTACTATGGTAGTATTCTCCACGCTTTTGTTGGATCTTAAATGGTACATAGGCAGCCCTGTTCTCCTCCAGCAGGCATGATAAATAACTGTCGGCCTTTCAATATCGCTGCAGAGTCCCTGTAACGTATTTCACTCCAGGCATATGGTCCAGTATGTGCTGTATTTATATAAGTTTCATCCATATAAACTATATAAACTTCACTTCGATATCTCCGAATATTTCGTAAATACTTAAGCTTTTTGCACGTATGGTGCACTGTTCGATTAAAATTTTTCTGTCACACTTAGTGTTTTCTTTTTTTAAATAATCCTAGCTTCAAAAAAAAAAACTGGTCTTAATGTTCAGACACTGCCTTGGAAGTCAGTAGAATTTTTAGCTTCATAAGCACTTTCTTCAAAGTTGGTCTTTGTTTTTCTGCGCTTTAAAAATTATTCATAGTTCGCCTAACTACTTCTGAATTAATACATACAAATTAGATTTTGTGCATCTTCTTAATCTTTGTTTACTGGGCATAGAGAAGGACGTTGTTGCACTAGCACCAATGGCTCTTCTTTCCTTAATAACTCTCCTAAACTGCTTTCAGACACAACTGTTGCCTCAGATACCCTTCCCCAGATTTTTATAGCTGACCCAGACAATTGTTCCCTTTTTATAAATCTATGGATATTGGTTATTACCTTTCGTGTTTTTAAATATAGCACTTTATTTCCTAATGTGCTGCTAGGAGGCGTCATTTATAAATTCTCTCTTGGAACCAGCAGACAAGCACATTTTGAAACAAGCTGTAGTGTTAGCGAGTAGCTCTGCACGTGTTTACTTGCTCGCAACTGGTACGCAACTGACCTGCCCTCCCCTCCAGTTGTAACCGTTCTGAGGTGGACTCGTCCAGATACCACTACGCATCGCTCTGCACTTTTCAAGATAAAAAAATACATCTGTAAATTACGCGCAAAATAAGTTGAGCGCTGCATTTACGGTGTGTTGGGGGCAGAGGGGAAGAAGCTATATATATATAAGGGCGCTCTACTACGGCCGTCATCAGCGCCCTTTAAAAAACTAGTCATGGCAAAAGCCAGATATAAAACTTTCTAAAAACTATACAAGGGTAACAAAACCTACTAAAAATACACGTACATAAAAAACAACAATCAAAACCTACTAAAAATTTCGTTCACTAAATCCTAAACTCTAAACTAGACAAGAATCTAAAAGCCTTCTCCACGGGTCCCCACACACGGCCTACACGTGGGTGGGCCTGTTGACCGTCTCCCTCAACCACGAAGAGGAGCCCACACGAGGGAGACTGTTGGCTCGGGACCCCGAGTGCGCCAAACCCGTACCTACCGAAGTAGGCCCCTGGGGGGAAGAAGCAGTGTGGTCAACCTTGAAAAAGACAATTCAGTAAAATGGCGTGTAAGATAAGCGAAGATATCACAAGTAACGTTGCATCCTCTGAAAACATTCCTTAGTTTTGCTCACGCCAGCTCAATTGCATTCAGATCACAGTTATACGGAGGTAGACGAATAATAATTGTCCCCTTTCGAGAGCCATAACATCCACAAATGTTCATACAAATATAAATCATTTTCAAGTAAATGCTGATGTACTCGTAACAAGGATAAACTGGCAATTCGAGCGCACCAAACGAGCCTTTATGAAGGAAGCTTTAACTACAAAGTGATAATGTTATATAATAAACTTCCAAATTCATTTAAACAAGCTGCAAAATTAAAACACTTTAAGAATAAGGTTAAGAAATGTTTGCATGCACACCGTTTTTATAAGGTTAATGAATTTTTAGAACTATAACCATGTAAATGAGCACTGGGAGCATAGTACATTCACAAACCTGTAATATTTATATTATGACATTTCTTGTAGTAAATTAGTCTATGCAAATACCACATGAAACCTTAGAAAAGCTGCTTGCTGTGTATATTGTATGTAATCAATTTGACTTTATATATATACTGTATTTATACATTTTGACGTGTCTCATAACATGTATATGTTGCCAAGGACGAACTAAAATTTTAATTCTTACATACGATTGTTGTAAACTGGTTAGCTAATTAACCTCGAAATTGATCAAAACGAAATATGGCGGGCATGATGAAGCTTAGAGTATTAGCCACTAGATGTCAGTGTATAGTGCATTTCACATTTCAAAGTTGTCATCTATGTTTACGGAGTTAAACGATACTTACCGAATGAGACCTTGGAGCCCGATCGCTCTTCTTATCGCGCGCATATAGCACATGGGTCATTCACAAAATTAGTGGCAACACTACCTGCATTTGTCACTATCAGCTGTAAATCATGTAAGATGATCAGAATGAAACATAAGAGCATCTAATGTTTAACTGTGAGTTTGAAGACAATAATGTTATGTAATAAGACACCTGGAGAGCAGTGGATTTGGGTAAAAGTGGAGAAAAAGAGAAAGTAATGTAAAACATTTCGGGAAATCTGCAAGAAAGATTCGAAGACATAGAAATGCAGAAAGTAGAAGATGCCTTTGTTTTTTTATATTCCAATGAATGGGACTTGGAAAAGGTAAATAGACGTGAGGAGTAAAGGGGAGGCAGAAGGTATTGCATGGGTGAGAGCAGGAGTATGGCGACTAAAATATGGCAGGGCTGTTCAATAAAGAATGATCATAATTTTTACGCTCATAATTTTTCGCCCTAAAATTCAATCTTATTACATTCTGTTAGCTTAATGTGAAACAAACACGAAGTAGTAGTTTCATTGTTGTTACTCCTGGTTCCCAACTGTGAGAACCAGTCAGCTTCAGACACGTTCAGTATCACCTACCGCTGTAATGGAGGTAACACGCGAGGAACAATATGCAGCTTTGAAATTCTGCTTTCGTCTCAACAAGTCTTCAGCTGAGGCCTACACAATGTTACAGGAGGCCTAGGGAGAGTCTGTTCTTCCCTACAGCACAGCTCGTTTAAAATGCTTAAAGAGGGGAGACAATTTCAAAGGAAGGTGGACCCGGTGCTCCAGTTACTGCTCTTACGGAAGAAAACATCAACACTGCTGCTGCCATTGTGAGAGAGGATCGACGAATTACCTTAAGATCACTTTCTGAAATACTGAACATTTCAGTGCGTGCCACCCACACGTTGGTGACAGAAGCATTACACATGAGACGTGTTTGTGCGCTATGGGTTTCAAGACTGTTGATTCCTGAACAAAAGAACATTCGCATGCAGGTCTGCATGGAGTTAAAGTTGATGTTAGCGGAAGATCCGGTGTTGCTTTCAAACGTAGTCACTGCTGATGAAACTTGGCTACATCATTTTTATCCTCAGAGCAAACAGCAAAGCTTAGTGGGGAAATCTCCTTCATCTCCAACCCCCAAAAAAGAAAAATTGGTTGTTTCTGCTGAGAAAGTTATGGACATCTTATTCTTTGATATTCATGGAATGGTTTATCAGCATGTTGTACCTGCACACACATCAGTAGCTGGACAATACTACAGGGATGTCCTGAAAACAATGCAAGTCCATATTAGGCGCAGAAGGCTATATATCCGTGAAGCAGTCGGGATGCTGCACCACGATAATGCACGACCGCATATTGCGAATGTTGTTGCTGAATATCTTGCAAAAATCAAGGTGAAGTGCATCCCTCACCCTCCCTATAGTCCGGATTTAGCCCCATGTGACTTTTTTCTATTCCCTAACTTGAAGAAACGCCTTCGCGGGAGGCACTATACATCATCAGAAGCAGTGGTGAAGGCTGCGGAGGCGAATTTGAAGGGTCTCT
This sequence comes from Mantis religiosa, assembly GCA_030765055.1. Lineage (NCBI taxonomy): Eukaryota > Metazoa > Arthropoda > Insecta > Mantodea > Mantidae > Mantis > Mantis religiosa. Next base: position 26,503,563 of record CM060947.1, read on the forward strand.
CAAAAATGCTTTCCAGAATGTCTTTGAAGATTGGCAGAAACGCTGGGATAAGTGCATCGCATTCAGGAGAGACTATTTTGAGAACAACTGTCAAAGTTATGAGGATGAGTAAAGATACGTTGTCAAAAAAATTGTGATCTTTCTTTATTGAACAGTCTTTACGTTTTCCTAACACATTAAATACTTAGTTACTACATTGTGGGCGTATGACGCTGTTTACATTTTCATTTGTTTCGAACACTCCCATTGTGACTCAACTGCTTTGTCACGCAATACGTCTTATTCGTCTTTACGCAAACTTTTTATGATGACGTTGTGCATTTGTTTTTCAGAGAGGTTGTAAGTTTTGTATAACTAATTTTGCTGTTTAGGAATGTTATTCACAAACCTTCACTCTAACTTTAACTTTTTTGGAATGGTTATTTTGATGGGGTTCTTAAAACATTTTGCGTGAAGACTCAACTGAAGTTATTGTGTAGAATTCAGCACTTTCGCCTGCTTTAGTACACGTAGTAGAGAGGTTATTTCGCATATGTTTTAAACTCCAGCCGCAAGGTTACATTTACTATTGTGGTTCTTTGCAATTTTGTCCGGCTCTGTTTTTACGACTTTTATATAGAGTGCAAGGAAGGGGAACGCTCTCATCTGCAATTCTCCTTAGCAGCAGACTACAGATTTACCTAACCGTAATTAAACTTTATGTACCCACTCCGTGTTAAAAGAGTTGCAGGGAGCTCTCTTGGTCACAACTTGAGCGAACAAGACAAACCCCCAAGTTGGAACTTGCGTTCTGCTGATAAATACAGGTAGCACGAGAACGTTCTGTCAATTATATTACATCAGCTACGAGAAACTTCCACTACAGAACGCATACATGACGATACTTTGTATACCAGAGGTAGAGGAAACGTGTAATGCGCGCAAAAGTTTGCACTGAAATCACAAACTTCACTCCTCTCAACAAAATATACTACTGTTATTGCTTTTAAAATCAAGTATACTATACTACAAAAACCCGACAGTGTATGTACAGTAGAACATCTTTACAGAGGTTAACTCTCTGATAGTGGTATCGTACGTTCGGGTGTGCCGCAAGGCTCAGTACTAGGACCTTTACTCTTTCTCGTTTTTGTTAATGACATTGTTGTTAATATTAACTGCCAGATAAGGTTGTTTGCAGACGATTGTATCATTTATAATAAAATTCGGAATACAGTGCATGAAACCGCTCTTCAGGATGATTTAAATGAAATCTGTAATTGGGCTGCGGTTAACAAAATGTCAGTTAATGCCAAGAAAAGTAAGTCCATTGTTTTTAGTAGAACTAAGGGCAAAATTATTGTTAACTATTACATGGGAGGGTTGCAAATTCCACAGGTGGACAGCTGCAAATACTTGGGAGTGTACCTGGCAAGTAATACTGGATGGGACGAACAAGTAAATTGCACATCTAGGAATGGGTGGAAGGCATTACATTTCGTAATGAGAATATTGAAAAAGGGGAGCACTAGGTCCAGGGAAATTGCCTACAAGGCCTTAGTCCGGCCGGTTATGGAATATGGAGTAGCATGCTGGGACCCGTATAGAGCTAACCAAATCGATCCATTAGATAAAATACAGAAGAGGGCAATAAAATTCATAAAAGAGGCAAGTATTTTGGGCCTATAAAAGGATATGAGACTAAATGGGAGGAATTAAGAATTAGGCGTAAAAAACATAGGTTGGTAGCATTATACAAAGCTAATGCTGGTGTAAAGGCATGGGTGACGTTAGTGTAAGGTTAGATAATCCGGATTATTATGGACGAAACGATCATAGGTATAAAATTAAGGGTAGAAGATACAGAACCGACGTAGGAAAATTTTCTTTTGTTAATAGAACCATTGAAGAATGGAATGAATTGCCTGTAGCAGTCTTTCAGAGCTGTCCCCTGTCGCTGAAGAAATTTAGAAAAAATCTAGATGGTTTATAGTTTAACTTTTAAATTATAATGGTATATAATATGTAAATAGAGAAGTAATTAGATATGTTTTTGGTGACTAAAGTAAAATAATATCATGTTTGTATTGTTTATTGTGTTATTGCTGTAAATATAGTAGTTGTAATTTGATCTGTATTCTTAACTCTGCCACCGGGTAGTGCCCAATTGCAGTCAATAAATACATACATGCATTACATATTAATGTCTTGGTTTTCAGATGAATATTTTTGCTCCATAACAGTGAAGCTGATATTGCATACAGGGAAATATTAGGTAAACATGGCCATCTGTAAGTTAATAACCAAGCAGGCCATATAGATGATACAACAAATGCTTAGGTTTATTGAAATCCCATATTATGCCGTAGCAACAATCAGAATTAAGTATTACGGTGGCTTAGCAACAAAAAAAAGGACCAATGATTTTATTCTTATTTTTTTTTTCTTCTGGCTTAAACTCTCGAAGAGGGTAGATGTGTTTTCGGTAAAAGACTCCTTGTAACTACGAGAAGTTATTTGAATTCATCATTTATGGACGTTTAGTAAACGTTCAAAATATACATCGAAGACACGACGATAAGATGAATAATTTAAGTAAAAAACAGTTGCATCATTTACAAATAAAAGGATAAAATTAATATATAGTAAAGGGCTATATACATCTGTGGTAAAAGTCGCATGTAAAGAAGAAAATGATGGCGAGAAATGTAATTCCAAGTGGAGTAAAAAGATATTAATTATTTTATTCCATAGTCACCCAAAAGTGAAATCCCTTTAGTATTGATACAACACTTGAGAAGTTTCACATCTCATCGCTCGCCGCAGCTGCCGGAGAGAAGATTTACAGAAATCTTCGAGAACTTCATCTTTACGGCTTTTAGACGAAAGGTTCATCGCTTCTACATCAAGGTAAGGTTTGGCTTCTACAAGCATCGCCACACCGAGGGAGCGCGAAACTTTTGCGCGTGTGGGGCGTAGACCTCACGAAGGGGCGAATCCTTCTTCAGATATGTCACCGCATCGTGTCATATAAATCCAAAGCAATCTTAAGTTTGACGCAGCCCCTGTCACCTAGGAACACTCAGACGGCATATAACCTGATATCAGAAAGACACAAACACAAACAAACGAATAAATATAAACAAATGACATACTAGAATAGATATATGTCATAATACTAGCATATACTCCGGAGACCGCCACAGTGACAAGGCCGCTCTGCGAAGGTCAGTAAACTCCCTTTGCAATCCCTATGAACAAACAACCCTACTCTATTGTCTGTTTTGCCCTCAAGACAAATTTGGTGCCTCTCATTCGGAAACCTACCCATTGTTAAAATCCCATGCGTGCTTCCAACAACAGACTATAAGGTTTTGACCGTTGCTCAGAGCGCATGCTTTCGCATAAATGTTTGCATGTGGACCGTTAGAGAAAGCGTCTCTGATGTTAGGTCCGAAACTAGAAAATCTGAACACTGATCTCAAGTGGGGATAGGTACCAGCCAATTAAAAATTGATATTTTTTCATGTGATTTTGCAAACTCCGAGAAATACCTAGAGTGGGGGTATTTCAAAGTGATGAATGATGATGATGATGATGATGATGATGATGATGATGATGATGATGATGATGATGATGATGATGATGGATATAGGGGTGCTCAACTACAGCGGTTATCAGCGCCCTTTTAAAAACTACTCATGGCAAAAGCCAGATATAAAAAGTTTCTAAAAACTATACTAATATAAATAAATCTATTAAAACTACATGTACATAGAAAGCGGAAAAACAAAAAAAAAAAAAAATCAAAAGCTACTAAAAAATATGTTCGCTATGTCCAAAAGTCTAAACGAGCAAAGAATGTAAAAACTTTCTCCACTACTGCGTTATCGTTCGCTAGCATTTCTGCAAAGCTGGCCGGCAGCTGCAGAGACGTCCTAAGGTCTGCTAGGTGAACACACTCTAGCAGCACGTGTCGGACAGATAACGCTTCTTTGCAAATCGGACACAGTGGAGAAGGCTCCTTTTGGAATAGAAAACTATGAGTAAAAAAGCAGTGCCCAATGTGCAACCGAGCCAAACTCACCTCCTCGCGACGAGATGACCGACACGAGGTAACCCAGGGAATCGGAAGTTCCTTGACAGATCTAAGTTTATTATTGCGGAGAGCGGACCCCTCTTCCTGCCAGCAGGTTTGCACAGCTCTCCGCAATACGGCCCTAAAATCTTCGGATGTCACAGATGGTGTTCGAACCCTGGGCTTCATGGTAGCCGTCTTGGCTGCTGAATCCCCCATATCATTCCGCCGCAAGCCTACGTGACCAGGAATCCATGCTCACACCACGTTAACGCCAGAAGCGTGTAAAACGTGGAGGGCATCCTGTATCCGCTGCACAATAGGGTTGTAGTTGTACAGCTGCCGTAGGGTTTGTAGTGCACTGAGGGAATCACTCAGGATTCGGCAGTCCCCCAACTTTCGTCGACGTACGTGTAAAATGGCCCGGTATATTGCATAAAGCTCTGCAGTAAAAATGGAAGTGCTAGTGTGGAATCCGAATGTATACGTTTCGGTTCCACACACATAAGCACAACCAACACCATTTGAGTTCTTGGAGCCATCAGTATAAATTATAAAACGGTCCTCATATCGCGATAAAAATTCTAAAAAACATGTGTGGATACTAGACATAGACATGGTATATTTATCATATTGGGTCATGCCCAGATCTACGTGGGACGCTCTGCACAACCAAGGAGGGTATGTCCTCTCCCCCCTAGGATACATCTTGGGCATTTCAGTATTAAGATGTCTAAGGAGCTCCCGGAAACGAAAACCAGGTGGCTTTGGTTTAATAGAAGTGTTCCTATAACGCACGTCCATGAAGGTATTAAAGAACGGCGTAAACGTTGGATGTGTGGGCATGCAATTAAGTCCACAGCTATAATTTGCTAATAACATGTTGCGGAAAGTAGGGTTTGCTAGTATGAGCACTTCGGTCCTGAGTTCTATGTGAGACGGTCGCGCATTCGGCGCAGCCTAATAAGTACACTTCCGCGCCATGCACAGAGAAAAAGTGCAATATCTAACAATCTTTCCAGTGAGAGTTAGCACAACGAGTAATATATAGGGAAGACGCTAAATATATCCAATTCGACTACGCAGTGCTACTGCCTCCGTGCTTCACATCGCAATATTGACAGTGACGCTTAACACAGCAACCACACCGACGATGACTTTACGGTGGTGAGCGTAGGAGCCTACGGATAACAATAAACTTCAGTCTGCCAGATTGGAAGTGTAACCATTCAACCCACAACCAGTCCGGATGCACTCACTCTTGAAGTACAGATGCCACCAATCCGTAATTGTGAAGCGTTGAGCACTAGGGAGAGCTCGACGTGGTTCGCTACGGGCCGGACCGCCTGAAGTTGAACTACAGTACGCGCAAGATAAGTTGATCGCTGGATTTACGGTGTGGTGCGGGCAGAGGGGAAGAAGCGAGAGGTAACGATGTTCTGTTTCTGCAGTGTGGTCAACCTTGAAAAACACAGTTCAGCAAAATAGCGTGTAAAGTAAGCGAAGATATCACAATTAACGTTGCATCCTCTGAAAACATTCCTTAGTTTTGCCCACGCCAGCTCAATTGCATTCAGATCACAGTTATACGGAGGTAGACGAATAATAATGTGTCCCCTTTCGAGAGCAATAACATCCACAAATGTTCATACAAATATAAATCATTTTCAAGTAAATGCTTATGTACTCATAACATGGATAAACTGACAATTCGAGCGCACCAAACGAGCCTTTATGAAGGAAGCTTTAACTACAAAGTGATAATGTTATATAAAAAACTTCCAAATTCATTTAAACAAGCTGCATCATTAAAATACTTTAAGTATAAGGTTAAGAAATGTTTGTGTGTACACTGTTTTTATACGATTAATGAATTTTTAGAACTATAACCATGTAAATGAGCACTGGGAGCATAGTACATTCACAAACCTGTAATATTTATATTATGACATTTCTTGTAGTAAATTAGTCTATGCAAATACCACATGAATCCATAGAAAAGCTGCTTACTGTGTATATTGTATGTAATCAATTTGACTTTATGTATACAGTATGCTCAATTTATCTTGAGCGTTCGTCTCCCAAGTCCTCACTCGGTATGTTTCGGCTAACTCCGTAAATACAGATGATAACTTAGAAAAATGAAATGCGCTACACTAGTACACTAAACTAGTACACTCTGACATCTAGTGACTAATATGCTAAGCTTTTACGCACGCTGTTTGTTTTCTGTGTGCATTCGTTTTGTGCAAGTTTGAGGTTAATTACTTACAGCTTAACCAGTTTGTAATTATGGCTGAGGACACACCAAACGCATCATCATATGTACCTTCCGAGCAACGAACTCCAACTCGGAAACATGCACGTACAGTCGTGCATAGTGATGGCCGCAAAATAATAGCGAAAGTTGTAGAAAGTTGCGATATAGAAAAGGATAACAACCAGCTAATGTTCCCACTCAGGAAATCTGCTTACACAGGAAAAAGCGTCAGCACTGTCACGCGTATTAAATCGTTTTGTACGTCTCATCCCAATGAATCTCCAAAAACACCAGGAAAAAGCGGGTAAGGCTGTGATCTGTGTTTGGTAATAACTAATAATGATGTTTTCTTTCTTCTTTTCCCTTCAATCCTTTCCTTTTTGGCTTCCTCCTTTTCCTTATATCTAGCTCTTTTATCTTTCCTTTTCTCTTGCTCCGAGCCCTTTGTATATTTCTACATAGCTTTCTATTTCCCTCCATTACCAAAGCTACACCGGTATTTAATAGAGACTAACAAACCTAGGAGCAAGACTTACCTATGTTGTGGATGTTATGGTTCTCGAAAGGGGACACACTATTATTCGTCTACCTCCGTATAACTGTGATCTGAATACAATTGAACTGGCGTGGGCGAAAATAAATAACGTTTTCAGAGAACACAACGTTACTGGTGATATGTCAGTCACAAATCTGCAGAAACTTGCTATAGAAGCATTCTCTTCTGTAACCGCGACGGATTGGGAAGGATACTGCAAGAACTGGAAATGAACTATTAGAGAAATAATTGTGTAACGGAAAATGCGATTGATGAAATTATCATAAACAGATCAGAGGATACTAGCGATGAAACTGATGCAGTGGACTCAGAAATCGAAGAAACATAAAGCGAATGAGTGAGTATTTGTGGCTGTCATAATATTTGTTTACTGTTTTTATGTGTTTCATAAATAGTAAGTATATAAATATACAGCTTATAGGATCGAGTTCAATTTAATGTTTGTCCACAGATCTCACACTTGCGGCGCATATCTTCGCTTATCTTACACACTGTTTTGATCCAGCGCTCTTGTCATCTTGCGCGTACTGTATACTGTATTTATACATTTTGACGTGTCTCATAACATGTATATGTTGCCAAAGGCGAACTAAGATTCTAATTGTTGTAAACTGGTTAGCTAATTAACCTCGAAATTGATCGAAACGAAATATGGCGGACGTGATAAGGCTTAGCGTATTAGTCACTAGATGTCAGTGTATAGTGCATTTCAAATTTTAAAGTTGTCATCTATGTTTACGGAGTTAAACGACACTTACCGAATGAGGACTTGGAACCCGATCGCTGTTCATATCCCGCGCATTTAGTACTTTTTATTTGATCATGTATATCTGAATTAACTTATAAGCATTCTGTTTTATTTATGTTTTTCCGTAAGCTTTATTTTATTCAGTTATTGTCCTCATTTTCTTCGATTTCTTTACATCACCAGGAATAAAAAAGAAGCTCATGATGACAACTTCCCGTTAAAAGGTACAAGTATTTGAGCATTCAAATCAATTACAAAAACATTTCGAGAATAAGGCTAACAGCACAAGAATTCTTATTTGATAACTGTGTACTTTAAGGAAACCTAATGTTTTAAGGCCACATGCTTTTGTCTATCTCTTACGGTTTACCAGTTAAACAAACGACATTCGGGATTAAGAAGTGCTAAAATGAAATTACTACTTACAGTCCGGCCGCTCTATCTCCAGCTCTGACAGTTCTCGAGAGGGGGAAGCGCGTTGTTGCCAGTTCCTTAGCGGGAATTTCAAGCAGAGGAACATGAGTATTTTAAATATTTCACACATTTACAGATCGTAACTTCGTAAATGTACGTGGACATCGTGTATATGATCCCAGAATAGTTGCATATGGAGACAATATACCATTTAATAGAAAAGAAATAACAAAAAGCTACTTCGCACGACTGGGAAATTCTTTTCTCATATAATATTGATATACATGTCACCTTATAGCATCAAGTGAAGCTTTAAGGCTGCCTCGTTGCCTCTGCTTTCCCGGTGTACGCAGCTGGTACTTTTCCTTGGTCACATTCTTCCCACCTTCAAGGCGTCACAAACTCTGTCCAGCACCTTGTAACAGGTAGTAGAGGTCCACCATTGTCCCGCTCCTTCTCGAAGTACTCACGTAGCCTGAATATAAATTCACTGCTTTGGCTCTTATAAGAGCCGATTTTTTTCTTGAATTCTGACGAACCAGTAGCCATATTACTATAATAGCGATAATAATAAGACTTACAGACGCTACAAATCGGAATTCACGCACACACAAAAAAATTAAACAATCCACCAGCGCGGGATCCACAAGCAACTAAAAGCCACGTTGTCCACACAAAATTGCAGCGGCAACACGGTGCTGGATTTGCAAGCCACGCCTAGCAGCGACAACGCTGATTGGCGCAAGCAGACAGTTTTAACTTCCTGACCACGACACCGGATGTACAGACTCCCAGTACCACCAACAGAAGCAGTTGGTGTGCGTGAAAGGTGTGAGCGAAATATTCGAAGAGAGTGATGTTGTAAAGAATATCTTGCATGATAATGAAATTACAAGTTGGATTTCAATGTTGTGAAGCTAATATAGTCCTATACTCTCATTACAAAGATAATTCTGACGATATGTTTTCAATTACTCATTATTATATAGATAGTTTTATTCACCTTAGGAATATACAATATTCATGGCTTCGTCAAATTTGTACCCATAAGAATAATACATTTCTTATGAGTAAAACAATTATGAATAATACAATAGTAATTAAATAATACCATAGTAGTTAAATAAAACAATAGTTATTAAAGTAATGCAGTAGTAATTAACAGAATAATACAAATAGTAATTAAGAATAATGCAACTTAGGTCACATAATAGTTTAATGTATTACATTTTTAAGAACTAGGCTGTAAGAGACATAATTTTTACCAAAAAAAAATCAATATCTACTTTATTATTTAATTTTACTTGTTAGAAACTCATCTGTTGTCTGTGACATTACTTTTATCAGGATATTTTTTACAGCTTTTCTGAATATTACAAGTATCACCTCCGAAGTTGCACAGGTATTTATTCACAAACATCATTTTAGGAAGCATTGATATGTTGATCATGTTTTAAGTATTCTTCCACTGGATAATAGCAACCTTCTCTTAAAAATGATTTTACAGACAGTTTAAACCTTTTTTCCGATGTTATACTTTTAATGCCATCGGGTAGTTTGTTATATAATAATACTGCTTTATGTTCGAAGCTATGTGTGAATAAAGTTGTATTGTGGCTTATAATGCGTAGATCTGATTTACTTCTTGTATTATGTGTATGTATCTGCGAATTTGTTTCAAACTGAGCAAGTACAATTCTTGTCCTAACTAGAGCTTCATATAAATACACACAGGGTAATGGAAGTATTGTTAGTAGTTTAAAATATGGTTTACAGCTGGTGGTGAAAGGAATATTTACTATATAACGAATAGCCCTTTTCTGCAGTCTAAATATTTTTTATACATCTTTAGCATTTCCCCAGCTAAGTATACCATAAGACATTATACGAGGGCTGTCCAGAAAGTCAGTTCTGTTCCTATTTATCTCCGCTGCAGCGCTGCGGTCATAGTTCCGGACATTCGCGGTAGACGCTCTGTATCAAGGAGAAGAAACGTGCGCCATTGTGAGATCGCTGTCAGCCACGTACGCTTTGTTGTGCTTGTTTACAATGTCGGTGTTGATTGAAAATCCCGCCGCTTGTGAAATCAGATCTGTGATTCGTTTTCTGTACGCTAGGAAAGTGAAACCAATTGGAATTTATCGGCAAATTTGAGATGTAATGTGTTGTGTTTCTCCGCGACAATGCACGATTACACACTGCAAATGCGACGAAAAGTGTCCTACAGGGATTCGGCTGGGACGTGTTTGTCCACCTCCCATACAGCCCTGACCTCGCAGCTAGTGACTTTCATCTGTTTTTTGCATCTCAAATCTTTCCTTGGCGGTCAACACTTCAACAATGACGAACAGAAAGAAAATGTTTCCAACTGGTTGAAGACACAGGCGGCAAACTTCTATGAAGAAGGTATACAAAAACTTGTGCCTCGCTATGACAAATGCCTGAAAAATTTCGGCAGTTATGCAGAAAGGTAGTATAAGAGTTGTAGAATTTTGTGCAATAAATAATTTTTCTGTATCTGTACACAATTTAATTTTATTACCAAACAGAACTTACTTTCTGGACGCCCCTCGTAGAATGAAAACATGCAAAATAAATATGTTGGGACTATTAACCTTCCCCTTCCACCTCCTGCGGCCACTAAACGTCAGAGCCGGGGATAGAGCGGCCGGACTTTAGATCAGTTCGCTTTAGAGTCAGACAGGCAATTATAGCAGCAGTAGAGCAGTCTGTTGGAGTATTCGGACATGACGCTGTGTATGGCATCCGTCGGCGCCCTGATGTGTGGAGGCGAGTTCTTCATGTTGGCGGAGATTACTTCTAAGCGCTCAATAATGTGACTGCTCAAAAAATGTTTTATTTGTTAATACAAATGTTGCCACTATTTATTTTATGACCTAAGTAAAGTGACCTCTATACTCTGTCACATTGTTTCCTCTGTAAGAATGTGTGGAAACCCCGAGCAAGAATTTCCTCATCTTTAATTTCTTCTTAAATATGTGGAAGATTGTACCAGGAGCAACTTCTCTTGCTAGTTCAGTACAAGTCCAACAACGATGTTCTTCCAGCAGTGCTCTAACAGCATTGATATGTACATCATCACTTGCTGATTGCGCTCTGCCAGCTCCATGTTTTTCATGAACGTCTTCTCTTCCTCTACGAAATACATTGCCCCACCTAACCACGGTACGACATGGTAAAGTCTGTCTACCACAAACTTACAATAATTTCTGTATGACATTGTCGAGCAGTGATACCTCTTACAACCTCAATTATAATGAAGCGTCTTTGTTTGTATTTACTAAACGTACTGGCGCGAGGCACAGTAGACGAGCGCCGAAAGGGACGGAAATGGAGAGTGAAAGACAGATAGCGTCCAATTCACGCCCACGGACCGATGAGCGCTAGGCACTTGTCGAGAGAGAGAAGCAGAGGGAGAAAGAGACAGTCTGAACTTTCCTGCTGCACGACAAAAGGCCGTGAAGTTCGGCATCTTTCGAGAAACTTCAACAGCCTTCGAGAAATAGCGGCTTGGGTATACATGCGGCAGTGTGAGTTGTCGTCAGCCAGTTACAAAACTTATCCCTACGCAAAATCCTGTCTGCTCCTATCCGAACAACAACTGCCAGCATTTACCAAGAAACGCACGTCCCTTACATCAACGATGCCATCAACAAACGTGCCTCTTGCATCTGGACGCGCATCCGACACCATCAAAATCCCACCATACACAATATTGGGAAAGGCGAACCCAAGCACCGAAAACACACCAGAATCAAAGCATATTGAAGAAGAAGAAGGAAAAAAAAACAACACGACTGCAAAATTATGCGCACCCAACCCTTCCTGGCTCAGGCCATGCTCTCCGGCAGAGGCCGCCATCATCGACAGCCCAGGAGTCAGCTACCCGCTGCCGCACAGCCTAACTGCGAACATTGTAAATATTGTACATAGCCAAGTCTGTACAGTGTAGTGCGTGTGATATTGGGACGTACGTGGTATGCCCAGGTGTGTGTGTGTGTGTGTGTGTGTGTGTGTGTGTGTGTGTGTGTGTGCGCGCGCGCGCAAGATAAGCGCAGTGTAAATATGTAACTATAAAACTGGTTCTCGGCGGCTTCAGAACAGGTCGCCGTATGGGTTTTAGAAGAACCCCAAAGACAATAAAGAACCACACCGACAATTATAAAACCATGCAAATTTAGAGCCTGTAAGGTGGGTTCAATGTGCCGGCACCAGGCAAATGAGTTACAAATAAAACGCCTTAACCCTTTAAGCCGTCAGCCAGTTCGGCAGAGAGTTGCTAGGTGTTGCAGTTGCGAGTCAGTGAACTGTTTATTGTGTGTGGTCATTTGAATTTTACCAAGTCGTGTCAACATATATATATATATATATATATATATATATATATATATATATATATATATATATATATATATATCCTCGAGGGTATCTACCAGGGCAACCCACACAGAGTGAAGACTGACGCCCCCTCCAACGACCAGGGAGTTACTGAGATGTCCCGAAAGGGTGTCCGGCACCTCCATGAGGCTTTCCATAGGGCAAGACCTAGAGACTAACAAGCCCTCCCCCATCTGGTCCTGTGCACTCAAGACGGAATGGAAATGGATACGCCACTTACGAGCGCCAACCCCAAACGGGAAGGCTACCGATTAACCTCGGTGGTGCCGCCTGGTGATGCAGCACACCTAGCTATGCTTGCTAGTACGCGGGAATATATGGCTTCCCTCAACCCCGTCCGGAGACGTACCCGATTTCCCACGGGTATCGGGAAACACTGCCCTTCGAGTCCAACCCAATCCGAACAACTCCCCTACGGGTAGGGCACGAATGTTGGGCCAGAGGTACCACGAGTGCTAGAGGTCCACAGTGCTCGCACCGCAGCTGCTGAAGGGGACTTATCCCCTCCCCTACGGGAAAGAAACATCAGATGCTCTTATTTTCATTGTTATCAGCTTACATGATTTATCGCTGATAGCGCAAAATGCAGGCAGTGTTGCCACTAATTTTTGAATAACCCATGCATGCAAAAATAGAAACAGCTGAGTTGAAGTTTATACGTTCCTGAGTAGTAAGTTACAGGTTATTAGTTAAGAAGCATAATGAATAAATAAAACTAAGCATTTAGAGACAATGCAGCCATCAAGTTACTCCATCACCAACTAAAGGGAAACGAAAGTTGGCCGACTAGAGACTCTCTTGATGGGAAACGGGTCAATGGGTCTAAATCCATGAAGCAGAAGGAAAATAAGAAAGAAGTTCAATATTTACCATCCACAGCTACCCCAGATTCTCTCATCTGATTCAGATATCGGATTAAATCTTCAGATGTTATTCTTCTGAGAGGATTTGCAATGCTGCAAGTCCATTCAATTTCCGTACTTTATAGCTACGTGCAGTAGACATTGGTTGGCAGCTAGCTACAAGTAGGGGCATTGGTACAGAGAGAACAGTGGTTCGAGTACTGGCTGTGATATAGAAGTCTTTGCCTGCACTAATATCAATTTAAGAGATCAGTATCATAATGTATCAAATTACACTATAAGATTGGAGGATTGTAAGATACGATATGGTATAACATTTTATCTTTTTTGATAAATACGAGTGTGGTCCGTTTTTGGCCTCACTCAGAGATCACAACACGACTTACGTGATTTTCTGCCTTAAGTTGGTACACATTTTATTAGATCCACCTGTGCGCATGTGCGTGCAATGTTTCTATAGCAATCCGCTGAACAGCGGTAGTAGCAAAGATGGCGACTAGTAAACAGAAAACGTTTTATGTTTTGCAGTTTGCAAAGACCGAATCTGTGGTTACTATACAACGTGCATTCCACATTAATTTCGGTTGTGATCCTCCAAGTGATAGTAACATTCGTAGTGGTATCAGTTTGAATATACTGGCTGCTTTTGTAAAGGGTTCTGAGAGGATTTGCAATGCTGCAAGTCCATTCAATTTCCGTACTTTATAGCTACGTGCAGTAGACATTGGTTGGCAGCTAGCTACAAGTAGGGGCATTGGTACAGAGAGAACAGTGGTTCGAGTACTGGCTGTGATATAGAAGTCTTTGCCTGCACTAATATCAATTTAAGAGATCAGTATCATAATGTATCAAATTACACTATAAGATTGGAGGATTGTAAGATACGATATGGTATAACATTTTATCTTTTTTGATAAATACGAGTGTGGTCCGTTTTTGGCCTCACTCAGAGATCACAACACGACTTACGTGATTTTCTGCCTTAAGTTGGTACACATTTTATTAGATCCACCTGTGCGCATGTGCGTGCAATGTTTCTATAGCAATCCGCTGAACAGCGGTAGTAGCAAAGATGGCGACTAGTAAACAGAAAACGTTTTATGTTTTGCAGTTTGCAAAGACCGAATCTGTGGTTACTATACAACATGCATTCCACATTAATTTCGGTTGTGATCCTCCAAGTGATAGTAACATTCGTAGTGGTGTCAGTTTGAATATACTGGCTGCTTTTGTAAAGGGGAGAGCACGGGACGACCAAGAGTAAGAGAAGAGACTGTTGAGCAAGTGAGAGAGTCGTTCACTCGCAGCCCAACAAAATCAGTCCGGGAGGCTAGTCGTGAATTACAAGTTCCTGTGTCGACTATTTGGAAAGTTGTAAGAGAACACTTACGACTACGTCCTTACCGTTTACAGTTATTACAGGCTCTAAAGCCGACAGACCACGGATTACGTGACAACTTTGCAAAAGACATGTTTCATGACGATGATGACTTTATGAATCGACCTTTCACCTTCATGGACATGTTAACACTCAATGTGCACATCTGGGGCTCAGAAAATCCTCACGAGATGGTACAAATGCAACGAGATTCCCCTAACGTGAATGTTTTTTGTGCCGTATCCCGGCTAAGAGTTATGGGTCTTTCTTTTTTGGTGAACCTACTGTAACTGACACTCCTTACCTTGATACACTAGAGCAATGTCTCCTCCCTCAGTTGGAATAAAATGAGCCAGTGAACTATATTTTCCAGCAAGATGGTGCGCCACCTCACTGGCATAACGAAGTACGCGATTGGTTGAACGTCACTGTATTCTAACACTGGAAAGACCGCAAGGGCCCCAAATGACAGGGCTTGCTATGCATGGCCTCCACGTTCTCCTTGCCTAACGCCATGAGATTTTTACATTTGCGGCTTCATCAAGGATCCTGTGTACGTGCCTCCGCTACCAGCTGACCTCCCTGAATTAAGATTGAAGCAGCTGTTGCTACAATTACTGAATACACACTTATCAACGTTTGGGAAGAACTCGGCTATAGACTTGATGTGTGCCGTGTGACAAAGGCTAGTCACATTGAACATTTATAAGATTCTTGGTAAAACTGTCTGAGTTGCTTTTTCATTTGACATATTATTTATAACTCTAAGTTGAATTTAATAAGTATTATAAAGAGTTAAAGCACCAATATTCATTTACATACACCTGTATATAGATTGCGCGCGGCCACCATAATGCCCATAAGCTGATGGCCCAGAACACTCCTTTTGTATTTACTTTTTGTTACAAATAGTTATATTTTCGTAGTAAAGAAATATAGATTTTTAACATAGTTTAATTTGTATAGGCTCCGTTAAATTTTTGGTAACACTCATTTAGGGGAATTTGTTTTGGCAAACAAATGGTGGTAAAATCTCATTACGGTGATGCCATTCGCTTTAATAATTCATAGATCTTTTACCATTGTTCATTTTAGTTATTGATATTGCTTATATTATTCAGATAGGTATATAGTCATTTTTATTGGGGTAGAGTGAATGACAAAGGTGAGGAAAATCACTTAAGGGGGGACCAGAGTGTTCAAAGTTAGTTTCGAAACAACTAAAGCTAGAGCCTCAATTTTTTGTACAGATATGAGTAGTAACTTAAGAAGTATGTGTACCAGTTTTAATTCCAATATTTAACTGCATTCTTGATATATGAATTAATTTATGCAATTTTCTTAACAGAATATATCTTTGACAGATATTGCACAATAAATCTAATTTCGTTGTAATTAAATTCCTTAATACCTCGATAAATTAAAGGATCGGATTTCTTAAATTCCACATACTTATTTTTAACAGATTATTTTATGTGTGAAGGCGAAAAAGGCTCCAAAAATCAGTGCTAGTGATGTTAATTATTTTTTAAAAATTAAACTATGACCAACATCAAAATTCCCATACATTAGTTTGTTGCACAGCTTCTGAAGTGTATTGTGGACAATTTTCAGAGCTCTAGCTGTAATAATGTGGGAGAAGATAGATTTTTAAAATGGATAAATAGCAACAAAAAAAAACTGATATTGAGAAAAATGGCTTTAAAGTTTTGCATGCAGTTTACATAAAAAATATATAATTTCTTTATATTACAAAGCTCCAGCAGTGTAACTTACACCTTCTTCCCTCCTACCAGCCCCTTGAGCCTTAGGTTTTAGATGTATTTACTGAAATAGTAGTCTATTTTCACATTCCACCGCTAACTGAGAGGCAAAACCAGAGTTGTAAAGCATCTCCACGTTCAGAGTTTGTGAAACCATGTGGGCATGCTAAAACTTATCAATTCTTTCAACTGGCCAAAATTTAAATCGTGAGTCCCGCCGATTGTGAAGTACGGGCAGTTATACGATTTCTTAGTGCTAAAGGCGTAAAACCGATCGATATTCATCGTGAGATCTGTGAAGTTTACGGACAAAACATTATGAGTGGCGGAATGGTAAGGAAATAGGTGAGAGCATTTAAAGATGGCCGCACAAATGTGCATGATGAAGAACGGAGTGGGCCTCCTTCGGTCGTTGCTGAAGATTTAGTGCAGAAAGTGGACGAAAAGGTGAGAGAAAACAGACGCTTTACAATTTCATCATTGTGCGACTATTTTCCTCAATATTCTCGCAGTGTTTTGTATCGCATTGTGACCGAGAACTTGAAGTACCGGAAATTGTGTTCACGTTGGGTTCCGAAAATGTTCAAGGATTTGCACAAAACCCAACGTTTAGGCAGGGCATTGACCTTCCTTGAGCGGTACCACAATGAAGGTGAAGATTTTTAGACCAAATTGTTACTGGTGACGAAACATGGGTGGCCTACGTTACACCAGAATCGGAACAACAATCCATGGAATGACGACATTCATCATCACCCACAAAAGTGAAGTTTGAGCAAACAATTTCTGCCCGGAAAATCATGTGCACAGTTTTTTGGGACAGAAAAAGAGTATTGCTAGTGGAGTTTCTGCCTCGTAATGAGACAATCAATGCAGCGTCTTATTGTGAGACATTGAACAATCTGCGCCGTGCAATCCAGAGCAAAAGACGTGGCAAGTTGAGTAAGGGTATCGTTTTGCTGCATGACAATGCCCGTCCACATGGGGCTAATCGGACCAAAGATCTCATCAAATATTTTCAATGGGAAACTCTAGATCATCCTCCATACAGCCCTGATCTGGCGCCCAGCGACTATCATTTCTTCTGCACTTGAAGAAACATCTGGGCGGTTAGCGTCTTCAAGGCGATAACGAAGTCAAAACAGTTGTGATGCAGTGGTTAACACGTCAGGCGGCAGAATTTTATGAGGGGGGTATTCAAAAACTGGTGCCACGTTATGACAAGTGCCTCAATATTCACGGAAATTATGTAGAAAAGTAGATTAAGGTACAGGCTTTCATAAAAGAATAAAATTATTGCAATATCTATGCACGTCTTTTTTTAATTCCAAAACGGCACTGACTTAAAAAACATACCTCGTAGATACTGCATTGCACCCCCAATTTAGAAAGGCTTATGTTTTCCTTTTACAGTGCTACGTACTCAGTTACATCCTGATTTACTTCAACTGAAGCATCTGCCTTCCGCCATCTGCTCTTATTCATTAATTTACAGAAAGTGGCTCTAATACCCTTTATCTTTGGCATTCTAAAACAATAAAATAATGCAGTAGCACATAAATGAATATAGGTAGCTTAACCTCTTTAATATCACAAGTAGGTTTCCTGAAATAAACTTGTATCACAACTTACGGTGTAATTTTAGGCACAAATGGACACTTGAGTATAATAAATATAATACAAAGAGGAGAAAACCTAAAAATAATAACTTTATACGCCAAGTATCACTTCTAAAACACTAGAACAACAAAAGAAAACAAACATTTAGCGCCATTACACAGGAAGTATATCAAGGAACCGACTAAAAACATCCGAAAAAATCACTGCCATCTAGGGGATTTATATGAAAGCTTGTTAAAATAGGCTACGGTGGCTTAATACTATTTTCATGCGCATTCTAAACTCAAATCGTTCGTAAGTTCTCTGCATTCTAACATGTGGGAGTGCATGGATATACATTTAACCAGCATGGAGTCTTAAAAATGGCATCCAGAACAAATATTGCGTTTGCCCTACACGCATGAAACTTTCTAAGCAAGTAAATTAAATTATGGGGCATATTTTGCAACAAAAGAAACTAAATACCATTTTTTTTACGAAAATGACTAAAACAGTACTTCTGCCCCCCATCTTAAAACAAGAATAACTGTTTAAGAGTTGTTATACAGTCTCGTGTGTATTGTAAGGTGACGTTATTATGAAAAAGTTCAATAACATGGCAGGCAGGATGGAGCGCGTGTTGGGGTGATAAGATGAATGGGACAGGTGACGTTTGCTTGACCACCAAACACCTGCCGGTCGACGTTTCTATTGCCAAGACCACGTGATGAACCACAAACTGCTACGATTTATGAAGCAATACGGCGTGTCTATTGAGGAGGTGGCTATCGATCCGCATGTATCACCATACCAAAGGACAACGCCCCACAAGTATTTCCACGAGACAACACAAAACTAAAATAGCCATCTTGTCACTCATACTTGGAGACCCAGATTGATCGAGCTTCTTCCTCAGTGCCCGGAATGTGGTCAGTATTTATCTGGCAAAATTACTTACACATTTAAAACTAAATCCGATGCCCATGTATAATAAAACAAAAATTACAAGTTCCCTGATTATTTTATATTAAAAAATGAAGATAGATATACCCATTTCCAAAAGGAGGTGTAGCCGATGTTTGTGTTTTAAATTGTTTTAAAATGAATGTATTAAAGTTAGTTAAAGAGATTGCAATGTATGTTAAAATATAAGTTTAAAGCAAAGCAGGCCATGAGATCGATACAACAAAATTTACGATTTGTAAAAGATTGTGAGTGTTGGTAATTTCTAGAATGAGATTACGTAACCTATGACGTTATCCAATAAAAGTTTAGATTTTGCGTAACCATGGCAACATAATAAGTAAGAAGTTGGAACCTTTAGAAGAGCAAAGTATCCGTCTTAGGAATCAGACATGTTTCATACGTGACGCTCCGCAATTCTGCAGAAAATGTTTAAGTTATACAGGGTGTCTCTAAAGCCACTATCCATTTCAATGAAAACGCAGTATTTTGTTTCTTGTCTTTTCAGATACTGGTATCTGAGTGAAAGATATTTAGCACAGAAGAACCCGTTGCCGTTGTTTGTGCACGGGTACGCGGATTGTCATATGAAGACGCCAGAGCGGAATTTACCCGTAAATGCCACAAACCAGCCCCATCAAAGGCACACATTCGTCTGCTTGTGGACAATGTGTGATGAGACACGTCCTGGACGACCACACGTCTTGGCAGAAACAGTGCAGCAGGTTTAAGTTGCCAGTGATGGTAGTCCGAAGGCATCAATTCGACGCCTCAGTAGGGACCTGAACGTCCCTCGCATTACAGTGATAAAAATTCTAGGTTTCACTCTACGAAAACGTCCGTATCACATTTAAGTTCCGCACCATCTTGAGGACGAGGGCTTCGCCCGTCGTCGGGCAATGTCTTATGACCTCCTGGAATGTGTAGAGAATGAGAATTTAATGGACAACACTTTATTCTCCGATGAAGCCACTTTCCATGTTTTTTGGAAAGTGCACAGTCACAACAGCCGAATATGGGCATATGAAGAACCGCATGAGGTATCGGAGTGGGAACGTGATACACCGAAAGTCAATGTTTGGTTGGGTATGACAAACGCAAAACTGTATGACCCATTTTTTTTGCCGAAAGATCAATTACAGGTAACATCTACCTCAACATGTTAGAACTGTTCCTTGAACCGCAGCTTCAAGAGGATGGCATACTGGATACAGTTGTGTTTCAACAAGACGGTGCGCGTCCACATTTTGCAACCATCGTCCGAGATTACCTGAACGGAACCTTTCCAGGGAGATAGACAGGCAGAGGTTCACCTCGGCTGTAGGCTTCCCGTTCACCGGACCTTACTCCTTTAGACTTTTTTGCATGGGGTACATCAAGTCTAAAGTTTATAGTAGCAAAGTAAATGGTCTGCCTGAGTTATGGAATCGTATCAGGGAAGCAGCAGGTCGAATTACGGTTGACATGTTACAATCTATATTTCGTTCCGCTACTGAAAGATGCTTTGAGCTAGATGGAGGTCATGTAGAAGGGCACTAGAATATGTGTGAAACTTCAAAAAAATATTGACTTTTCAATTACTGCCTTCCTTCAATGAAATGGATAGTGGTATTAGAGACACCCTGTATTATTTGAGTATGTAAGATATTTTAACCATGCTACAGTCGTATAGTGATATAGCTCAGTGTAAACTTATTAAAGGTAAAGTTCTGAGCGAATACAGCAGTGAAGTGTACAAAAGATTTATTGACGAAGCATGCGTTAAAGGCGAGTCACAAGTTGTATCAGTCGACAGTTGAGAAATTAAACATCCTAAAATATGCAAAATTCTGTAAATAACCGGCAAATATGTATTCATCAAGAAGAAATAAAACATTTTGGAACAAATTTCGGAAATGTTTTTAAATTGGGAGCAAAACCCTCAATTCTTCAGCTCCGTTCCCATATCTCAAACCTGGGTGCAGAGATCATCGCTCGAGAGCAGCCGTGGAGAATTTCACCATAGGTGAGAAATCCATCATCGCCAACTTCATCCACAACAAACCGCTACAGAGGGCTTAGAACGGACCATTAAATGACAAAGAATTGTAACTGTGTACTCATATTACTTTCAAAACATTTTTAAAATCAGTTATTCTTGTATATGCTTCATATGAAGCAATATGATAACTTCTTAACAAGCAATGTGATTTCTTAAACATGTCTGAACATGTCTCGTTCTCATAGGCCGGAACACGAAGTACCAACAATGAAACTACTACGGCGCGTTTGTTTCACATTAAGCTAACAGAATATAATAAGATTGAATTTTAGTAGGAAAAATTATGATCAATAGACTCGTATATAAGTGCAGACAATTTTTATTGGCAGTACGTAGTTCCCTGGTCAGCTAGTATATTTATAACATTAGTGTCGTCTTGTATGCATATCAATTTTTATTTGAATAACACAAATGTTACATTACCATCAAGCAATGTCATACATATTCATTACATTAAGTGGAGGTATTTTTGCTGTCCCTATGGGATAAGCCTGGATGCGAGACATAATGAGATTTGGGCTTCAAAAGGATTATGGTTCGGTTGTGTCTGATGATTTGTTCCAGTTTTGCCTTGTGTATTTGTACCTTTCCACAAAAAAAAAAGGTTGAGATTTCCCGGCCGTTTGATTGGGGTTGCTAAGCAGAAAATTCTGAATCAATTTCAGGTGATTGGTCAGGCGTAGCTAATGCAATGTCACGCATCCTGCCGTATCGATATATGGTTTAGCAGTCTTTTTCTGTTGTATACAGGCAATTGGAACCGTCACAACGGACAAAAAAGGAGGACCTTGTCAAACAGTTGAACTGCACTCGGTTTGTTCAAGAGGAATGACGGATAAGCCAAACCAGAAGTGAAAAACAAAACACTAATGCAGTATTATGGCTAGAGCTAGGAAGTTTAGGATCTATAAATGTCCATAAAGGACCTATAAAATATCTAAAATATACCTAGAAGGACCTAAAATTGGAAAAATGAAAAGACGTAGCACCTACAGATTAATGAATTAATTTTCAATTAGATATTTAATGCATAAGTGCCTTTGTTTCTTTATAATTGATGAGCTATAGCTTTGGATTGCTTTATCTTCTGTCCGTTAGAGATATTTTAAATTTAGTAGCACAGTGCAGAGAGGAATAGGTTTACATAGCACTGCCTGTTATGCCCGAGGAGTAACCGTGTCTCTCCCATACGCCGGCCCAAGATTTTATAAGATATTTGAATTCAAACGAAGGGAAATAATCGCACATTCATTGCTTACATAATCCTAGAGATAAAATAGCATCACACGCGAATACACAGATACTGTTCTACTGTATTTCCGCTGAAATCTCATAACTGAATGTGTGTGGAATGCAGTACTTTCGCTACACACTCTAAGGAGTTCCAAAATGTATTTCCAGTCTAAAAATTGAGTTTATTCTCCTGAAAATAAAGACTAACATAAATGAAAAGCATTGTAAGATTCTTTTCGGTTTTGTCTATTATCGCGTACTGCGGACGCTAGTTCATACCTGGGATCCAACATATACAATAAGCAACAAATGTATAATATAAACAAACAGAAAACAATTGAGAACACGTTTAAATGAAAGATAATAAAAGATAAAGTATATAACAGGATAACTAACACATAGAATAACATAAAATAAGATGGATAACAATTGAAAAGAGAGGTTAGATATGCGAGGCTAGATTATGATAAGTGGTGTTATGAGAAAAATAGAGGATATACTTTGACTTAGTGAGAAAAGTCGCTATCTTCTGAATCAGTGAGTAGGATGTCTTGAGGCAGTATCGAAGTTTCGTCGTCCAATGTCATAGGTTACAGCGCCTGGTACTTCGGATAATCTAACGAAGAATGTCTTTGATATCAATTTGAAGTACAGATGTATGGGAAGAATACCAAGTTCCTGATGGAGTTGATCATTTCTAATTAACCATGGAGCCTTTGTAATACTGCGGAGAAATTTGTTTTGTATAACCTGAAGTCGATGAATGTCCACCCCATACAGGAGCAGCGTAAGAAATTATGGAGCATGTAAGAGACTTGTAGACCAATATTGAGTACTCCAGACCAAGCTGTGATTCCTTCTGTAGCAATGGATGCAGCTTTTTAATTCTAGAAATGGCCATTGTGGAAATGTAAGATACACTCCTGGAAATTGAAATAAGAACACCGTGAATTCATTGTCCCAGGAAGGGGAAACTTTATTGACACATTCCTGGGGTCAGATACATCACATGATCACACTGATAGAACCATAGGTACATAGACACAGGCAACAGAGCATGCACTAGTCGGCACTAGTACCGTGTATATCCACCTTTCGCAGCAATGCAGGCTGCTATTCTCCCATGGAGACGATCGTAGGGATGCTGGATGTAGTCCTGTGGAACGGCTTGCCATGCCATTTCCCGCTGGCGCCTCAGTTGGGCCAGCGTTCGTGCTGGACGTTCAGACCGCGTGAGACGACGTTTCATCCAGTCCCAAACTGGCTCAATGGGGGACAGATCCGGAGATATTGCTGGCTAGGGTAGTTGACTTGCACCTTCTAGAGCACGTTTGGCGGCACGGATTACATGCGGACATGCAATGTCCTGTTGGAACAGAAAGTTCCCTTGCCGGTCTAGGAATGATAGAACGATGGGTTCGATGACGGTTTGGATGTACCATGCACAATTCAGTGACCCCTCTACGATCACCAGAGGTGTACGGCTAGTGTAGGAGATCGCTCCCCACACCATGGTGCCGGGTGTTGGCCCTGTGTGCCTCGGTCGTATGCAGTCCTGATTGTGGCGCTCACCTGCACGGCGCCAAACACGCATACGACCATCATTGGCACCAAGGCATAAGCGACTCTCATCGCCGAAGACGACACGTCTCCATTCGTCCCTCCATTCACGCCTGTCGCGACACCACTGGAGGCGGGCTGCACGATGTTGGGGCGTGAGCGGAAGACGGCCTAACGGCGCACGGGACCGTAGCCCAGCTTCATGGAGACGGTTGCGAATGGTCCTCGCCGATATCCCAGGAGCAACAGTGATCCTAATTTGCTGGGAAGTGGCTGTGCGGTCCATTACGGCACTGCGTAGGATCCGATGGTCTTGGCGTGCATCCGTGAGTCGCTGCGGTCTGGTCCCAGGTCGACGGGCACGTGCACCTTCCGCCGACCACTGGCGACAACATCGATGTACTGTGGAGACCTCACGCCCCACGTGTTGAACAATTCGGCGGTACATCCACCCGGCCTCCCGCATGCCCACTATAAGCCCTCGTTCAAGGTCCGTCAACTGCACATACGGTTCACGTCCACGCCGTCGCGGCATGCTACCAGTGTTAAAGACTGCGATGGAGCTCCGTATGCCACGGCAAACTGGCTGACACTGACGGCGGCGGTGCCCAAACGCTGCGCAGCTAGCGCCATTCGACGGCCAACACCACGGTTCCTGGTGTGTCTGCTGTGCTGTGCGTGTGATCATTGCTTGTACAGCCCTCTCGCAGTGTCCGGAGCAAGGATGGTAGGTCTGACACACCGGCGTCAATGTGTTGTTATTTCCATTTCCAGGAGTGTATATGCAAACACAAATCAATTAAGTACACATTTAAATGAAAGATAATAAAAGACAAACTATATAACAGGATAACCAACACATACAGTAACATTAAATAAGATGGATAACAATTGAAAAGAGAGGTTAGATATGAAAAGCCCAGATTATGATCAGTGATGTTATGAGAAAAATAGAGGATATACTTTGAAGTAGTGAGAAAAGTCGCTATCTTCTGGATCAGTGAGTAGAATGTCTTGAGGCAGTTTCCTCGTCCAATTTCATAGGTTACAGCGCCTGGTACTTCGGATATTCTAACGAAGAATGTCTTTGATATCAATTTGAAGTACAGATGTATGGGAAGAATACCAAGTTCCTGATGGAGTTGATCATTTCTAATGAACCATGGAGCCTGTGTAATACTGCGGAGAAATTTGTTTTGTATAACCTGAAGTCAATGAATATCCACCCCATACAGGAGCAGCGTAAGAAATTTTGCGGCGTATAAGAGACTTGTAGATCAATATTGAGCACTCCAGACCAAGCTGTGATTTCTTATGTATTAATGGATATAGGTTTTTAATTCTAGAAATGGCTATTGTGGAAATGTAAGATACATGAGAATTCCAGGTTAAGTTTATGTCAAGCATTACGCCTAAATATTTGACTGGTATTTCTGGAGGCTTCCATGTTAGTTGCTTTCCCTGCAGATCCAATGGGGGTGGATTTTGATAAGGTCTTAAGGAGAATATTTTAGTTTCCGTTTTATTAGTATTTAATACTACTCGCTACATTTTGAACCGCTTAGACAACATATTGTAACTTTGTGGGTTCGTGAAATAAATAGTCCAATTGCACAAACTCAAAATGTTCTTTATTGCCACCGAATTACAGTTGGAACACTTGCCCATTACATAGAATTACGTAGCACACACAATTGCAATTCATCAGTTCGTTTATCACAGGTCCACTCCGCACTCACAATTACGTACAACTCCTCTGATGCACGTACACAGTCTTCCAGTCCGTTCGCTAGCACGGCGCTCGTCACGGCTGCTCGCCAAGAACTGAACTGACTCGCCAACTGCAGGCCCTTTTTATAGGAAGATCACTGTTTCTGGATGTCTCGCGGTTCAGTGAATCATCCCGAAGGTTCCAGACGTCAGAGGAGGGGAACGAGGCGGTGCAGGTCTCGTGCCGCTCTTCTAATCATCCCCTTCGTTAGCGCTACAAGATAAATGGGTAGGCCTGCGCTGAATCCTTCCCGTCTGGCCACTACCAGCCATCTGCTGGTTCTATCGGGAATTTCCGATGTTCGGGTGACAATATTTAATATTTGTAACCTGTTGATTGCAGTACCTAAGTGTAGTGGTTTTTGTATTTTTAAATGTTTTTATGTTTTTGGTTTGGGGGGGGGGGGGTGCTTTGCCCCTCCCTTTTTCAGGGGAGGAAATGTTTCCTCCCCGGTTTAATTTTATTTTGAAGTAATGGTGTGAAGTGATGATGAAGATTTGTTAATATATTTTGTTGTGGTATATTTTGTATGTTAATGATGGTTTGGAATTTGTTCTATATTTATATTTGATTAAAATTATTAAGAATAATATTTTTGTATATTTAAATTTTGTGTTAAAATGAGTATTATGTTGTTATTTTGGGGAAGTGTAATTATTATGGAAGTTAAGTGTTTATTTAAATGTGAGTAATTGATAATTGGTGTATAATGTAGTTTATATTTAAGATAATACGAATGTTTTGAGTGTTTATTTGATAAATGATATTAATCAGATTGTCTAGGTATAAATTGTTTGTATTATTATAATGTTTTTAATTGTTTATATGAATTCTAAAGTGTTTTAAGAAGTTCTAAAATCTTTAAGAATTGATTTTGTTTTTAAAGCAAAAGGAGTGTTCAAAATATTTGAAATTTTTGAAATTTAAAAATTTAAAGTTTTTGTATTTATGTGTTTTTGGTTAAATTTAAAGAAAAAGTTTTTTCTTTACAGATTTGGAAGATGTTTTAATGTAATTATATTTAAATGTTATTTAGAATGTATTGGTTACCAATATATAATATACCGGATACCGGTATAAGTAGTTTAGTAGTTGTCTTTAATTTAACTGGATACCAGTTAAATGAATACTGGATCCTAGTATTATGTTTTATTTTGATAGTTTGTGGCATGTTTTGTATTTTATTTATTTATTTATAAATTTACTTTATTTTGTTTTATTATCTGAAAATTTTTTATTGAAAATTGTAGTTTTTGTAGATTTTTGAATTTTAATAAATAGGAATTTGGAAATCATGTTCCGGTATAAGAAATTAGGAACCGGGATAGGGTTTTCAGATTTTATTTATTTATTTATTACTTAAGTCTATTGTGTATGTTAAAGGACAGTAATTCCTCAGGTGTTAATTTTTATGTAGTACTTATGTAATTTATCAATGGTTTGTACATCAATATTGCTGATCAGCCAATAATTAAAAAAACAGCCTGAAAACTATCTTCGGTCGCTAGGAGTAGAATTTAGTTCGGTCACGCCACTGCCATGCGTTTGACTGCATTTGCCCCGTTACGTCCTGCAACTGTTTTAATGCACGAAGCGATATGTGGTTACTTGAAAGACGGGGCAGTTGTGTCACCTGGTATTTTGTGTATATAAATATTTTTGAGATACTCCTTGAAGTTTCAAATACTTAAATGTTCCTAAAACAGGAAGCTATTATTCTCTTTTATCTCTTACTCGTACAAAGATAAGAGAATTTCAAAGTTGTGACATAGCTTATACGCATTCAACTATTCCTTAAGCTTGATATGTTCTTATTCACATTGTAGCTGTAAAGAAATATGAACATGAGGTAGATACAAGAATAGACGTTTGCTAAAAAGTGTATACATCTTGCTGTACAGTAGGTATGGTAGGAACATGTAAACACAACAATTGCACTTGACGTGTTTATCTAAAGCAGAGATGTCACTAATTTCTTGTTCTATCACTGTGTCAACATCTCCACAAACTAAGTGCGTTTATCGACAGATGGATAGATACCCAAAACCTTTCACTTCACCACATACATATCGATTGCTGAAGGAGACAGAACCATCCATCTGCCGTTCCTCTCTATTCTTTCCTCCTGCTTCCCTTCTTAAAGAGGGTAACACACTTCTCTTTATACATTTTCACTTACGTTTCCTTTAAAATGTCTTTCTTTTTTAGTGTAAATCTCTTTCGTTTATTCGAAAGGATAAATAGGAAGCAGAAGGTGATGATAAATTCTTCAGATAATAGCAAAGATTACTCTATACTCTGAAATAAAGTTTTGTGTCCCACAAGAGTCCATTCTAGGTCCCTTACTATTCTTACTATCAGGAGCGGCTGGTGGCTCTGAAAATCGGTGGTTCACAAATTTATACATGCAGTTTAATTTTTTAAAAGCAACAAGCGGTTCTTTAAGCCTACCACTATAGACTGCTGTATACACAAGTTAACGGTAATTCACGGCGTATAACACAACATGCGTATTTCAGAAACACTCTAGAGCATAACACTCTTCTATTTATGCAGCTAAAAATGGACTTGATATCTCTTCATGGCAGACTTCAAGTGTACATTGCAAGATTTCGTTCTGGATTGTCTTGGAGGTCCCCTTAAACACTGTAGCATTCTCCAGATAGGTTTTTCAGAACACAGTCTAGCTCTGCCGGAAGTTTATCAGTCCTCGAAGAATACCAGGATTGCTTGACGTAGCTGAATCATCGTGTCCTCGTAGAGCTAACTCAAAGGCTCCACAAAACCTAATGCAGTTAGCAATAATGTTTAAAACATACCTATTTTGAGCCACCTGTGTTCTTCAATTGTTCTCTGATATGCACTGTCCATCTGCTTTGAAAAGTGAGATTTGTAGTGGACAAGACGGCGCTGGGGCGGGTTTTCTCCGGGATCTCCGGTTTCCCCCACCATCTCATTCCACCGGTGCTTCATCTTCATCTCATGTATCATCAGTGCCATGGCCTGCGGTGCCGTATGTAGTAAAAGCGGGCGTTAAACACTACACATTTCATCTTTTTTGCAATATTTACATTGCCAAGCATAGCAAAACTGTGTTTTTCATGTGCAGTTTTTAAGTTACGTGTTTTTAGCGCGATCATGAAGATGCTGCAAAGCATTTACGCCATGTTTTGTCCACGGATCTTCACCGCCAAAGAGAACGCAAGGAAAGCAAGACAGGCTATTTTTAATATTACAACCACACACCAAATTATATTTCTCATACATTGTTGTTAAAGTTCCTGTTCAAATATCTTGTTTTTGTTTTGACTACCTATGTGATTTTTATATTTGGCGTGGGACTTCCATGTCGCTTATTTTCGGTTTTTTCTTCTAAGCTCATTTTTAAAAAGGATGTGCTAATAGACCCTTTATGGAATTCATTGTTTCTCCTTATATAACACAATATACTTGTATTTAAATAAATCACTCTTATTCACTACTCAAAGCACGACACAGCTGACAAAACACGGCACAAAACATGTGGCTATGCTCTGGTAGGTAATAGTAATCTGTGGTAATATTTGACCGATGCGAACATTTAATATGAGAATAATAGGTGGCGCTGAAAACAGAAGGAGAAGGCTTGGCATTCACTATTCTCTGGCTGCTAGGTTAACCAACCTTATGCAGCCATAAGCCCCGCCCTTCCCCCTACTTGCCTCGGCACGCCCTAGGTTCACGCCCTAGGTTCACGCCCTAGGTTCACGCCCTGCCCTATACCTCCCCATTGTATACCAGTGGTTTGCAACTGAGAGTGAACTACTTGGCACCTGCAAACAATACAGCGCGCTGAGGGCCACTGCACTAGACAAGGTCGAACTGAACGCCAAATGGAACATGCCCTTGCATTAAAGGGAGACCCAGCATTTTGGTTGTAGCGCAAACAGGCTACCCCATTGAGAAGCCGCCCCTGCTTACTATATATGAATGATCTCCCGTCAATAATCAGCAATGCTGCTAACACGGGTCTCTTTGCACATGATACAGGTATTGTTATGAAGCATAACAAAAGAAATCAGCTTCAAGGTTTAGCAAATAAAACATTACATACACTAAATAACTGGTCTGAAATCAGTAGTACTGTGTAACAGTTGTCTTATTTCAAAACCCCTAAAACGTTGCCAATATTGTAATTCTTTCATCATAAATTTATTAAGAAATTAAACATTTTACTATAAATGAAATGAGATTAAAAAGAACAATTGAAAGTAAAATAGTGATTGAAGAGGTGAAAGCAAAGGCAAAAAGTCTTTAACGATGGTGTTACTTTAAATTTTTTATTAATGTTGTTTTAAAGTTAAATTATTTAAAAGTGCTTTAAAGAGAAGTTTATCAAATATGATAATGAAGAGTATCCAATAAAAGCATGATATAGCAGTGCACAATTCAATAATTACAAATCAATTAAATTCATTCTACGTTGAGACACCGTAGAGTAAATGAGAAAATAGTGAATCATCTTCGAGAAATAAAACATTATAATCTTAAAAGAAATAGCGACACTTCAGAAATCTTGTATTTATTTTGTGTAACGATGTATTTATGTTCACTTTTGAAGATATAAATTTGAATATTTTAAAATAAATTAATGAATTATTCAATTGATTTAGTAAATTACTGTAATTGTACCCCGATCCGATACTGCACCCGAGGTTACAGGTTTTCGTGCTACGACTGCAGCAGCCGTAGGTAACAACGAGAGGACAACGTGACCCAGAGCGTCGGAACCAGCCCCGAGGACAGGACGCTGCAGCATCCTATCTCAGTAAAAACCCTGTGGCAACTCACAGAAATTTTGAAACAACAATCTATATTAATTTTTGTACAAAAAATAAGTGTCCCAGACTACAGACAATATGAGAACAATGAAATTATGGTAGGATAATGTGAAATTTCTGTGTCCCGTTATTCACTGCAACATGAAATGTAAGTCATACATCCAAAAAATCATATATTTAGTCCAACTGAGTTCTCTACGTTTTGTAATCAGATGCTTAACTCTGGTAATTGATGGATAGAAATTAATTGTTCTTTCACACTAGCCGTGTATAAGGCGCACTATGAAAGGGTAGAGCCAGACTGAAAAAATTCAATGCCATAGCCGGGATTTGAACCACGGATCTTCTGGATTCCGTCCAGCCGCTCTAACCATTTGAGCTACTATGGCCAACGTGCCATATGCCAATGTTTGATTCCCGGGTTTGATTCCCAGCTAAAAGTACTGGAGGTATAAATCAGATTGTAAATTCAAACTAGAAGTGAAAAGTAATACAAACACCGCTGTAGCGGAGTGAACATCGTTCTTCCAAAGGTCAAAAAAGTTCGCCGATATGACCTTAGAAGTTAAAGGTGAGGCAGCAAAAAGAAACTCAATGGCAGTGCTTGTTCTTCTGGCCAGTAGCTAAGTCTATTGACTCATGTGTTCTGTGTGACCTAAAAGTGGGTTTAATAGATTCTCTCCCGATCTTGTATTTTTCTTTAACCTCCTTCAAGCGGTTCCTTCGTTTCCACCCATCCCACGTCCTTCAAAACTAATAAAAGGACTTCTGCAAGAAAGGAAGTTGCAATGTGGCCTTATATTTGTTGCTAACTCATAAGATCTCAACAACTGCATGGGACTTTTTCTTTATCTCTTATCCTCTTTCTTTTAGCGCCATCTCTTTCGTCTGGTCAAACGCGTCCCTCCCATACATACATGCACGTGTAATATGTCGTCCAGGAAGGTAGAGACAAACGACATGTGTAAAGAGGAACTTTGAATTACCACAGGCAATATAAACAAAAAGGTAAAATGCACCACATGAGAATACAGATAAAAGTCAGGTGGAAACAAAAACTTGAATCACGTAGTTTATTGTCCTAATTGCCTCGGCAATACTTCAACTATCATTTGTTTTATTCAAACATATCATCTAGCTTCATATATACTTTAATATCCACAGCATAATCCAGTATATCTCATATCACATCAGTCTATGTATGTTCCTAGATCTGTGCTTTCTATGTTTACAAATTTACCTCCTAGAAAGGTAAGTCATATCTGACGATTAATGAAATTATGTTCAAATGAGTACGGGGTACATAGAGCTTAGAGTTACCACACATTCATCTTTTATGATAAGGGAAAACCTCCAACGTTAAGTCATATCGGACGATGAATGAAAAGATGTTCAAATGAGTACAGGGTACATAGAGCTTAGAGTTACCAGACATTCATCTTTCAGGATAAGGGAAAACCTCCAACGTTAAGTCATATCGAACGATGAATGAAATGATGTTCAAATGAGTACAGGGTACATAGAGCTTAGAGTTATCAGACATTCATCTTTCAGGATAAGGGAAAACCTCCAACGTTAAGTCATATCGGACGATGAATGAAATGATCTCCAAATGAGTACAGGGTACATAGAGCTTAGAGTTACCAGACATTCTTCTTTTAGGATAAGGGAAAACCTCCAACGTTAAGTCATATCGGACGATGAATGCAATGATATCCAAATGAGTAACGGGTACATAGATCTTGCAGTTACCAGACATTCATCTTTCAGGATGAGAGAAAACCTCCAATGTTCAGTCATATCGGACGAATAACAAAATGATGTTCAAATGAGTACAGGGTCCATAGAGCTTAGAGTTATGAGACATTCATCTTTCAGAATAAGGGAAAACCTCCAACGTTAAGTCATATCGGACGATGAATGAAATGATGTTCAAATGAGTACAGGGTACATAGAGCTTAGAGCTACCAGACATTCATATTTCAGGATAAGAGAAAACCGCCAAGGTTAAGTCATATCGGACGATGAATGAAAAGATGTTCAAATGAGTACAGGGTACATAGAGCTTAGAGTTACCAGACATTCATCTTTCAGAATAAGGGAAAACCTCCAACGTTAAGTCATATCGGACGATTAATGAAATGATGTTCAAATAAGTACAGGGTACATAGAGCTTGAGAGTTAGCAGACATTCGTCTTTCAGGATAAGGGAAAACCCCGAATAAAAACTTCATCCAGATAACGAACCTGAATTAGATTTAGGTCTTAGGAAATATATATATATATATATATATATATATATATATATATATATATATATATATATATATATAACAAATAATGATAAAATATATAACATATATATATAAAATATAAATATGAACATATATCTTTTGTTATTAAACTTTTGTTCAGTTTTATACTTTTAAAGGTACTCCATACTTTATTCACATATATTGACGTTAAAAGTTTATACACCCGTCTGAAAGTTTTTCCTCTTACGATTGGGTAGGTTAACCATTAATGTATGTGCAAGCTGTTTGATCAAATCATGCTTCTTTCGTGGCCAAAGGGCATAAAACATTGAAATCTTCTATCTGTCGTAACAGATGAGGCCAAATATATGGTGAAATCTGGAACCGTAATTGAATTAGTTTACATCCAACATGAATTGTGTATGCACTTTTTAGGGTCTGATGTAGTGTTTGCGTGCAAACTCATATCAAATGTACAAGAGTTTCTGTAAGCCCTTTCAAGAATACATTTTTATAATATTGCATCTAAGCTACCATTTCCTCCTGAAGCAATTGTAACGCGTTGGGGAACTTGAATCACTGCACGTGCCTATTATTGCGTACACAAAGGGCGTCCAGAAAGTAGCTTCTGTTTTAATATACCTCCACTGCAGCGCTGCGATCGCAGTTCCGCACATGCGCGGTAGACGCTCTGTATCAAGGATAGGAAACGTGCGCCATTGTGAGATCGCTGTCAGTCACGTTCGCTTTGTTGTGCTTGTTTACAACGTCGGTGTTGATTGAAAATCCCGCCGCTTGTGAAATCAGATCTGTGATTCGTTTTCGGAATGCTAGGAAAGTGAAACCAGTAGGACCTGTGAGGAGAATAATCCATCAACATATTGTGACTTTGTGGGTTCGTGAAATGAAAAGTCCAATTGCACCACTCAAAAATGTTCTTTATTTCCACCGACTTATAGTTGAACACTTGCCAATTACACAGAATTACGTAATGCACACAATTTCGATTCACCAGTTCGTCCGTTACAGTTCCTCTTGCACTCGCAATTACGTAAACTCCTCCGACGTACGCACACAGTTTTCTCGTCCGCACACTAGCACGACGCTGCTTCGCTGCTCGCCAAGACCTGGCTCAATTCACTCACTGCAGTCCTTTTTACAGGAATATCGCCGTTTTCTCGAAGCCTCTAGTTTTGGTGAATCACCGCGAAGGTTCCAGGTGGCAGGGGAGGGGTGAAAGAGGCGGCCAGCGACAAGTGACACTTCCCTAATCAACCCCTCAGTTAGTGACTGAGATAGATTAGTGGGTGTGGCCCGTGTGCCTCTGGTCCCTTCTCAGCTGTCGTTGGTCTCGCTCTCCGATAATTGGGTGACAATATTCTTGAGGAATGGAACCAACAATGGCTAACAACTCCAAATGGAAATTTAAAAAAAAAAACATTATTCTTCTCTAGTGTATATGACAGAGGAAAGTTGAAACTTTTGTACCAAATTTTGTTTTGACACAATTTTTAAGTGGGCATGGTAAATTTGGTGAATACTTATCACGCTTTCACTTAACATCCAACCCCGAGTGCATGTATTGTGAAGAATTTAAAACTGTGGTTCATCCCCTTTTCTGGAATGAAAGACAAGAATTAATATTCAAGCTAGACTCTCTAGGAACTGAATTTTCTGCTCCGCTCACATCTTTGTTAATGAAGCCACAACAGTATAAGTTGATACCGTCCCTGTTAGGCACAACATCATCATAATAACCCCGAAAGTCTTATTACATGCATAATTAAGGGCGGATAGATACCACAATATGAATTAAAGTTATAATAAATATAGAGGATAATGATTAAGTATACAAGTGCAGATACTAAACAGGCAATCCCGATATATATTATTAAAAGCATGAAACCAACGTGTTAAGGGTTAGGGCAAAATGAACATTTTGCCTCACAGACAGGTTCTTTGGGTGTTCCTAGCCGACAAAGGTGGCATTGTCCAAGGATAGACCCTCGGCGCCAGCCTAAGTATTGACCTGCATATGATACGTGACGAGAGAATAGACTCTTGAATCTAAGGCACACAGTTCCAAACATGCTTATGCATTAATTAGCTAGACTGTGGGAAAGAGAAATTCGCGTGGAATACAGGCCTCATACACTATAAATTGCTATTTATTCAAGAGTAGGGATGAAACACAACCTATAAGGGACAAGCAACTGGTCACATGACCTCTAAAGTGTCCAAAATTTGGCGAAAGGAAGGGGAAATTTGTGCAATGGCGACGTTCGATGTTTGCTAGGAAAAACACTCTGTTTTGGCGTGTGAGGGAGGCAACAAGTACAGAAATTTCATCAGAGTCCGCGTTCATGGATGGGCGGAGTAACTCACATTAGGTGGTCATCGAACACTCTGTGCTAGCGAATGAGAGAAACTGCACTCGTTACAACGTCATTAAGATTTTACCAAACTCCGTTCTTTTGTTATATAATCCCACGGAAATACTACGTTGTGCGAAGTAATTCACTACCGACGTTCAGGAACAACGCGTACACCGATACATATAAGTCGTGTCATGCGCGCAGCAACAGGAGAGTCTCAAATCTCGCGCCTAATGTGCGAATAACATCGTCAATAGTGGCGAGTGGAGAGGACTAATTATAACAATAAACTTGATATTCAAAGGTCGTGGTGTCTTATATATGATAATACCCACACCCTGTCAGGACGCACCCACTCCCTGGAACCCAAAAGCGAGTATTCATGCATACGTACCCTGAGAAAAACCCCGACCTGTTGGAAACCTCCCATCCGTAGTCCTCACCTATCATATATCCTATCTTATGAGGTGTTGAGTGCCGGGAGGGCTCAACGAGGTGCTTAACGGGCAAGGAGCGCCTCAAAGTACTTCATGATGTTTATAAACTCAGTGTTTAAACGTCTGAAATAGATTAAATTAATATGCATCAGATTAAAGCATAATTTCTTCCTTCTAGTATTTATTATATTTTTGTTAAAATTCTATATTTTTATGTATCAACTCCAACCCTAATATACCACTGTAAAAATTTAAATTTATCGGCATATTTGCCATGTTTACGGACAAAAGCGATGAGTGACACAATTGTGAGAAGATGGGTACAACAGTTCAATGAAGGCCGTAGTGAAGTGCAGGATGAAGAACGAAGTGGGCGTGCATCTTTGGTTACAGAAGAACTGGTTCAGGCGATTGTTGACAAGATCCAGGAAAACCGCAAGTGTACAATTAGTGCTCTCGCAATGGAGTTTCCCCAAATCTCACGATCACTAGTTCATGAAATTCTTACCGAAAAAACTGAAATTTCGTAAACTTTGCTGACGTTGGGTGCCAAGGATTCTTACTGAGCAACTCAAAACAAAACGGATGGGTAGTGCACTTCAGTTTTTGACCCTGCAGGTATTTGGTTGGGACGTGTTTGGTCACACTCCATACAGTCCTGAGCTCGCTCCTAGCGACTGTCATCTGTTTTTGCATCTCAAATCTTTCCTTGGCGGTCAACACTTCAACAATGACGAAGAGCTGAAAGAACATGTTTCCAACTGGTTGAAGACACAGGCGACAAACTTCTATGAAGAAGGTATACACAAAGTTGTGCCTCGCTATGACAAATGCCTGCAAAATTTCGGCAGTTATGTGGAAAAGTAGTTTAAGAGTTGTAGAATTTTGTGCAATAAATAATTTTTCAGTACACAATTTAATTTTATTACCAAACGGAGCTTACTTTCTGGACGTAACTCGTATTTGGATGTAGTGAAGTAATAGTTGACAGCTTTGATAGAGAAAATGCTGTTGCTGGAGACATACTGTGTGGTCCTCAAATTAAGGAGAGATTTTCATTCATCGGTGCCAAGTTCTGAATTTTACCATAAACAATAACATGGCTAGAAGAAAGAGAAGAGAGCTTACATACGGTTATTAAAAAGGTAAAAATTAAAGAGGGGCATTTGCAAAAACGTGAGGAAAAGTGGTCAAGTTCGTGAGAAAAAAAAAAAAACATTATTACAAAAGAACATTGGGTTTTTATAGATAGAGCTAGCATGAAAAATTCAATGCCGTGGCCGGGATTTGAACAACGGATCTCCTGGTTTCCGTCCACTCACTCTAACCCATTGAGCTACCATGGCCATCTTTCCGTTCTAACATTAAATTCTACATTTGACTCATATTTCCCCCGTAGGCCACTAGGGGCTCCCGCATTCGACATACACCTATAGTAAGTTGCCACGAACTGTGTTTCTCAAATGCGAAAGCCCCTAGTGGTTTACCAGGGAAATATACGATTCAAATGGAGAATTTAATGTCAAGACGGCAAGCTATATAAGTTATATAAGATTGAATTTTACTGCGAAAAATTATGTATTTATTTCTTTTAACACCAAATCTACTACAATTTCTATCACAAAACTTAACATGTGATCTTAATAAATCTAATACTTCAAATTGAATTAACACTTAAATATTTTCGAGAAATTTAAAAGACGTCCGATCACTTCGGCGTTCCAGAAAGAAAGACGAATTTTCTTTCGGTTTCTACACCAACATTATTTAATCCTTCGTTACTATCGCTACCCATATATTACTTTTATATGATTGGCCGATTTACTACAACGTCACTACATTACGTAATACAATTATTACTACGGTCAGTCACAAAATTACATATATTTTTAATAAGTTTAACGGGTAATTACAATGGCTAGATTTTGTGTTGACAATTCTTTATAACATTCGCATAAATAACTTTAATTGGTGTTTAGTGGAGTTTTTTAACCACAAATTTTCATTAACTTCGCGCAAATTCTGGGGGAAGAACTAATGAGTAATGACAGGGCTCAAATGAAAAATAACAGGTAACTAGAGTAGCACAATTGTTAAAAAACCCTTTTTCCAAATTAAAACATTTTATTTGAAATAAGCAGATAGTAGGTAACATGAATAAAATAAAATATCAGACATCGTTTC
This sequence comes from Mantis religiosa, assembly GCA_030765055.1. Lineage (NCBI taxonomy): Eukaryota > Metazoa > Arthropoda > Insecta > Mantodea > Mantidae > Mantis > Mantis religiosa. The sequence continues at coordinate 26,541,259 of CM060947.1, forward strand.
GAACTGTCACAGCCAAGCTCGACTGGACAGCCAATCCACGAGTACCAACATGTACAAGAGGTAGCGCTCAGAAATCCGAACAAGCCAGACCAGAGAGAGTAAACTCCGCGGTGTCAAACTGAGACAAAGACAAAGACAACGCGGAGGGATACATGGCGCAATACAAAACTAAGAGATAACTCGTAGAGAAATTTGCGATATTGCTACATAGAATGTTGTTCACCCTTTATTGCTGTAATTACCTTCAAACCAGACATTCGGCAGGAGAGTAATATAGATGTTTTAATGTCAGGTTCTTGTTATGTGTTTTAAATGGGAAGAGTTCTCGCTTGTAGCGAAATCAGATGCGGTATAGCCTTCACTGTTTGCCCCCACTCTTTTTATATTTCCCTCTATCTCGCACACTTCTTGGCGCTATACATAAGGGAACTCAAACTTAATTTTACAAAGCTTTATAAGAATGCAGTTGTTGTAATCACAATTGCCACACGAATATTCTTGTATTACGTAAATGGTTTAAATATTTAGTTTAAAATTAATTATAGTTTATGAATTACTTATTTTTCTAATCCAACGAAAATGCCAGCGGTGTATCCGTATAGCTGTGAATGTTACTTACGTTAAGAGATAATTCGTCATTGTCATTGCCTTCATCGTCTGAGTACTGTAAATTTATGATGATAGGTTCCAAAATCTTGTTACGTGCTATTTCTTTCCAAAAGTCGTCTTCCTGCAGTTTATCTGACGTCTCACGCAGTTTTCCCAGTCTTTTTGTGTTCCTTGTTAATTTCTTCGTGAATAAGTCGTTCAACGTCAGTCAGTTTAAAAATATTATTTCTGTTTGCAACATAATTTGAGTCCACATTAACTCAATTGGATTGTTCTAGGAGTAGTAAGGGCGGGAAGGTGGATCGTGTCTCATTGATTCAGATGATACACTTTTTCATGGAAGAATCACTGAATAATACTGATTTGAACTCTCTAGAGTAAATAGAGATTACGAACCATTCATAAACAAACATATAATGTGACCAGACACGTTATGACAGACTAGCAAGAAGTGTATTGTTTCCTCTCATCGAATTTAACAAACACCTTGGCTTACTCAAAGTACATACTTCTTTTATCACGTCATGTCAAATGTTTACGTTTCAGTTCTGAGTAATTTGAAATATACGTTCACACATACATGCCAACCAATAATGATATGCATTACAGTGCTTACGTCACAATACATTGTTATAATATAATGGTATCTTAAATTAATTGGGAGTCGATTAATGACACAAAACAACACTTACTTTTAAATTTTCTCGGAACTAGTTTCTGAGGCCTTCCCTCTATCTTCAGCCGGACATCGACTTGTTCTCATTGGTGTAGCTGGCAATATTTTGTCATCGGTCTCCTCTGGTGGCGGTTCGAGGAACTTGCTGAACAAATCTTTCTGGGGGATGTCGAAATTGAATACTTTGTTCCTATTTTTTGAAATAAAGATTTGTTCCCATGTGGACAGTTCTTCTTTTCCTGTTGTATGTTTTAGTAATTTTGGTTCTGGATTTATGTTGTGGTTTTTTTCCCAAAAATGTGTGGCAACTGCTGATTTTTCTAATTGTTTGTATTTTATGTTCCTAAAGTGTTCCTTTGCTGTTGTTTCTAAATTTCTTTTGGGTTTTCCAATACAAATTTGACTACAGTCACAGCATTCAATTTGATATATACCAGATTTTTTGTTAGATGGAATGGCATCTTTAATGTTTGAGCAAATTAGGTTTTTTAACGAGTAATGGTTCACTGGAGCTAGTTGAATGTTTTGTTTTTTGAAGACTTTTTTGAATTTATCAAAGGCCCATGGATGGTAAGTGAATTTTTTGAAGATCATTTTAGTTTTTTAATTTCAAAAAATAGGAACAAAGTATTCAATTTCGACATCCCCCAGAAAGATTTCATCAGCAAGTTCCTCGAACCGCCACCAGAGGAGACCGATGACAAAATATTGCCAGCTACACCAATGAGAACAAGTTGATGTCCGGCTGAAGATAGAGGGAAGGCCTCAGAAACTAGTTCCGGGAAAATTTAAAAGTGAGTGATGTTTAGTGTCATTAATCGACTCCCAATTAATTTAATTTATACAACAACACTGTTTTCAACACTTCCATGAAAGGATTTTAATGGTATCTGCTTTATTCTTTTGCATTAGGAAAACTATTTGAACTAAAAATATAGGGTTTTACGGTTATGTTAAATATATTACTCTCTCCCTCTTCATGGATTGGGAATTTTTGTCTTAGCGTGGATAGTATTTATTAGAGATTGATTACTTTAGCGCTAGTCACAGAATGCCACACGAAAACATCGCAGTAGCGCACAAAAACAAACTTCATTCCACTTGAAAGACATAATAGTTTGCTAGTTGGTAGGGGCAAGTTCACTGGTGCTTGGGAACTCTATCTCTCTCTTTGTCCCCTCCCAAATGTTTACAAGAATGTTTTAGTAAGAGACATTTACATCTAGGACCTCGTTTATTGTCCATACAAACCACCTAGTTCTAAATAGAGAAGCTTGTTTACAAACAACCACATCGCTGTAAATCTGCAGCTATAATTGCGCCGAGGGTGAAAGGAATATTTGCAGTTTGCGCGCTGCCAACTGAGCTATAACGAGATTTCCCTGTGTGGAGCTTTAAAACCTGCAGTGATTCACCTCTCAGCGGCATCTCTTTCCTTTGCCAGTTTCCCTTTCTTTGCTTCCGGGGTTCCAAAGAAAAAGAAGTTGGCAAATAACTCCCTACTCACCCATCCTCTTTCAAGACAAATTCTACAGGAAAGTTTTGTCATAAACTACTGTGCAGCTTCCACTGAGATTTCTGTCTCTTTAAAAGTATGAGGTGGCCTTAGGCTCCAAATACCTGCTGCTTTACGCACATCAGTAAAACTCTCCCAAGATTCCGCAGCTGTGAATCGGAACGAACAATTGACACAACAAATGCCACCTGGTTAAGTGTTCACTGTATGAATTTCTACCAGTGGCGGCTGGCGGGTTAAATTATTGGTGGTGCACAAATGAAAAATAAAATACAGAGTAGTAATGACTCACCTATTTATACAGATTCTCTGCTCTACTCTCCTTAGACCTGGCGAATCTACCGATAACTTTTGCGTTGAAGTCGCTGATCTTCATAACAAACTCTCTCTCAATTGAAAGCATTACTAATGCTGACAATCGGTCCTGTGACATTGTGTTCCTAAGGAAAGTTTTTATTCTTTTTAAAGTTGAGAAACAGCATTCTGCTTCAGCGGTAGACATTGGCATAGTCAACAGTACTCGGAGGAGTTTGTCATATTCGCTGAATGTAGCACATAAATTGTTTTCCTCAATGAAGTCCATCAAGCACAAAGCGCCGGACATTCCACGAAATTTCTCTCGACTATAAATTACAGTCAGTTCTCTACGAAGTTTTGTTCCAATGATAAAAGGATAGAACCTTAATGTTTCTCTAAGGGAATCCTCTGGAAATGTCTTAGAAATTTTCTTGATGAAACAAAGTTGAGGCTACCAGATGTTCCGTGAAGCTAAATCTGTCCTTTGCTTCTCTAAGAATGTCACAGACTTCAAGAGTTTCTCTTCTTTTCACATCATGATCTTCTATTCTTCTCCTCTTAATTGCAGTTTCTTCGTGTTCCTCGATATCCACGCTATTTCTTACCTTTTGCACTTCCCTTTTAAATGCGTTTAGCTGGGCGATGGCAAACGTTGCATTGCAGTCTCGTTTCTGCAGCTGATTGTACAAAATGTCCACATGTGGCATGATCTTGTAGAAAAAAGACAGCCAGAATACAAAATTATAATCTTTCAAAGTGGCCATAAACCCAGAAGCCCGAACAAGTGTGGCGTTGTTGTTTAACAGAGCTCTCATCCGAATAACCTCCATGCATTTAATTAAATTCTCCCTGTGTTCGAAAAGCAGAGCACACAGATGCTAAGCCTGAAGGTCACGCTATAGCCATTGCTAAGAGTAGGGGGAGCTAGTTTTATAAATCTCAATTTAAGCAATGTATAA